>OY730483.1:31109478-31530478 GCA_963422695.1 Xylophagus ater
TTTTTTGGGAATAAAGTGACAGGAAAAGAATTTATATTAAATAGAATTTAAAAGAAAAAAAAACAAGTTGGGCAATGAAATGGAGTGGGACGGAAAAAAAAGTGAAGCCAGAAAGGAAAACGGAGGGAAAAATCGGAGAAATGATAAATAAGTTGGAATTAAAAAAAAAAAAAAAAATTTTGCCGGAAGTTGGAAATCAGCTCTCGTTAGTTCTTTTTTTCTTCTCTTTAGCTAGTGATATATAAGGAAAGATCAAATGAAAAAAAAAACAAGACAATAATAATAATAAGTAAAATTATTACCAAAAATGTTAAAAAGGTTGTTAGAAATAAAAAAAAAAGAAATATTGTGAAGTGGAATTGTTAGACAAAAAAAAAAGAATCCAAAAAAAAAAAAAAAAACGTGGCAAAATTCGAAAAAAAAAGTTTTCTTCTGAAAATAATGTGGCTTCCAAAGGTATAAAAAGTAAAACAAAATTAAAGTAAATGGTTTATCTCTTTCAGAAAAAAAAAAAAAAGGAATCTAAAATTATCATCGATGGCTCCAAGTGTTTCTTTTCTGTCTTCACACCATCATGAATACCTCATTGGATGCTCCGCCATTTTTTTTATAACACGCTATCGAATACACGATATGAAAGAAAAAAATTAAGGACAAAACGCATCAATAATCTCATCGAGTGCAGCAATATTCATTTCCTTAAACCACGGTTGGAACATCAATTGCATCAAAACTAAAAATTGTTTTCTTTGACCACATTGGAATTTTGGCTTTGCTGAGAAAAAAAAATAAACAAGGAAATATTTTTATTTTTTTTTCAACCTTCATAACACCATGCCATCATCATTGTCTACGCTGGAAACCCATGCTTGATCAACGATTCGAATTACCAAGTAAATTATAAATATACATTAATTTTAAAGGCACTTTTGAGAAAAGAAAAAAAAAATAAACATAACAAATTAATTTATAAGACATATTAGCTTGTAATTTGTACATGGCGTCAGAGGGGTTTTCTTTTCTTTCTTCATTATTTCAATAATTTTTCTGTTTTGAACCAAATAAATTTCATTAAACCAAATAAATATAATTTTTTTTATAAAAAAAAGGAAATATAAAATTGGAAGGAAAGAAAGAAAGAAGAAGAGAAAAGAACTTCTCTGTCGCAAAGAAAAAGAAAAGAAAAATGCGGCATTTTTTTTTTGGTTAAGCCAAAAATTTATCAATTAAAACTGAAAACATATTGTTAGGCTTAAGCTAGAAATAAAAAAAGGGAACAAACTTTTGTTCTTGTTTTTTTGTAAACCAGGGACGGAGAGAGGAAAGAAGGAACGGAGAATTCTGAATTATGACGTTTTTGTTTCCAAAGTGGATCAAATAAAGAGTTATAATTATTTTGTAAAACGGAATTGAGATTTTTTTTTTATTTTAAACAAAATAAAGGAGATTGGTGGTCATAATTTGGAAGTAAAAGCGTGTTGCCTATTTTCGCTTACTTGGAAATGGGGTTAGCTTGGGAATGATAATGAGGAAGATTTAAAATGCCGAAGAGTAGATAAAGGAAAACGTAAGTGAGTCAGAAAGGGAGGGACAGGTGAGTGTGACGTAGCGTATGAGAACATAAACGAAAAGGGTCCATGCTCATTTGTAGGGGCGAGCATGGACATGCGGGGGCCGGCATTCTGCTGTCGATCCATGTGGGAGGGTAGTGCCCCAAAGACCGGTTGGCATTAACACCTTTGCCAATCGGCCCCGACATGCCTCGCAAGGCTTTCGCGGATGGCTGGTCAAGTTTCGGTGACCAGCAAATTAACGAACACTCCCCTTATTCGGTTTTTTTCTCGCAAAAACCGAATTTCCTTGCTTGATATCTCGCGCTATCACTATAAAGTCTTAACGACGTTTTCACACATCTTGCACGCATATAATTTATGTGTAACGCGATGACAGATGGTGGTGAGCAGCGACCCACCCCTCCGGCGAGCTAGCTAGTGCGATCAGCTAGGCGTGCAGCCTTTTAGCTGCTCACATTGCTGCACCATCTCATACCTTCTCCTCGCAAGGAAGAAGATATGCTAAATAGGTCATCAGGGGATTTGCCTCTTTCGAACAAACCCCAAGTATGTGCAACCCCCCCTTGTTACATATTATTATCTATATTTAGCTATATACATATCGTTATAGTTCATATATATATATCTAAATATAGATATTAATATATATATATTTATTTATAAACATTTAATAATTAATATATAAATATTAATTAAATAATAATAAATATATAATTACAATATAAATGTTTACATTAAATATATAGGGAGAAAAAATTATAATAAATGGAATGAAAAATGATTAATTAAATTAAAATATAATAAAATTATAATAAAATTAACTAGAAATTATTTATTGTTATTTAATAGATTTATAAATTATTTTATGTTATTATTTTATTTAGATTAATTATTTAGATAAATGTATGGGGAGGAAAGATTATAAAAAATAATTTGCTAAATATTTTGTGATTAAGGTGATAAACCTATAATTATAAAATAATAGGTTAATAACTTAAATTTTAAGGTTTCCACTAAAAATATAGGTTTAAAAACTTTAGGTTATTAGTAATTTTATAAAATTATTTATGTATTTTATGATGTGTGAAGGATTAATTATCTGTTAGTTATTATTTAGTAGTTTTATATATTATTTTATGTTATTATTTTATTTAGATTAATTATTTAGATAAATGTATGGGGGGGAAAGATTATAAAAAAGAAATTGTTAAATATTTTGTGATTAAGGTGATAAACCTATAATTATAAAATAATAGGTTAATAACTTAAATTTTAAGGTTTCGACTAAAAATATAGGTTTAAAAACTTTAGGTTATTAGTAATTTTATAAAATTATTTATGTATTTTATGATGTGTGAAGGATTAATTATCTGTTAGTTATTATTTAGTAGTTTTATATATTATTTCATGTTACTATTTTATTTAGATTAATTATTAGTTAAAAGTTTTATTCTTGCTTAAAATTTTATTTATAATTTTTTTTACATGTAAATTTTTGTATGAATTAATTTTTTTCTTAAAGAATTAGATTATTTATAATATTCGCAGTAATTAGTATTATTTATTAAGGTAACTTAGAAATAGAAATATTATATAATATTGGTAAAATTCGTGCCAGCCACCGCGGTTAAACGAAAGATGTAAATAAAATATTTTAATTATAGTTAAATTATATATTGTTTTAAAAATAAAATTGATTTTATTAAGTGAAATTTTAAAATTAAATAATTTTAATTTATTGAATTAATTGAGGCTAAAAAATTTTATAAAAAACTAGGATTAGATACCCTATTATTTAAAATGTAAATTTAAAAATTAAAGTAGTATTAGATATGTTCTTGAAACTTAAAGAATTTGGCGGTATTTTAGTCTATTCCGAGGAACCTGTTCTATAATCGATATTCCACGTTGAATCTTACTTAAATTTGTTTTAATTTGTATACCGCTGTTATAGAATATTTTATAAGAAAAATAATTTTCAATAATTTATATAAAAATTAATGTCAAGTCAAGGTGCAGTTTATGTTTAAGAAGAAATGGGTTACAATAGTATTATTTATTACGAATATAAAATTTAAATATTTTATTGAAGGTGGATTTGATAGTAATTTTTTAAAGATTATAGATTTGATTTTAGCTCTAAAATATGCACATATCGCCCGTCGCTCTTATTTTTAAAATAAGATAAGTAAAAACATAGTAGATGTACTGGAAAGTGTATCTAGAATGACAATTTAAAGCTTATTTAGAATAGCGTTTCATTTACATTGAAAAGATTTCTGTGCAATTCAGTATAAATTGATGTAAATTTTATTTATTAAATTTATTTTTTAAAAATAATTTTATTTTATTAAAAATAATTATAATCTTAAAAGTTTTAGTATAGTTTATAGAAAAAATAATATTAATAATAGTTAATTAGTATTGTAAAAGAATATTGAAATAAATTGAAAAATTATTAAAATATAAGAAATTATTATTTAATGTACCTTGTGTATCAGGGTTTATCAAATAAAGAATAATTAATATTATATTTCTCAATAATTATTAATAGATTATATTATTATATAATATATTATTATATTATTATTATTATATTATATTATTATATTATATTAATAGATTATTTTAGTTAATGTTACAAAATTATTAAAAATAATCTATTAGAAATGAAATGTTATTCGTTTTTAAAGGTTTCTAGTTTTTTAAGAAATAGATTAAATCTAGATTTTAAAAATTAATTATATTAATTAATATAATATAATTTTTTTAAAACTTAATATTTTATGGGATAAGCTATAAAATAAATTTTTATAAATTAATAAATAATTTAATAAATATATGCTTAGAATTAGCAATTATTAAAAGTATGTTATAATATATTTTATAAGTAAATTATTTATTTAAATTTTAAATATTTATTAAAATATTTATTTTAATTTTAATAATAAATTATTAATTATAAAATTAGTATATATTATATATTTATTGTAAAAATATATATAATTGAAAGGTTTTTATAAAGAATTCGGCAAATTTAATATCCGCCTGTTTAACAAAAACATGTCCTTTAGAATTAAATTTAAGGTTTGACCTGCCCAATGATAATTTATTTAATGGCCGCAGTATATTAACTGTGCAAAGCTAGCATAATCATTAGTCTTTTAATTGAAGGCTCGTATGAATGGTTGGACGAGATATTAGCTGTTTCATAAAAATTATTTATAGAATTTTATTTTTTAGTTAAAAAGCTATAATTAAATTAAAAGACGAGAAGACCCTATAGATCTTTATATTTATAGATATTTTATTTATTTAGGATAATTTAAATATTATATTTATAAATATATTATTGGGGTGATAGTAAAATTTAAAAAACTTTTATATTTTAAAAACATTAATATATGAAATAATTGATCCATTAATAGTGATTATTAAATTAAGTTACCTTAGGGATAACAGCGTAATTTTTTTAGAGAGTTCTTATCGATAAAAAAGATTGCGACTTTGATGTTGGATTAAGATATGAATTGGGTGTAGAAGTTCAAATATTTAAGTCTGTTCGACTTATAAAAGCTTACATGATCTGAGTTCAAACCGGTTTAAGCCAGGTTGGTTTCTATCTTTAGTTATTAATTAATATTTTAGTACGAAAGGACCAGATATTAAAAAAATTATTTTTGATTATAAAGAATATTAGTAAAATTTTTAAATACTATTTTGGCAGATTAGTGCAATAGATTTAGAATTTATATATGTAATAAAAATTACAAATAGTAATGTATTTTTTGGAATATTTATTAATATTTGTTGGAAGAATATTATTAATTATATGTGTAATAGTGAAAGTGGCTTTTTTAACATTATTAGAACGTAAGGTTTCAGGTTATATTCAAATTCGTAAGGGTCCTAATAAAGTTGGATTAATAGGAATTCCTCAGCCTTTTTGTGATGCAATTAAATTATTTACTAAGGTACAAACTTATCCTTTAATATCTACTTATATTTCTTATTATTTTTCTCCTATTTTTTCTTTATTTTTTTCTTTATTAGTTTGAATATGTATTCCTTTATTAATTAAATTGTATTCTTTTAATTTAGGATTATTATTTTTTTTATGTTGTACAAATTTAGGTGTTTATACAGTAATAATTGCGGGTTGATCTTCAAATTCTAATTATGCTTTATTAGGAGGGTTACGGGCAGTTGCTCAGACAATTTCTTACGAAGTAAGTTTGGCTTTAATTTTATTATCTTTTATTTTTTTAATTAATGGTTATAATATATATAATTTTTATATTTTTCAAAATTATATTTGATTTATTTTTATTAGTTTTCCTTTAGCTTTAGTTTGATTTGCTTCATGTTTAGCAGAAACAACTCGAACTCCTTTTGATTTTGCCGAAGGAGAGTCTGAATTAGTATCTGGATTTAATGTTGAATATAGAAGAGGAGGGTTTGCATTAATTTTTTTAGAAGAATATGCTAGAATTTTATTTATAAGAATATTATTTCCTTTAATTTTTTTAGGGGCTGATGTATATAGTTTTATATTTTATTTAAAGTTGACTTTTATTTCTATTTTATTTATTTGAGTACGTGGTACATTACCTCGTTTTCGATATGATAAATTAATATATTTAGCTTGAAAGAGATTTTTACCTTTTTGATTAAATTTTATTATATTTTTTATTGGTTTAAAAATTTTGTTTATAACTTTTTTATTATCAATATTATTTAGTAAAGTTAATAGAAAGCTTATTTTCTATCTTATGTTTTCAAAACATATTCAAGCTCATTAACTAATTTATTTAATAAATTATCTCATTAATATATTATTAAAGGGTTAATTAGATAATATAAAAAGTAAATTACTGTTAATAATTGTCCTGTAATAATAAAAGGATCTTCTACTGGTCGTGCTCCAATTCATGTTAATAAAATTACTGTAACTACTATGATTCAGAATAATATTTGATTAATAGGGTAAAATTTAATTCCTCGAAATTTACTTAAATGATAAAAAGGTAAAATTATTAAAATAGCAATAGATAATACTAATTCAAAAACTCCTCCTAATTTATTAGGAATTGAACGAAGAATAGCATAAGCAAATAAAAAATATCATTCAGGTTGAATATGAATGGGAGTTACTAATGGATTTGCTGGAATAAAATTATCAGGATCTCCTAATAAATATGGATCAATTAGAGTTAATAAAATTAATATTATTAATATAATAATAAATCCTACAATATCTTTAAATGTAAAATAGGGGTGAAAGGGGATTTTATCTCTATTTGAATTAATTCCTAATGGATTATTAGAACTTGTTTGACGAAGAAATAATAAATGAATTATTGTTGCTGCTATTACAATAAATGGTAAAATAAAATGAAAAGTAAAAAATCGAGTTAAAGTAGCTTTATCAACAGCAAATCCTCCTCAAATTCATTGAACTAAATCAGTTCCTAAATAAGGAATAGCTGATAATAAAGTTGTAACAACAGTAGCTCCTCAAAAGGATATTTGTCCTCATGGTAAAACATATCCTATAAAAGCAGTTCCTATTACTAAAAATAAAATAATTACTCCAATTATTCATGTTGGAGTATATAAATAGGATCCATAATATATACCTCGTGCTACATGAAGATAAATACAAATCAAGAAAAAATATGCTCCATTAGCGTGTAAAGTTCGTAATAATCATCCATAATTTACATCTCGACAAATATGGGCAACTCTATCGAATGCTAATTGAATATCAGCTGTAGAATGTATTGCTAAAAATAAACCTGTTAATATTTCAGCAATTAAACATAAACCTAAGAGTGATCCAAAATTTCATCATCTAGAAATATTAGCAGGAGCTGGTAAATCAACTAGGGCATTATTAGCAATTTTAAATAAGGGGTGTTCTAATCGTAAGGGTTTATTCATTAGTTTATAGTGCGAAGAGGGCCAAAGAAAATATTTGTAATTTTTACAATTGCAATTAAAGTAAGTAAGAGATAATTAATTAATATTAAAGTTACTAAATTTGTAGGAAAATTATAAAATTTATTCAAAATAATTTTATTTTCTTGAGTATATGTAATTATATCATTAATTGGAGATATTTCTAAATTAATTGTAAATATATTATATAATGATTTATCTATTAAATAAAACATTAATATTATAATTAATGAAATAAAAATTGTTATAATTATTAATTTTATAGATATAGAAAATATTTCATTAGATGCTAATGAAGTTACATAAATGAATAATACTAATATTCATCCTAGAAAAATTAAGAATAGTACAAAAGATAATCAAAATGTTTTTCTAAATAGACCAGAGATTAATCTGATGAATAAAGTTTGAATAAATAATATTAAACCTATAGCAAGAGGATGATTTATTTGAATAAAAATAAATCCAGAGATTAAAGTATATACATATATAATAAGTTGAATAATTTCAGAAAGTAGTTTAATTAAAATATTAATATTGGAGATTAATGATAAAGAGATAATCTTTTTTTCTGAAGTTTTAAAAGAAAAAATCTTATTTTTGATTTACAAGACCAATGTTTCTATTAAACTATTAAAACTAATGATAATATTTATATATTGAATTTTACCTATTTTTTTATTTTTAATTGGTTTAATTGTTTTTGTTTCAAATCGAATTATCTATATTATTAAGAATATATTGTATTAAGTTTATTTTTATTTTTATTTATATTTTTGTGTATATTAAATTATGAAAGATTTTTTAGTATAGTATTTTTAACTTTTTCTGTATGTGAGGGAGCTTTAGGATTATCTATTTTAGTATCTTTAATTCGTACACAAGGTAATGATTATTTTCAATTTTTTAGAATTTTGCAATGTTAAAATTTTTATTTATATTATTATTTTTAATACCTTTAAGTTTTAAAAAAAATATATTTTGAATGGTTCAAAATATATTATTTGTATTAATTTTTTTATTTATTTTATTTAATAATTGTTTTAATTATTGAATAAATTTAAGATATTTTTTAGGTTGTGATTTAATTTCTTATGGAATAATTTTATTAAGATTATGAATTTGTGCTTTAATATTAATAGCAAGAGAATCTATTGTAAAATATAATAATTATTTAAATTTTTTTACTTTAAATATTTTATTTTTATTAATATTTTTATATTTAAGATTTAGAAGAATAAATTTATTTATATTTTATTTATTTTTTGAAAGAAGATTAATTCCTACTTTATTTTTAATTTTAGGATGGGGATATCAACCTGAGCGTTTACAAGCGGGGATATATTTATTATTTTATACTTTATTTGGTTCTTTACCTTTATTAGTTAGAATTTTTTATCTTTATAGAAATTTAAATTCTGTAAATTTTTATATAATAGATTTTATGGCTTTAAATGAATTATTATATATTAGAATAATTTTTGCTTTTTTAGTAAAAATACCTACGTTTTTAGTTCATCTTTGATTACCAAAGGCTCATGTAGAGGCTCCTGTTTCAGGATCTATAATTTTAGCTGGAATTTTATTAAAATTAGGAGGTTATCGATTATTACGTGTTTTTATATTTTTACAATATATAGGATTAAAATTTAATTTTATTTGAATAAGAATTAGATTAATTGGTGTAGTTTTAGTTAGATTAGTTTGTTTACGTCAAACAGATTTAAAATCTTTAATTGCGTATTCATCAGTTTCTCATATACGAATTCTTTTAAGAGGGCTTTTAACAATAAGATATTGAGGTATCTCTGGAGCTTATACTTTAATAATTGCTCATGAATTATGTTCTTCTGGATTATTTTGTTTATCTAATATTTCTTATGAACGATTAGGAAGTCGAAGATTATTAAATTATTAAATTTTATACCTAGAATAACATTATGATGATTAAATATAGCTGCTCCACCTACTTTAAATTTATTAGGTGAAATTAGTTTATTAAATAGAATTGTCAGATGATCTTGAGTTTCAATATTAAGTTTATCTCTTTTATCTTTTTTTGGGGCAGCTTATACTTTATATTTATATGCTTACAGTCAGCATGGAAAATTATCATCTTCTTTATACTCAAAAAGAGGAGGTATAAATCGTAAATTTTTATTATTATTTTTACATTGATTTCCACTAAATTTGTTAATTACTAAAAGAGATTATTGTATATTATGACTTTATTTAAATAGTTTATAAAAATATTGATTTGTGGTGTCAAAGATATGGGTAACCATTTTAAATCGTGAAGTATTTATCAATTTGTATTATTAGTTTTTTAAATTTAATTTTAATTAGTTTTACTTTTTTTATTATAGGAATTTATTTTTTAATAAATGATTTAGTATATTTTATTAAATGAGAAGTAGTATCTTTAAATACATTAAGAATTGTAATAACTTCTTTATTTGATTGAATAAAATTATTATTTATATCCCTTGTTTTATTAATTTCTTCTTTAGTTATTTATTATAGAAAAGAATATATAAGAAGAGATTTAAATATTAATCGTTTTATTATTTTAGTATTAATATTTGTTTTATCAATAATATTATTAATTATTAGTCCTAATTTAATTAGTATTTTATTAGGATGAGATGGATTAGGATTAGTTTCTTATTGTTTAGTAATTTATTTTCAAAATGTAAAATCTTATAATGCTGGAATATTAACAGCTTTATCAAATCGAATTGGTGATGTTGCTTTACTTATAGCTATTGCATGAATATTAAATTATGGAAGATGAAATTATATTTTTTATATTGAAGCAATAAAAAGAGATTTAGAAATATTAATTATTGGAGGATTAGTTATATTGGCAGCTATAACAAAAAGAGCTCAAATTCCTTTTAGTTCTTGATTACCTGCTGCTATAGCGGCTCATACTCCTGTTTCTGCTTTGGTTCATTCATCTACCTTAGTAACAGCTGCTATTTATTTATTAATTCGTTTTAATATTTTATTAATTGATAATTATTTAGGTAAAATTATTTTGTTAAGTTCTGGTTTAACTATATTTATAGCAGGAATTGGGGCATATTTTGAATTTGATTTAAAAAAAATTATTGCTTTATCACCATTAAGTCAACTTGGTTTAATAATAAGAATTTTATCAATATGGTATGCTAAATTAGCCTTTTTTCATTTATTAACTCATGCTTTATTTAAAGCTTTATTATTTATATGTGCAGGAGCTATTATTCATAATATAAATAATTCTCAAGATATTCGAACAATAGGCGGATTAACTTTACATATGCCATTAACATCTTCATGTTTAAACGTGGCAAATTTAGCTTTATGTGGTATACCTTTTTAGCTGGATTTTATTTAATTTTAGAAATTGTTTCTTTAAGTTATTTGAATATATTTAGTTTTTTTTTATATTTTTTTTCTACTGGCTTAACTGTATGTTATTCATTACGATTAGTCTATTATTCTATAACTGGTGATTTAAATTGTAGATCTTTAAATATATTAAATGATGAAGGTTGAATTATATTGCGAGGTGTATTAGGATTATTAATTATGGGAATTGTTGGGGTAGAATACTAAGATGATTAATTTTTCCGTCTCCTCATATAATTTGTTTGCCTTATTATTTAAAATTATTAACTTTATTAGTTTGTATTAGAGGGGGATTTTTAGGTTATATAATTTCTAATGTTTCTTTATTTTTTTTTAATAAATCTATATTTGCATATGTCTATAGTTATTTTTTAGGATCAATGTGATTCATACCTTATATTTCTACTTATGTTATTATTAGATATCCATTAAAATTAGGGTCTGATGTATTAAAGTCTTTTGATCAAGGTTGATCTGAGTTTTTAGGAGGACAAATATTATATTCTTCTTTAAAAAATTATTCTAAAATAAATCAAGTTATTTAAAATAGAAATTTAATAATTTATTTATTAACTTCTATTTTATGAATTATTGTACTAATTTGATTTAGATTAATTTCTTATTTAAATAGCTTATAATTAGAGTCTGACATTGAAGGTGTTAGGGAGATTATTATAATCTTTAGATAAATTTAATAATAGTAATTAGTAATTTATAAAAGATAATTCTTTATTTTTACAATGAAAATGAAAAGTTTTGTGTTTAAACTATATAAATTAAAATAAGAAATATAAATGGATTTTAACCATTAAAGAAAAAAGTTAGCAGCTTTTTCTTGGAATACCATATTTCCTTAATTGGGATGTATATTCAATGATATCATTAACAATGATAAGCCTCAGTTTTTGGCTTCAATTAAAAATAATATAAAATAGAATAAGGATGTTATTCATCTAAGATTAGGTCGAAACTAATTGTAATTTATCAGTTCATATTCTATTTATAAATAAGGAATATTAATAAATTTTCAATACTTTTTGAATGCAAATCAAATGTTATAATTAACTACAACCCTATTTTATAATAATATTAAGATGATCATTCTAATGCTCCTTGATTTCATTCATGATATAATCCTAATAGTAAAATAATAATAAAAATTATACTAGTAATAGACCATATAATTATATTAGAAAAATTTATAATTATTACTATAGGACGAATTATAGCAATTTCTACATCAAAAATTCAAAAAATAATAGTAATTAGAAAACATAAAGTAATTAACAATCGACCCATAGCCGATTTTTTGATGCCCTATGGTAGAAATGGGAGAGAAAAATTGTGAAAACTAACAATATATCAAGGTTTTTTCTTCATAACTTTTTTTGCCCTTTTCAAAATTTTCTCTAATTTGTAAGTAACCCAGACCCTGGTAGTATAAGTCCAATTTGCAAATTTTATTCAAATCGGTGTATTAGTTCTGAATGTACATCAAAAAAACTTTCTGAACAAGCTTATTTCCTCCTAGAACTATTTATTTTTCCACTATCCTTAGACTGATATCACTGAAATTTACAATGGTATCGTCTATTTATGTAGTCAACCAATATAATAAATTTAAATAAAATTGCTTTACCAATTTTCCAATTAAACCCGAAAAGCTATAGAAAAAAAACGACAAAACTTTATGGTCGCCCCTGTTTTTCCTTAATAACTTCGCTGCCCCTCAGTCAATTTTGCTGAAATGCAATACCAAATCCACTATAGCAATAACCAAGTAGCATTCTAAATTTCATCAAAATTGGATAACACGTTTTTGAGTTATCTTGTCGACGAACGGACGGTAGTACCTAACATGGAGCATTAATATAGGGAATTTTTTAAAGAATTTTGGCTCATTTTCAAAACCCAATTACCCCAATTAGTTCTGCCTGAATTTCACAATTTTCATAAATATTCTATAAAATATCACCTTTTAAGCGCGCTATAACATAACTTGATGGGCTTATAACTACTAAAGTTATACGACTCTAAAGCCATCTATTGGAAAAAAAAACGCCACGAACTTTCTACTTAACTCAAAATTTCAAGGTTTTTTCTCTATAACTGCGTTTCTACACTCTCAAATTGGCTCAAATTCACAGGTGTGCTGGACTCTAATAGCGTAAACACGTTTCGTAAATTTCATTGAAATCGGTATATAACTTTTTAAAATACATCGGGAAAACTTTATGAACAGGCTTATTTTAGGCTACAACTATTTCTTTCTCCACTACCCTTGCATGGATTTGACTGAAATTTAACATGGTATCATATATTTATGTAGTTAACCTATGTAATTAATTTAAACAAAATCGATTGACAAATTTTCCAATTACATCCGAAAAACCATAACGAAAAAAACGACAAAACTTTCTGGTCACCCTGGTTTTTCCTTTATAACTTTGCTCCCCGTGGATCGATTTGGCTCAAATGCAATACCAAACGCAGTTAAGGAATAACTAACTTACATTCTAAATTTCAACAAAATCGGATAACGCGTTTTTGAGTTATCTTGTCCACAGACGGACGGAAGGACGGACGGACGGACGGACGGACGGACGTACGGACATGCATAAATCGATATAACTTTTGATTCCCTGCACAACCATACCCTTGAAATTTTTCTGCGATGATAAAAACAGTGCCCTATGCCCTATGGTAGGTACTACCAGAGGGTATATTAGTTTTGTCACTAAGTGTGTAACGCATAGAAATAATCATCGCAGAAAAATTTCAAGGGTATGGTTGTGCAGGGAATCAAAAGTTATATCGATTTATGCATGTCCGTCCGTCCGTCCGTCCGTCCGTCCGTCCGTCTGTGGACAAGATAACTCAAAAACTCGTTATCCGATTTTGTTGAAATTTAGAATGTAAGTTAGTTATTCCTTAGCTGCGTTTGGTATTGCATTTGAGCCAAATCGATCCACGGGGAGCAAAGTTATAAAGGAAAAACCAGGGTGACCAGAAAGTTTTGTCGTTTTTTTCGTTATGGTTTTTCGGATGTAATTGGAAAATTTGTCAATCGATTTTGTTTAAATTAATTACATAGGTTAACTACATAAATATATGATACCATGTTAAATTTCAGTCAAATCCATGCAAGGGTAGTGGAGAAAGAAATAGTTGTAGCCTAAAATAAGCCTGTTCATAAAGTTTTCCCGATGTATTTTAAAAAGTTATATACCGATTTCAATCAAATTTACGAAACGTGTTTATGCTATTAGAGTCCAGCACACCTGTGAATTTGAGACAATTTGAGAATGTAGAAACGAAGTTATAGAGAAAAAACCTTGAAATTTTGAGTTAAGTAGAAAGTTCGTGGCGTTTTTTTTTCCAATAGATGGCTTTAGAGTCGTATAACTTTAGTAGTTATAAGCCCATCAAGTTATGTTATAGCGTGCTTAAAAGGTGATATTTTATAGAATATTTAAGAAAATTGTGAAATTCAGGCAGAACTAATTGGGGTAATTGGGTTTTGAAAATGAGCCAAAATTCTTTAAAAAATTCCCTATATTAATGCTCCATGTTAGGTACTACCGTCCGTTCGTGGACAAGATAACTCAAAAACGTGTTATCCAATTTTGATGAAATTTAGAATGCTACTTGGTTATTGCTATAGTGGATTTGGTATTGCATTTCAGCAAAATTGACTGAGGGGCAGCGAAGTTATTAAGGAAAAACAGGGGCGACCATAAAGTTTTGTCGTTTTTTTTCTATAGCTTTTCGGGTTTAATTGGAAAATTGGTAAAGCAATTTTATTTAAATTTATTATATTGGTTGACTACATAAATAGACGATACCATTGTAAATTTCAGTGATATCAGTCTAAGGATAGTGGAAAAATAAATAGTTCTAGGAGGAAATAAGCTTGTTCAGAAAGTTTTTTTGATGTACATTCAGAACTAATACACCGATTTGAATAAAATTTGCAAATTGGACTTATACTACCAGGGTCTGGGTTACTTACAAATTAGAGAAAATTTTGAAAAAGGCAAAAAAAGTTATGAAGAAAAAACCTTGATATATTGTTAGTTTTCACAATTTTTCTCTCCCATTTCTACCATAGGGCATCAAAAAATCGGCTATGGGCCGATTTTTAATTACTTTATGTTTTTTTGATAATAATGAAGCCAGAAATATTACAATTATTGAAATAATTAAAATTAAATAAGAAATTATTATTATTGAGAAAATTATTTATACCAATTAATATTAGACCTTATGATTGGAAGTCATAAATACTTTTATACTATATAAATTTAATTACCTCATCAGTAAATTGAAATATATAAGAATAATCATACAACATCTACAAAATGTCAAAACCATGCTGCAGCTTCAAATCCAAAATGATGATTTTTAGAGAAATGGAAGTTTAAGTGACGAAATAAACATACTATTAAAAAGGTTGTTCCAATTAATACATGAATTCCATGAAATCCTGTTGCTATATAAAAAGTAGATCCATAAACTGAATCAGCAATTGTAAAAGGAGCTTCAATATATTCATTAGCTTGTAATATAGTAAAATAAATTCCTAATAATAGTGTAAAGAATAAAGCTTGAGTAGTTTGAGAGTGATTTCCTTCTATTAATCTATGATGGGCTCATGTAACTGTAACTCCAGATGCTAGTAAAATTGCAGTATTTAATAAAGGAATTTGGAATGGGTTAAAGGGAATAATACCTATTGGAGGTCATATAGTTCCTAATTCAATAGTTGGAGATAATCTTCTATGAAAAAAAGCTCAAAAAAATGAAATAAAGAAAAATACTTCAGATACAATAAATAGAATTATTCCTCATCGTAAGCCTAAAGTTACATTATAAGTATGTAATCCTTGAAAAGTTCCTTCTCGAGAAATATCTCGTCATCAAAAGAGTTAAATTTATGTCTTTTTTTTTCTTCATTCTTTTTTTAATTTTCATCCAAAACATATTCGAATAATTAGTTTTTAAATATTTTATGAAATTATTATAAAATTTGTATTTATAGTTATTATTTTCCATTTTATATTCATTGTAATTTTAATATCCGGATATTATATGATACCAAAAATATTTTTTTTATATTTTTCATCTGTAATCATATGATTAAAATCATAAATTTAATATTTATTCAGTTTTATAGAGATTATATACAGGACAGAGGATTCCTGAAAATTATCATCAAATTAATATCAAGATTATCAACATTTTCATAAATTTTCTATGAATTAATTTCACAATTAACTACAAGTATTATATTTTATAGTTTGTTACTTTTTTTTGGATGTTGTACTACTGATAATCTGATCTCTACAGAATATACAACATACTCTATGTATTTTATAATCTTTATGTATATAATGAAAATAATGGGTTTGCTGTCCATTGCTATTACTTATCCTCAGGTCAATTATTATTAGTGTTTTGGTATTTTGTAAAACTTTCACGACAGCACCTGTGACCCAATACGATGTCATAAAATTAGCTGTAAAATGTGCATTTTTTTTTTTTTTTTTAGTGTCACTTAATACAAGCGTCAGTTTGGCAAATATAATAATTATGCATATAAAGACTTTTTGAGGTATGCTTTACTCTCACTGAAATCGAATTTATTTTGCATTAACATTCACCGCCCGCAACATTCGAGAAATCGGCTCATTTCTTCCATAGTCTGTCCTGTGATACATTATTTTGAATGTATCCACGGACCTAAGGGAGTGCGGATTGACATTTAGATGCGTCTTTTCTAGTAGAGAAGGAGCGTCTATGAAACCATTAAACGTTTGATGGACAAAGACCACGTCAGCCACCTCACGCCTCTTTTCCAGTGAGTGCAGACCAATAAGTTTTAATCTGTTCACATAAGGGGGCAGTAAGAGGGGATCTTCTCAGGTAAGGTTTTTTAAAGCAAAACGTACGAATCAACTTGAAATTAATAAAAAGAATTTTACTATAGTTAACCTCTCTAGCCGAGATTCTATATTTTTTCTGAACATTTTTACAATTCTTTTATTTTTTACATTTTTAAAAGGTTACTATTTTAATTTAATCAAAAATATGAAATTTACAATTAAGTAGTTTTAATTTCAAATGCCTACTTACTAACCAAATTCCAACCAAAAATAACATAAGGTGTAGCACTCTACAGTACTCCCCTTTTAGTTGATACTAGGTAGGGTAAATAGTTCAACGTAATATTCATTATGTTATTTTTAATTAAAATTTATATTAAAAAACTTATTCTTAAAAAATACTTTTCAATTAGGGTTTAATATACACTGGTCTTGAAATCTGACTTGTTTTCTTGATCTGGTATTTGGATTAGCTGATGGCTGTGAAAAGCTGTTGACTTTTTGTAGCGAAGAATTCTTAACTTCGGTTAGTGAAGTGGTGAAATGAGCTGCTTTTAATCGATCGATAGTTACTGTAACTTCCTTGTTATTAACTAAAAATTTAAAGAATTTTTCGCCTCGGTGAACAATTTGAAATGGACCATCAAACGGCGGTGTAAGTGAACTACGTGCAGTGTCATTACGCAGAAATACATGAGAACACGTCTCTAACTCTTTCTGCACAAAAACTTTTTCTTTACTATTATTTGAAGTAGCTGTTGGACGAATAGATGTCATATGATCTCTTAGCGTCTTGACGAAGTCAGATTGAACAATCTCCATTTTGTCTTCTGTAAAAAATTGACCTGGTAGCATAATTGTAGTTCCATAGACCATTTCAGCTGGTGAACAATTAAGATCTTCCTTAAACGATGTTCGTAAACCTAAAAGTATAGTTGGTAAAATGTCATACCAATCCTTAGTCTGATATGCCATAATTGCTGCCTTTAATACTCTATGCCAGCGTTCTATTAACCCGTTTGACTGAGCGTGGCATGCAGTAGTGTGAATGTGTTTAGTTCCAAGGGTTTTCGACAATTCTTTAAATAGTGTGGATTCGAACTGTCTTCCTTGATCTGTTGTTATGCGTAAGGGTACACCAAAACGGGCTATCCAGCCAGACATGAGTGTTGATGCTACTGTTAGAAATGTCTGCAACTTCGACAATCCTGTCAGCTAATGTTGCTAAAGCCTTTAAGTCGAGATCACTAACTGACAAAATTGTTCTTGCTTGGAGTGGCAAACACTTTAACCAAATCGCCTTCAATAGCTCCATTCCTACCTTATTGCCACCTAACTTTCTCATTTCATTCAGTAATTGTGTGGGTGTACGGTCGCCCAACTCTATTTCAGAAAGCAGTCTTTTAAGCTTCCTTTGTTCTGATTCCGAAAATCTTTCTATTATCTGTCTTTTTAGATTCTGATACTTATTTTCAACAGGAGGGGTTAAAATTGCTTCACTAACCTGGGTGAGTATCCTACTCTCAATGGCTGCCACCACTGTATTAAATTTTGAAACATCTGTTGTAATTCCTGAATTTGAAAATTGACTCTCCACCTGTGCAAACCAGATCTCAGGAGATTCCTCCCAAAATGGTGGTACTTTCACAGCAATGCGAGTAATCTCAACAGCTTCCTTACTTGGTTCGGTTGACATATTTTTAATTTCTTTACTATATTAGCACAAAAAGTTCAATGTTTCTGTTTCTATAAATTTTCACACTTTGGTTCACAAAAATTTTCTTTCCAATATTATATTATAAATATAAATATTATATTTCAGTTTTGTTCACACAAATTTAAATACACACGCGAAACCGTACTAATGTCATTAAATGTAACACATATAGAGAGTTGAAAATTTCTGTTTAGGGAACAAAATATTGCGTAATTCTTTTAAAACAAATTCTTGTAATTTTCAAATTAGCTAGCAATACAAGAATCAAATATAAATTTTTCCAAAAAAAAAAAATGGCGTCAAATTCTCTTTTTTCAGTGTGAAAATCGATTTATTCCGATATAAATTCACTTTTCACTAGATTAATTTTTCCGTAAAAAAAAAAAAACAAAAAAATCGAGAAAAATTAAGACTTTTACACGAAAGAGCTTTTTTAAAATTAACGGGGTCACCAATGTGGGAAGATATTTCCCAACTTGAAATTAATAAAAAGAATTTTACTATAGTTAACCTCTCTAGCCGAGATTCTATATTTTTTCTGAACATTTTTACAATTCTTTTATTTTTTACATTTTTAAAAGGTTACTATTTTAATTTAATCAAAAATATGAAATTTACAATTAAGTAGTTTTAATTTCAAATTCCTACTTACTAACCAAATTCCAACCAAAAATAACATAAGGTGTAGCACTCTACAAAGGTAATAAAAAGTGCGTTGGTAATGTGAGGGTCACAAAACTCCTTTGACAAACGCTTTATTAAACCAAGAGTTGAGTTGGCCCTATGGACCAGCGAGTCAATATGTTGGCGGAAATCAAGTTTATTATCACAGACCACTCCCAGGTTGGTAATGCTGCTCACTCTACGAAGAGGCGCACCTTTAATAACGTACGAGTGTAGAGAAGAATTACATTTTCTACTAAAAGTGACAACCTGACATTTATCGCAGTTAAGCGCTAAATTATTATTGACGCACCAAGTTGCAAAGTTATTTAAATCTTCTTGCAAGAACTGAGAGTCATCAGAGTTATTTATTTCTTTATAGATTGTCATATCATCAGCGAAGTTAGATATTTTGGAGTGTCTCATTACAGAGATAACATTCTTCATAGCTATAACAAATAAGATAGGTCCCAAATGGCTCCCTTGAGGGACACCAGAGGTGGCGAGATAAGTCTGAGACTTTGAATTACGGAATAGCACCTGATAACTTCTAAATAGGTTAGGAAATCCTAAAGCATTAAGCTTAAGAAGGATCAGGCGGAATGACAGTTTATCAAACGCTTTACTGAAATCAGTGGTAATACAGTCCACTAAGTTCCCATTTGCCATAGCGCAGATAAACATTGAGACCATTTCAACCAAATTGGTGACCGTAGACCTTCCTTTCAAGAAACCGTGCTGAAGAAAACTAAAATAGTCTGTATTCGGTTCAAAATTGTCATCATTAAATGCCTTCGCAAAATAGGCAGCAAATAGGTTAGAAATAACTAGTGGATTATTCGACGATTGATCCAAGTATTTCAACGATGATGGGTAACCATCCGTTTTCTTTTTGCTATTAACAAACTGCCAGAAACGGTGCGGGTCGTTGGAAAGTTTGCATCTCATTTCATAAATATAGGAGTCATATTGATACGCAGATAGTGACTTAAATTCATTAAATAAAGCAATGTATTTCGCAAAGTCACTGTTATCCCGTGAAATCAGATATCTCTGCCATGCTCTATTTCTCCTATTGCGTAACGAACGCAAGTCGTTATTGAACCAAGGTAGCGAGGATGCTGAATTTTTAAATCGGATAAAGGGAACCAACACGGCAAATGCCTCCAGAATTACTGAGTAAAACTCTGTGATGCTAGCTTCAAAATTCTTACCAACTACAATTTTGTCAAAGTTAACCTTATTGAGAAGATTAGTAAGAAGTTCGAAATTGGTTTTACGAAAATTGAAGTGATATGAATCCTCTAAGCCTGAATTCTCCGAAACATACTCCTGCGAAAGAAGTAAATATAAGGGAGGATGATATTTGTCAAGATTAGATAGCTTTTTAGAACTGTGTTCAGCAACACAATTAGCTACGTCAGTATAAAAAACCAGATCTAGCTCTTTGTCAAGTGAATTTCGTACACCACTAACTTGCTGCGGACCACAGGCCATCAAATTGTCAACAAATAAAGATTCACATGCAGAGTTCACATTCTCTGCTACAAAGCAAACTTCATCATCTAATTGCGTCCAACGTAAATTCGGGAGATTAAAATCGCCAAGGAGCAAAATATTATCCTTTGGTTCAATAACGTCAAATAGGTGATCGAATGCGTTTGATAGAAGCTGGTACTTCGCCTGAAATATAGCAATTCGCTATAAAAACGTTACCAGTCTGAGCTGACAATTTGACACATAAGAATTCCAAATCTCCGAAGTTAGGAACTTGTACCAGAGAGCTTTCATGATTTGTGCGGACAGCTATGAGTACTCCTCCGCCCAGAGACTTTAAGTCTAAATCATGACGATCTTTTCGAAATACCTCATAGTCGGAACAAAATAGCTCGTTATTAAGAAAACTGCTATTAAGCCAGGTTTCAGACAGAACAATGACATCATGTGGACAAGAAATACTTGCGAGGAATAACTCGCGCGTTTTAGTGCGGAGTCCCCTTATATTCTGATGGTAAAGGGACAGGCATTTCAGTTTTTTAAATCAATAAGGTTATTGGAGGA
Organism: Xylophagus ater; assembly: GCA_963422695.1. Classification (NCBI taxonomy): domain Eukaryota; kingdom Metazoa; phylum Arthropoda; class Insecta; order Diptera; family Xylophagidae; genus Xylophagus; species Xylophagus ater. Next base: position 31,130,736 of record OY730483.1, read on the forward strand.
TTTCTCGTTACGACTCAGTTTGGTTTGGCGTCCTTTCCGCAGAAACTCTTTTACGAAGGCGGAAGGAGGCCAAAAATCGCGAGAGATTAAACACGAAAACAATTGGGGAGGAACGGTAATTTTGAACGATGAGACAATACTGGACGTCTTACTTACTTGGTATAAGTTTCGTTTACATCCGTCTCTAGCCGGAAGAACTCTTATGTTGCTACCTACGTTAGTATTGCCAACTGGTGGGGTTTTACTTTCATTAATGACAAAACTGGGAGCACCATTAGTATTTACCAGGGGATCATTTATTGCTGTTGCGGCCATAGACTCCAACATTTCCTTACTGTTTGCAGACGATAAATGGATGTTGGAAGCCACAGTTTTTAGCTCAGTAATGCTGTCTTTGTTGGCCGATAGTAGGGAAAAACAAGACCGAAACTCCCCTCGCAGCGCATCTAACTTTTCAATAATGGCGTGTTCCGTCTGCCGGGATTCCATTAGTGGTGTTCCCAATACTGAGGTTTGCGAGCACATAACATCGGAAATGTTTCCCTGCAGCGTGTTGAGCTTAAGGTCGAATTGAGACGTCTTTTTCGCTATTTTTGTTACGTCATGTTGTAACAGCGCGCACGAGGATGTCAGTTTGTCAATTTTATCAAGATTATCATGTAAGTCGTCAAGAAGGTCATTAAGTGGAAGTAATCTGTCGTCAATAATTTTTACCTTATTTGCTATAAATTCTAAATCACCGTAAAATTTCTCATAATTCAAGCTTAGTTGTTCAGTTCGCGCGGCAGAGAAAGTTAAATATTTTAAAATGTGACATGGCTTAATATCGCAGCATTCAGGACATGTAAAACTTTTGGTGTTGCTACGAGCATCAATACAGGAGTGGTGAAAGCGACGGTCACACACTCCATCACAGCCAACGAAAGACTTTTTAGACAAACTATCGTCACACACGACGCATATATCAAGGACCATGTGTAAGCAAAAAAATGAAATAAAAATAAATAAATAAATACAATATGACACACAAAAAAAGAAAAAACCAAACGAAACACATAAGTTCAATAACCTCTATAATTACTATACTAAGCTATGCGTCAATTTAAAGCAAAACAGTAGGCAAGGACAAACAAGGGGTAATAAAATTTAACAAATAAAATAAAATAATAAAAATCAAAACGGGTAATAGAACTATAAAAACAATATTGATACCGTCACAAATCAATTAGTATCGTTTAATTCTATTAATACTGCTTTCTTTTGCTTAACTTATTTTGATTGTTATTGAACCAACTTTTAAACAAAAGAGAAACAAGAAAAAAATAAAATAGAGCAAAATAGGAATTATTTAGAATATATTTTTTCAGTTTTATTATCCTTTTGTTTAGGATTATTAAAAAGAAAAAATTATTTCAAATTATTATACAATTTATTTATTTTTTTAAGCAATTGTCCAAAAACGCGTCTAGTCTTCTTGACGATTGTAATTTTATTTTGAAATGTAACGAGCAAATTATATCTCTACTAAATGGCGTAAAATTTTGTAAGCCCATAAGCTCATTTTTTGGAAAGCTTAAAGCCAAAAAAAGGTATTTATAATTGACCAGGCTGAATTTTCAAAATCTTCGACGAATTTTAGGAATTGCCCCCAAATTCTCAAAAAAATTACTGTCACTGATAGTTTTAATTAAAAAAAAACGAGGGGTTTTTAGATTTGGATTCAAAGTTGATTCAAAAAAACGAATGTTTTACTAAATTATGAATTAACATCATTTCTGTTTGATTAATTATTATATACGTAAAAGGCTAATCCTTCTTTCTTTCCTTCTGTCCGTCCTATATTGTCCGGAAAGAAAATTCGTTGAGCAAAAAAAAAAAAAACACTTTTTGATATGTTATAGAGAATTACTTGAAACGTGGAGAAATTTTGTTTCCGGGGAGATTGGCGGTTTACAAAGCGGCCTTGAAAGCTTATTTCAGATAACCTCATTTATAATTTGAAATATACATCGGACATGATTCTGACTTGGGGCAATCTTATTAAGATTTGCATGCCGGACATTCTACCGTACACGGCAAAGTTCCATTTCCCACCGCTTTGGCGCTGGAGGCAATATAAATTTACGAACTTTTTATATGGAAGTCACACGCAATAACAATGTTCAGCGAAGTTGTGGAGGTTTTCATGGGGATTATTTCCGTCAAAGACCAAACAGTTCTATCTCCCACCACTTTGGCGCTGAAATCAACACCAATTTTGGAACTTTGTATGCGGACGTCACATACGATTACAATGTTCGGCTAAGTTGTCCATGTTTTCATGGGGATTATATCTGTCGCACAGCAAATAGTTCTACCTCTCACCACTTTGGCGCTGGAGTCAATAAAATTGTGGAACTTTGTATTTAGAGGTCACACGCGATTACGATGTTCGGCAAAGTTATGGAGGTTTTCATGGGGATTTTTTCTGTCGCAGACTATATAGTTCTATCTCTCACCGCTTTGGCGCTGCAGTCAATGCAAACTTTTGAACTTCAAATATATACGTCACACACGAGTACACTATTCGGCAAAGTTATGCAGGTTTCCATGGGAATTATTTCCGTCGAAGACCAAACAGTTCTATCTCTTACTGCTTTGGCGCTGGAGTCAATACAATTTTGGAACTTGGTATGTAGACGTCACACGCAATAACAATGTTCAGCAAAGTTGTGGAGGTTTTCATGGGGATTATTCCGTCGAAGACCAAACAGTTCTACCTCTCACCACTTTGGCGCTGGAGTCAATAAAATTGTGGAACTTTGTATTTAGAGGTCACACGCGATTACGATGTTCGGCAAAGTTATGGAGGTTTTCATGCGGATTATTTCCGTCGCAGACCAAACAGTTCTATCTCCGACCGCTTTGGCGCTGCAGTCAATGCAAACTTTTGAACTTCGTATATATACGTCACACACGAGTACAATCTTCGGCAAAGTTATGCAGGTTTCCACGGGAATTATTTCCGTCGAAGACCAAACAGTTCTATCTCTTACCACTTTGGCGCTGGAGTCAATAAAATTTTGGAACTTGGTATGTAGACGTCACACACGATTACAGTGTTCGGTAAAGTTTCGGAGGTTTTCATGGGGATGTTTCCTGTCGAAGATAAAATAGTTCTATCTCTCACTACTTTGGTGCGGCGGTTGTTTAGGGCCCCACTCAATAGAGGTTTTTGCCTTTACGTAATATATGTTTGACGGGAGCTATTTTGCGAACCGGAGAAATGGGATCAATTTAATATCTTCGCTCGGGGTGTTGCGGGGTAAATAATTTGCATTCTGAATAGATCGACTTAAGAGTTAAGACATGAAATATATAACCAGTGGTGCTACGAGAATGGGGTAAAAGATTTATTATGTTCAGAATTAAGATTCTACTCTTGAATACATTTTGTTAATTTATAGCGATTTGTAAACCGAAATTTTTAGGAAGCCGTCTTAGGACGGGTTACAACCTAGCAATTAAATAAAGCCTATAAAAACATTTTTTTGTACAGCAATAATGAAAATTCGCCAATTTTAAAAATTATAATACAAGCTAAAAAAGATATCGTAAAATAGGGTTTATGCCAAAAATCAAGTTTGTTTAAACATACAAAATTAAATTTTAAAATTATAATCTACTCTACTAATTGACGTACCATTTTGAAAACCCAAAGCCGAAAGACATTTAATACGTAGAGTCTCTTTTGTTGGAAACCCTAAAACCAAAAAGGCATTTAAAAATGAAAATGCTGAATTTAACAAAATCTAAGATGAAATTTCCAGCTTGGGACGATTTACAATACAAAAACTCTGACTTCCTGGCCAATCGCCGGTGGATAGGCATGGCATTACAGCACGTGTTTTTAAACAGAAGCTGAAATCCCTGATGGAATTCATGGTAAAACATGAAGTGTTTGGGTCTGTGCGCTGCTGGATGTACTCAGTGGAATGGTAAAAGAGGGGATTCAAAAATGGTGGAAGAACGGCTCATTCCGCTTTGAAATTGCCATTAAACATTCAATTCATTGAAAGTCACACACGCAACATTTCCAAAGCATCCGGCATGGAAAAGTATTGCAGACATGAAAACTTATTGTTTGGGATGAATGTACAATGACGCACGAGGTCCTTGATCGATCATTGCAAGACTTACGTGCAAATATCAGACCAATTAGGAACGCATTAATATTGCTTGCAGGAGATTCCAGGCAAACATTACCTGTAATTCCTCGATCGGCACCAGCGGACGAAATAAATGCCTGCCTGAAACACTCTACTTTGTGGCGACGCGTAAAGACGTTAAAATTAACTAGAAATATGCGAGTCCAGCTGCAAAACGATCGGTCAGCAGAGATATTCTCACATCAATTGCTGGAAATTAGGGACGGATAGGTGCCGGTTGATCTGACGTCAGGACGAATTTCATTGCCTCATAACTTCTGCAATTTAGTGACGTCAAAAGAAGAATTGGTTGAAAAAGTATTTCCCAATATTCAAACTAATTACAAGAATCACGATTGGCTAAGTGAACGAACTATTCTTGCGGCCAAGAACAAAGACGTCAACGAACTTCACAATATTATTCAATCTAACATTCAAAGCGAGGTGGTCACATACAAGTCCGTCGACACTGTTGTGGAAGCAGATGAAGCGGTTAATTATCCAACATTTTTGAATTCACTCGATCTGCCAGGGATGCCACTGCACGGACTGAAATTGAAAGTCGGTTTGCCAGTTATCTTGTATGAAAATATATATATTATTTATGAGTAAGTCCACAATAGTTTAAAAAAAAGCTGTGAGCGACGTTGCTCTCACGATAGTTGTTGTGGAAACATGTAGGCTCGTTAGCGTTGCATGTGGGAATATCGCAGAGGTTGTGGTTTTAATAAGCTAGAGATTTGGGTCTTTTATGGAAATAAAGCCATTATATATATTTAATGTAAAAGACACAATTTATTTTTAAAGTTTAAGTGAACAAATAATTGATTTGTGGTAACTGAAATAGGGGACGTATACCGTCGTCTCAAGTGTATCGATGTACCGTGAAAATATCGCATCGATTGTCGTTTTTGTGTTCGTCGTTGGAATGTGTCTGTTCGTATTCATTTTCAAGTTCAATTTTTCCCGCAAGAATGTAATGAGCGGCTCTGCCTCATCTAAGGCGAAGTTAATGTTGAAGTCGCCTCCCAATATCATGGGTAATTTGTCGAGGTCTGGCCCAAGCTCAGCGGATCCGACCGGAGTGTATGATAAAAGAACAAAATGAATTAATTTTATAATTGCGTCGACGGGTTGATTTGGCGAGATGTACACGACTACTGAAAGTATCTTCTGTCCCTTTTGCATTACAAATTCATTCAAACATCTCCGATTGCTGTTGACGTCATTGTGGCACTCGAAATTTGGCGATCTGTAATAGTTACATTTGGAATATTTATTCTGTATCACGCTTCTGATATATCGCTACACCGCCAGTTGTCCTTCTCTTTTAAACTGCACGCAACAATCAAAGTTTGGAACGGAAATATGCTCATCGTTACGCAGCCAAGTTTCGCTGAGCATCAAGAAAGTACACTGTTGAGCGACCGCATTTGTGACGTCGATGTTGTGTGCCCTAAGACTTTGAAAATTAAACACGAAGAACGATGTACATAGATTGTGATCCAAAATTTCTAAAATCGAGTCCTGATAGGTGTGTAACGAATTATTTGCAAGTCTAGCAAATTCATTTTGGAGTGGAATCAAGGTGCTTGCAATTCTCCGCCCATGATGAAATGGTCGATTGTTGTTTAGTGCAACAATGAAAAGTCCACCAAGATTAGTTACTCTCGAGAGAGCCACGTAGACGAGCTGTTGGTCATGCGACTTGTCGTAAGCGGAGAAAACTTGGTCGAAAGTTCCACCTTGTGATTTGTGAATCGTCATACCACAGGCTGGAATGAGAGGAAAATGATTTCGCTTGGCAGTTATTGTTCGATTCGTGTTTAAGTAAGTAGTAGAATTTCTGCGTGCGATGGGAACCATGTCTTTTGCTATATCATTTCGTAGTACGTATCTTGTCGCGAGTCTCATCACTTTTCGACCAATTTTGCAATTTTCAGGAAATCGTAACCACACGCGCTTCACCGTGCTGTTGTCTTGCCGAATGCTATTGTTTTCAAAGTTCTCTTCGTCGATATTATTGTCATTAGCTTGGGTCTCGTTCTCATATTCAATGAGTTGCAAAACCCCTACGGCTCCGTTTGCTAAACCATCCGACACGTCAATATTCGTCGATATCATGTAAGGCCGCCCTTTAACGAGCGTAAGTTCATATGGAAATCCTCCAGTATCCAAAACGGCCTTTTTGTGAAGCTGTTGTCGAACGTGTGCTAGTTGTTCAGCGCTATTGAGGCCGGCGAAAATGTCTTTCGCTACAGATAACACTTTCTCTGAGGCAGTGTTAAGAATCCCTCTGTTGAAATTATCGACGTCGTGATTTTTGGAGATCAACCGTACTCCGTTGGGACATTGTTCGTCAGCTTCGTCTTTAGTGAAGAAGCGAGACTCAATCAAATTCTGCTTGCACTCGTCCAATATTTGGCCGTTTCCGACTATTGTAAGCAAACCCGAGAAGCTGACGTTGGCTTGACGCATGACTTTGTTGAGTTCGTAGAATCTCAGGCTCCGCCACAATGTTGGACCTACCATGGTATTTTTCGATTGTTTTTAATAACAGTTGCGCGGACAGCTGGTAATTGTCGTAGATCTTCGATGAGAAAAATGTCTTTTCCACCGTAAAAAGAGTCAACAGCTGTGATCTGTTTCAATAGCGAGTCAATTTTTTCGTTCAATTCCGCTGATATCATGCTGATTTCGTCAATTAAAATGCATTGGATGTACTTGAAGAGACTTCGATATTGTTGGGCCACTTCAAATGATAGAGGCAGCGTTCGCCCTATAGAGTCATCATAAAGTTGAACGTATTTTTTCTCAGCGAGAATTTCATTTTCCTCGTCACGGAAAGGCAAATGCAAGGTGGCCATTTCACGTTTGTATTCATTTGGATCAGCCGTCATGTCATAGTTCCGATACCTAATGACTCGCTGAACCTTACGTCGTTTCCACTCATTGGCTTTCGATACTGTATAATATGCAACAGCCTGAGCCAAAGTAATATCATTTAAATTTTGAGGCCTGCTTTGATATTTGTCAAAACAGTTTTCTAGCCAAACGTCACATGAGTCGTGATTAACATTTTCTTCTTCCAATACCTTGTTTCATTTTCGAACGCGATCATGCTCCATTGGCCATGAAGTTGGAATATAAACCACCTTGACAGAGCTCCTTGACATGTCTTGTCGAAGAAGATACCAAGCAGCTTCTTGGCTGGTGAGTTCTACAGAGTTTAATATATCGACACTAAGTTTTTTCGCTATCTCTACTATATCGAATTCAGGGTGCTCGTCCATGGTTTCAATAATTTTCCGCTGAAGGCTGCTGATGCCCCTATTCGTTTTGTTCACATATTCGACCACATATGTGGCGCAAGAGTGTTCCTCAATGATGAACTGCAAGTCCATATTTGAACCTAACACACTGAGTATAAACGGATTAAAAGGGTTCATCCACTTGTCAGTAGGTTCACGTTTGAGGAATACTCGTGGCCTGGTTATGCCGGCTCTCAAGATATCCAAGTAGGTATTGTACGACTTGATGTTGTTTACTCTTAAGAGCTCGTCCATGCGACGTGGATCTATTTTTGCCATAGGTTGAAGTATAATGGTTAAGCGACTTGGCATGAACGGCGCCTCAAAACGACTTAGCGGTGGAATTTCTTTTCTTGTAACACGTGAACGTATGTTTATGTCGCTGAAGCTTTTGATGACCAGAAGCATCAGCTGGCGAAACGGAGACAAGTCTGTCAATTAGACTCTCAACTGCAACCTTATCTTCTCCTGTGGCATCGATTGGAGGCTCATTCAACCAAAGCAGTATATGCGCGTGTGGACTACCGCGGTGCTGGAATTCGATCCGTTTGAAGTAATGCTGGACGTAGTGATTTCCAAACGTGCTGAACCGTTTCGCTTGTAGTATACCGATAATGACTTGCACGAGTTTATTGAAATGGATAGCACAAGTGACGGGATCCTCCTTGATGAAAGTAACTTTCGAATTGTAGTGCATATTCGCCAGATTGTCTGAGTCGTTGTCCGCTCCCTTATTTCGGAGTTTATACAGGAGTTTCATTAATTTTGGCCAACCAGTTTCACTCGCGCTCATCGTTAAGGAAAATGTAGGTCTTCCTAACCGGCGAATCATTGCTAAAAGGTCTCTCTTTCTTTGCGACCAGTAGTAGACGGAATTAGGAATCGACCGCAAGAACGCCAAATTGTTTTCGAGACATCCATCGATGAAATCAGTTGATTCTATTTGTTCTCTGGTAAGTTTCGTATCCTTTCCAACGAACTTGAAAGCCTCTCGTGTACGTATTCGTAAGATTTTCATGGCCATGTACAGCCAGTGCTGTGGAGTAACTCCACGTCTATCTGATCTTCGCAATTCACTGGTTGCTATCATGTACGGTGTTAAAACGAGTCCTTCCTTGAAAGTACGAAATTGTCCGAGATAAATAGAAGAAAATGACACCTACTCGCAGTGTTCGTCGAACAGTATACTCCGCGGAACCTCATTTTCTGCCGGAGCTATTCGTAGATATTTATCTTCGTTCCAGTAAAGAGTTTGTTGCTGAGCTTGTAGATTTTCTTCTATGTTCATTTCTACACTCAGATCTTCGATGCCATCGACCGCTGGCACATTCGTTGAGAAAAAGGACTCGTTAATAGTAATGTCATAGAATTTGTACATTGGTGTGTCGACAAGATACCGTAGCCAAATCTTAATAACGCATTTCCTAACCATGCCGACAAGGTAACTTGATTTGTGTATCTTTTTGCACTTTATATGAACGTTGATGCAGTAATCGTCGTCGAGCTCTCGAGGCAGACGATGAACCATAGCATGAACGGAAACTCGAACATTTATAACTTCTCCAAGAATTCCATATTGACCTTGACCATGTCTAAGTCTTATTATTTGCATAATGGCTAGCGAGGTGATATTAAACGTTCAGATACTAAATCAAGCTGTGGCAAATTATCTGGCAGTGGAGGATACTTGAAACCGTTTGTCGTAGATAAAGTAGGTATTCTTCCTCTCTGCAATGAACTATAACAAGTGCCGCACGCTCGTGTCGATTGCACATTTATATCAGCAAATTCTGCTGAGAGAAGAGTTGTGGAATCAGCCGGAACTGGCTTTAAATCGTCCTTGTACCATAATCTGTCGCATATGGCACATGCTAATCCAAAATTATTCTCTAAAAACTTCTCTCTGAACTGAGCATGAGCGTTATCGTGTGTAAAGAAAGCTGCATAAGTGGTGGTTGGCACTGACGGCGTCAATTGTTGTTTGGCTGTACTTGAATTGTGACAGTCGAAGCGGAATCCTGAAATTGATATAAATATATTAAAATATCAACTTTCCGAGGCAATATGACAAGAAATTATATTTATAGATCGATGCGCTGTATGAATTGACTTCTTTGAGTCCTGATTCTCTTCGTGGGCATGTTTTAATTAGTAAATGTGGCAGAAGTTGATATAAATCAAAATCATAAAAGAGCTAACATTGTAATGATAATATAAAATTAAAATTTTTGGAAATCTGGGGACAATTGTAATGCGCAGAGACAAAAATGTAAAAAGGAGATATTTGTCTATTAAAAGGGGTCCCCTGGAAGTTAATAGAATCTCCGCTAAGTCAATTCACACAGCCGTTAGCAGTTACCTCTTAAATCATGTCCCCTTGAAGTAAATGAGACCTCCGCTAAGTCAATTGACACAGCTGTTTGTTATGAATTATGTGGAGACTGTTAAAATTGAATTCACAATTACATAGAAAACAGAGGTTCATATGAAGTTTCATGGGCGGAGCCTATGAAGATGGCAGTCAATTTATCACCTAGCCTACCGAGAGCAAAGATGTTTACACATCAATAATCCCCATGAAAACCTCCACAACTTTGCTGAACATTGTAATCGCGTGTGACTTCTAAATAAAAAGTTCAAAAGTTTATTTTGACTACAGCGCCGAAGTAGTGCGAGATAAAACTATATGGTCTTCGACAGAAAAAGTCTCCATGAAAACCTCCACAACTTTGCTGAACATTGTAATTGGGTTTGACTTCTATAGAAAAAGTTCAAAAGCTATATTGACTACACCGCCAAAGTGGTGAGAGATAGAACTATATCGTCTTCAAAAGAAATAATTCCCATAAAAACCTACACAACTTTGCTGCACATTGTCATCGCGTGTGATGTCTATATATGAAGTGCAGAAGGTTTTATTGCTTCCAGCGCCAAAGTGGTGACAGATAGAACTATATGGTGTGCGACAGAAATAATCCCCATGAAAATCTACACAACTTTGCTGAACATTGTAATCGGGTTTGACTTCTATAGAAAAAGTTCAAAAGTTTATATTGACTACAGCGCCAAAGTGGTGAGAGATAGAACTGTATGGTCTTCGACAGGAATAGTGCGCATGAAAACCTCCACAACTTTGCTGAACATTGTATTCGCGCGTGATTTCTATATAAAAAGTTCTTAAATTTGTATTGCCTCCAGCGCCACAGCAGTGGCTAATTGAATTTTGCCGTGGGTGTCAGAATGTGCGCCATAAAAATTTCAATAACATTGTCTCCGGTCAGAATCATGTTCCATGTATATTTCAGATTATAAATGAGGTATTTCAAAATGAGCTGTCAAACCCCACTTTTGTAACTACCCGACCCCCAATCTCCCCGGGAACAAAATTTCTCCACGTTTCAACTAATTCTCTACAACATATCAAAAATCGTTTTTCTTCCAAGTTTACTTTTGATGGCTCCGCCCATCTAATGATCACAGTCGATTTTTCAACTAGCCCCTACCGAGAGCAAAGATGTTTACACATCAAAAAGGTTTAAATAATTGTTCCTTAAGAAAAAAGAATTTTTTTTTTTAAGTAAATATCTGAAGTTCTTAGAACAAAAAAAAAGAAAGTAAAAAAAGGAGTATTTTTATTACAAATTCTGCTATTTTGCAATAAAAAAAAACGAATGGCCTATATTTATTTAAAGTCTTTTCTTTAGATTTACGTTTCAATATTAAATTTAAATTAATTCAATTTACGGAAAAGAATTTTCAATTTACGTTTTCGTTTTTTTTTTGATGTCATATTTCAAAACAAAGTAATTTGTAAAAACTTATGAATTGGAAAAATAATCACCTTTTAAGTGATTCATAATTAAAAATTTTTTGTTTTGACGTGTGCTATTCAGTAATGAATTAGTTCTATTTACCTTTTAATTAAAGAAAAAATGTTTGCAATGTTTGCAAGAGGAAAATGGCATATATTTCTATGTCCAAGTTTTGGGTTTAAGGGGCAAAATTAATTGGAACTCATTTAATATTATTTTCTTTTCGTTTTTTTTTTAAATGGATAAAGTATGATTCTGTATATAAAAAAATGAGCAAAGCAAACCATAATAGTGAATTTACATTTTCTCCATATCGGCCGGACCACTATGGAACTTTCCCGATAATGTCATAAAATATTCATTTCAGTTCTCCTATTCTAAGCGTACATTCGAAGTTTCATGAAAATTTGACTACTATTGGCCGAATTATTAAAGTTTATTTATTTTGCATTCCCGTAACCCCTACAGAGAGGAGTCGCATTCTATCTTTGCAGTTGACCTATCCAAAGTGTATACACCAAGTTTTAGAAAATCCGCCGATTATTGAATGAATTTTTGAAGTTTTTCTATTTCAGCCCCCCAAAATTCCCCACCGAGGGGAGACATTTTATCTTTTCAGTTTGCTCGGCCCAAATGTACATTCCCAGTTTCATTAAAATCCGCCGGTTATTGACCGAATTATTAAGGTTTCTTCATATCACCCTCTCGCGACTCCCACCGAGGGGAGACGCATTCTATCTTTTCACTTGGCCTATCAAGAATGTACACATCAAGTTTCAAGGAAATCCGCCCTTTATTGAGTGAATTATTGGCGTTTTTCTATTTTATCCCTCCACAACCCCCCACCGGGGGGAAACATATTTAAGCTTTTCAGTTGGTCCATCCCAAACGTACGTTCGAAGTTTTATTAAAATCCGACTATTATTGACCGAATTAAGGAAGTTTCTATATTTCCCTAATAATAGGCTTTTTTTTATTTCACCCTCCCGCAACTCCCACCGAGGGGAGTCGCATTCTATCTTTTCACTTGGCCTATCCAGAATCTATAAACCAAGTTTAAAGAAAATCCGCCCATTATTGAGTGAATTATAGAAGTTTCTCTTTTTTAGCCCTCCACAACCCCCACCGCGGGGACACATATTTTGGTTATTCACTTGGTCCATCCCAAACGTACGTTTGAAGTTTCATTAAAATCGGACTATTATTAACAGAATTAGGGATGTTTCTATGTTTCCATCACAACATTTTTTAAAAAAAGTTTTGCGCATTAGTGTTGCCAGATGTAAATTGCGTTGAAAAGTTAATATGTTCTGGTTTCGATCTTGGCACGCAAACTGTGCAAATCTCATGAAAATTGGACATGCAGATTCGGTTTTACAACAACTGCAAAAATTGACTATATTTGGACAAAATGTATTTTACGATAGTGTTGCTACAGTCAAATATGGCCCAAAACCTAATCAGATCTAAGTTAGGGTCAAATACATGAACTGTGTAAATTTTATCGAAATTGGCCCAACAGTTTAGTCTGAACCATGCGGAGAAAATTTTGTCGTTTTTAGAAAAAAAAGTGTTACCAAATAGTGTTGCCATATATTTATTTCGCCCAGAATCTAACACCATCTGGCATTTGATGTAGCACCAAAATGGTGAAAGTTTCATGGAAATCGGACCATCCATTCAGATTTTATTAACGATTTAAAAAAGCGAACAGACGGACGGACGGACATGAGGCTAATTACTTTTGATGAAACGGATTTTGCACTTATTTTCATCTTGCTAGCCCTTCTAGATAAAAAGTTAGATTTTCGCACGATTATAGTACTTTCCTATAAACATTCGTTTATCGGGAAAGTAAAAAAATTAAATAATATTATTTGTTATAAAAGAAAAAATTTTAAAGTAATTTGGTTACGCTATACCGTGGAAAAGAAAGTTTTGTATTTGGTAACTTCCGAATTGGTTTTTGGGACTCTTTTTCTCTTACTAGTTTTATAGTTTTTTATATTATGATCTAAAATATTTGCTTTGAGCTCGTTGTGTTAAACTGGGTTTTTAATGTCAGAGAGTATAATATTATTAAAACTTTTAATCTCACCGCTATTTGATGAGATTCTAAGCCTTTTGTTTTCACACGTAATTTGATTATCAAGCATATTACTTGTTTTTTTGAGGACTTTTAATGATTTTTTGCTCTCTTATTTGTTTATTAAAGGTACTAAAAATCGTAAATTTCTTGTCACTTGGCTGAACAAGGGAACTTCCAAGACACACTGTTTTCGAACAGCATGGTTTACCTTGTTTGGAATTCATTTTTATCTGAATTAATTTCCTTAGAAGAGGAATGCGAATTTCTCTCTGAGTCTTTATTTCGCATTCTAGCTTCTTCTTATGGAAACTTTGGTTCGGCAGTGTTTGTCCGTCCTGATGGTCACTTACAATTTTAACCTTGGGAATTGATTTTTTAACCTTATTCTGGGTGACATATATATGGCCCGTGTTTATCGACTTTGTGGATCCACTGTTAAAAAAAGGAATTTCAACATTTTCCTTGTTAAATTTGGTGTTTTCGGAACTTATGCGTTTGTTTGTCCTTTCAATAATACAATTTGGAGGCACGCAATCGAACCCTGATATGCCATCTTTTAAATTCAGAGTGGCTTTATGTAGTGGAGAACTTATAAAATATGTACTTATATTTTGAAAAGTGCCGGATGCCGTTTTTACTTTATTATCTTCATTATTGTGTTCGTTTTGACTTCGTTTCGATTTATTTCTTATACAAGTATTACTATTTATTTGTCTATTGTTTTTAGCGACGATTTCTCCATAATGCTTATATCTAATTCGGCCGGGCTGTTTGTTTTGATTGGATTGGGTACTGATGTTATAATTATATTCGAAGGGTTCATCACAGGTTGCTTGAGTGGAGACAATTAATTTTTGTCCAATTGTTGTTTGGCAAAACATGTGCATGTGTATCCCGGTTGCAAGCAAAAGTTGCATTTAATATTATTATTATTTAAATTTGTTATCATGTTTATTTGTTCATTAATTTTTTGGTCTGAATAAAGTTTACATGTATTATTAGTGTGTCCGTACACATGACATTCATCACAATAGGGAATGTTCATGCGAGTTTTGCACTCATCGTAAACATTACCCAACCTATTACAAAAACCACATTTCAGTCATTGGTTTGTATTATTATTATTATTATTATTATAAATCTTACAATTATATATTTGAAAATTGTTTCTATTATGCCCATTACTTCTACTGGGTGTATTATTAAGATATTTTGTGTTGTTATAATTGGTATTAAAATTTGGACCGAAATTATTATTGCTATTTGGTGTTAAATATTCATTTGTGAAAGTGTTATTTTCCGTAGTAAAATTGGTTGGAGGTTTCCCTGTAAGTTTTGGGTAAAAGGGGTAAAAGAGGAGGGTAATGATAAAATGAATTGTTTTTCTTTTGCTCAAGATATTCTGCCTTAGCAGCTAATGATTTGAAAGTTGTATGGTCTTCGTGCAGGAAGAAAAGCCGATGATTGGAATTTAATAATCCATTTTCTAATGAAAATATTGCGGTTTCCTCTAAATCTTGGGCTACGGATCCTTACGCATTAGGATGCCGTTGGATTTCTTGATCCGCGCAATCTTTCAAGAGAGATTTTATTCCACCTGCAAACTCTGAAAGAGTTTACCCAGTAAGATTTATTTACTAAAATTGTGGCAGCTCGACCACGGAATCTAATAGGGTGAAGGGAAACGAAATTTTTTTGCCCCTCTGCTGAAAGAATTTTGTGTGCTGTTGTACAACATCCTATAGATATAGATACCTTGGATGCTAGATTAGGTCCGATTTCCGCGCTGAGAATGGGAATTGAATTAGCCACAAATTGACATATTTTTACAATTGGCATTTTTATAAGCTTAAATATAAAATAAGTGAAAATACCATATATTAGTAGTTAAATCGTCTTAAAAAAATGTTTTTTTAAAAATATCTGCTTCTGTTTATGATTCGTACATCAAACCGCTTCGCGTGCATCCTGATTCTCCTTCTTAATGATGAAGTGACGAAAATTTTCTAAATTGGTGGTGTCAAATGATATCTTGTTTATTTTTTTTTCGAGGGTACGTTACAGCTGTTCAATTTCAAATTCCAGAGGAGAGTGTGGTTGAGTCATAATTTTTAGATTCGTTTTTCTGAGATTTTTAACGCTTAGCGACTCAGAACTACCATAGCTGCGCAACTGCTATGTGAAAATTCTTTGAACGTACTCACCTTGGCTCTTTGCAGAATCTAAATGGTTAATAATTGGGGTTTCGAAATACGTTGACGGAACTCACTTCCAGGTTGGTATGTTGTCCCGAATTAGTTTCGTTTTTTATTTCCTCAGTTTTATTTGAGAAAAAAACTCTCTCAGAAATTTTTGTATGTTTGCCTGGGAAAGTATTGGGTTCTTGGCTGAAAATAATGAAAACAAACTTACTTTGTGTTCCTGGAATTAGTAGTATTTTATTTCTTGTATGAATGCTTCTCTTATATAATGTTTGTTTATTGTGTTTTACTGGAACAATGAAAATTCCTTTTGTTGTCACGATACAAATTCATTAGATCTTTTTTTTCACAATATCTAGTTCACAATTTTCTCTTTAAAAATATCGTTAAAACAATTAAAAACTTCTTTTTTAACTCTCGTAGGAACTGTTAATTAATTCACAATTTTCTTCTTAAAAATACCATTAAAACAATTAAAAACTTGTTATTGAACTCTCTTAGGAACCGTTAATTGATTCACAATGTTCTTCACTAAAACAATTAAAAACTTCTTATTTAACGCTCGTAAGAATTGCTAATTAATTCACAATTTTCTTCTTAAAAATACCATTAAAACAATTAAAAACTTCTTGTATAATAACTGGCTTTTCGCTTTCTTTTCCTGATCAACAATTACTATCTCCCGTTCGCGTTTAATTTAATAACCAAAAAATGACTAACTGATAGCTGTTCCTGGCTATCCGATATTTTAGAACTGCTGAAGAAGTAAATAATGTTCTGAAACTTTTTGGTTTACAGAAAACATTATTGTTCTCAAAAATGTTGCGGAACATTTTTGGTTTACAACGAAATTTGTGGTTTCAGAAACATATTAGTTTCGAGAACGATGTTGTTGCGAAGTGCGTTGCTGTTTGGAAGATGTACGTAATGTTTTATTATATAATAATTACCAAAATCATAAAAGGACTTACCAATTCGCTCACAACAATTTTTGATAGTTCTTGCCCCTCCCCCCCCCCGAAGTATATAAATTGCTACAAACATTTAAATCTGTTACCGTCGAAGCGCCTACGTTAAATCAATTGAGACACGACGTTACTAATCCCATAGTCACCTCAGACCCTCCTTGTGTCGCTCGTTGTAGACGTTTGAACTCAGAAAAAGTCAACATTGCGAAGCAAGAATTTGCAAGAATATTGGAACAAGGCATTTGTCGACCCTCAAGTAGCGATAGGTCGAGCCCATTACATCTTTTTATGAGAAAAAATGGTGACTGGAGACCTTGCAGCGATTATTGTGCCCTTAACTTCATCACTAAACCCGATCGTTATCGAATTCCCTATATAACGGACTTTTCCCAACAACTCGATGGCTGTACTCTATTTTCATCATTGGATTTAGTTAAAGCATACCACCAGATACCGATTAGCGATGAGGATATCCCAAAGACGGCAATAAGCACACCGTTCGGATTATTTGAATTCATGCGCATGACTTTCGGTTTTCGTAACGCTGCTCAAACTTTTCAGCGGTTTATGCATTTTATTTTACGCGGTTTAACTCAAGTAAGTGCAGCTTTGCTGTCCCAGTCATAACTTTCCTCGGACACGATATTTCGACCCACGGAATTAAACCCGCTAAAGGGAAAATTGAAGCTATCGCTAGCTTCAAACTACCAGAAACTGTTAAGGAATTGCGTCGATATTTGGGGATGATAAATTTCGATAGAATTTACATTCCTCAAGCTGCAACCGAACAAGCATTATTTAACGGTTTCCTCATAGGTATTAAAAAAATGACCAACGGAAAATCACCTGGAGAGATTCATCCAGACAACAATTCGAATAAATTAAAACACGGTTGTGCGAGGTAACACATGTTGCACGTCCGTCAGTAAGTGCAACACTGGCGATAATGGTCGACGGTTCTGACACTGCGACTGGTGTAGTGTAATTTGCGTTGAGGATCCAGCAAACTAACAAAGTGAAATTTGTGTTAAAGATCTAAAACTAACGCGAAAACTTAACAGCGTTCCTCCAAATACAAGAAATAAATATAAGAAAACAACAATATACTTTTAGGCGTAACATAATAAATCGGTTTTTAAATAACAAAAGTACACTAAGAGAAAGCATACCATGCAATTTGCAACGGAAAATTTATAAGTTCAAAGTACGCAAATTGTTTGGTACGCAGAAAACGCTTACCATGCAATTTGTAACGGAAAATTTATAGGTTCAAAGTACGCAAATTGTTCGGGACGCAGAAAACGCTTACCATGCAATTTGTAACGGAAAATTTATAGGTTCAAAGTACGCAAATTGTTTGGGACGCAGAGAACGCTTACCGTGCAATTTGTAACGGAAAATTTATGGGTTCAAAGTACGCAAATTGTTTAGTACACAGAAACAGAAAGCTTAGCGTACAATTTTAAAGGACAAGCCACTCAAAGAACCTTGAACCTATAATATGAAATCAAAAGTATCAATTTTCAAAATTGATCGTTTAGATGATATTGCAAAATCAATTATTGGTTTCAATTGCATTTCCGCTAACGGAAATTGTGAAATACCACTTTTGCAAAATAAGAGCTTTTTTCCTATAAAAGCCGATTTTAAAACCTAAAATATATCAGATAAAAAACGGAGATCAGATCGGTTAAAATAAAAATATTGTTGAAATTGAATTAAATCAAATTTAAAAAGTATTGTTGAATTAAAATAAATAAGAACAAAAGTATTGTTGAAATTAAATTAAATCAAGTTTAAAAAGTATTGTTGAGTTAAAATATATCAGATAAAAAAGGATGTCACTAATGATGTCCGAAGTAGATGCCCATCGAATCATTCGTTGATATCTATCACAACTTTTATTTTTAGGTTCGTTTCTTTCTGAGCTTTCTAACGCTTAGCGCGTACCGTAGCTGCGCCAAATGTTGTGTAATTTTTTGTTTATCGCTGAATGATCTTCTCTTTATCTACCTTCAGTCAACTTCAGAAATGTTTCACTTTTCACTGTTCACTTTGTCGAGTTGTCCCAAACTCAAATTATTCACTTTACACTAGCCTTAGGCTTCTGATCGCGAATATATTTTGAATACATTTTTTGAATGTAGGCTCGTGTCGAGACTTAATATCGGGGACTAGAATCAACGAAAACTTTTTATTCGGGTTTGTTTTTGTTTTTTGACTTGAATTTAAATAAAACAGGGTTGAATTTAGTAATATTATAAATTATATTTATTTTGAATAAACCTTTCTTCTCCTTTTTCTTATTTTAAATTCTTTAACAAATTCCTTTTTTAATTCTTCACTAGTTTGAATTTTCAATGTATGGTATATTTAAAAACACCTTTTACTCCTAATTTACTTTTACCAATTAATCTCACAATTTTCAATGAATACTTTGATCCTTTCTTTAGTGTATATTTTAAACAACACTTTTTACTCCTTATAATTTAATTTCAACAATACTTTTTGTTCTGATTTAATTTAATTCAACAATACGTTACTTTTCAATCTCACTTTTTTATCTCATCTATTTTAACTCAACAATACTTTTTAAATTTGATTTAATTTAATTTCAACAATACTTTTGTTCTTATTTATTTCAATTCAACAATACGTTACTTTTCAATCTCACTTATTTATCTGATAAATTTTAACTCAACAATACTTTTTAAATTTGATTTAATTTAATTTCAACAATATTTTTATTTTAACCGATCTGATCTCCGTTTTTTATCTGATATGCTTTAGTTCAACAGTACTTTTATTATAAACAACTTAACCGTTACTTTTCGATTTCCCTTTTTTATCTGATATATTTTAACTCAACAATACTTTTTAAATTTGATTTAATTTAATTTCAACAATACTTTTGTTCTTATTTATTTTAATTCAACAATACTTTTTAAATTTGATTTAATTTAATTTCAACAATATTTTTATTTTAACCGATCTGATCTCCGTTTTTTATCTGATATATTTTAGGTTTTAAAATCGGCTTTTATAGGAAAAAAGCTCTTATTTTGCAAAAGCGGTATTTCACAATTTCCGTTAGCGGAAATGCAATTGAAACCAATAATCGATTTTGCAATATCATCTAAACGATCAATTTTGAAAATTGATACTTTTGATTCCAAATTATAAGTTCAAGGTTCTTTGAGTGTCTTGTCCTTTGAAATTGTACGCTAAGCTTTTTGTTTCTGTGTACTAAACAATTTGCGTACTTTGAACCTATACACTTTCCGTTACAAATTGCACGGTAAGCGTTTTCTGCGTCCCAAACAATTTGCGTACTTTGAACCTATAAATTTTCCGTTGCAAATTGCATGGTAAGCGTTTTCTGCGTCCCAAACAATTTGCGTACTTTGAACCTATAAATTTTCCGTTACAAATTGCATGGTAAGCGTTCTCTGCGTACCAAACAATTTGCGTACTTTGAACTTACAAATTTTCCGTTGCAAATTGCATGGTATGCTTTCTCTTAGTGTACTTTTTGTTATTTAAAAACCGATTTATTATGTTACGCCTAAAAGTATATTGTTGTTTTCTTATATTTATTTCTTGTATTTGGAGGAACGTCTGTTAAGTTTTCGCGTTAGTTTTGCATCTTTAACACAAATTTCACTTTGTTAGTTTGCTGGATCCTCAACGCAAATTACACTACATTGGTGCTGTTTTACAGCAAAAAGTGCCAAAAGTATGGCAACCCCTTAGCTTTTTCTCAAGAAAATTAACTAATACACAAAAACGTTATAGCATTTACGACCGTGAACTGTTGGCAGCTTATGCAGCAATCAAGTATTTTAAACATTGGATAGAGGGACGTGCTTTCATTCCTTACACTGACAACAAACCCCTTATTTGTGTATTACAACAAAACCTAGACAAAACATCTCCTCGACAATGTAAGCATCTCGATCTGTTTGCCCAATATACCACAGATATCAAATATATATCTGGTCGTGGCAACATCGTGGCCGACACACTCTCTAGTGTTTCCGGGTTATCCGTGCGCGAAAGCATTTACTATGCACTGATGGCGGAAGCCCAAATTTGGGACTCTGAACTGCCAACACTAATGGAGAACGAGCATATCCTCAAGTTCCAAACATTTCCCGTTTTCGGTTCTGACATCAAAGTCTTTTGTGATACTTCTACAGGAAGTGTTACACCATACGTCCCGCCAAAATTTCGTTGAATTGTGTACAATAGTATCCACAACCTGGCCACCCAAGCATCCGATCAACCGTAAAAGGAGTTGTTAAAAATTTTATTTGGGCTTCGTCAAAAAGGAAGTTATTTCCTGGCCAAATCCTGTTTAGCATGCCAAAAAGTAAAGGTATCTAGGCACGTCAATAGTCCAATTGGCAATTTTTCTCTGTTTGAAAATCGTTTCGACAAAATTCATCTGGACATAATAGGTCCACTGCCTCCATCAGAAAATAACAGATACTCTGTGACCTTAATCGACCGTTTTACACGCTCGCCTGAGGCTATAGCAACCCCAGATATCGCAAGCGAAACAGTGGCAAATGCCATCTATAACCATTGGATATGTCGTTACGTTGTGCCATCAACAATCACCACAGATGGCGGCTCACAGTTCGAATCCGAACTTTTCTCTGAACTATCGAACCTACTGGGATTCACACGTAGTCGTGCAACAGCTTACATTCCAGCGTGTAACGGCGTGATTGAGAGCTGGCACCGAACACTAAAAGCAGCCATTATGTGTGTGTAGGAGGTCGACAATGTACCAAATTTCTTAAATCAGTAGTACTCGGTTTGAGGACAGTATATCGCGACGATTTCAATGCTACGTCAGCTTTACAAATGTCAGCGGTACAAATATACGTTTACCGGGAGATTTTCTAGAAATTACACGAAAACACATCTCCCAATCCGAATTCGTTCGACAAATTACAAATCATTTCGACACTATTCGACCAACACCACCGTGACGACATGACACGGCCAAGCTTTTGTTTGCAAAGACAAACTCTTCGCAATTTTTTGTAAGAGCAGACGTGATGCGAGCCCCGCTACCACCACCCTACGAAGGCCCATTTCAGGTTATTAGTGTAAATGACAAATATTTTACAGTATAAATTAAAAACGCCAAAAAAACTATTTCAATCAACAGATTAAAATCTTTCTTTAGCGAAAATTTTGAAGCAGTTAATAAGTCAACCATCGAGACCCCGACGGAAGCACCTGAAAAGGTTAACAAAAGAAGCACGTTCCAAGATGAAAAAGTAGAACCGACCCAAACAAAATCCGCGCGTATTTCCAAACTTCCAACTCGGTGCAATGGATAACGTTCATTAGCGTTCACTGGAAGGGGAGTAGTGTGGCGGCTTTTAACAACTAACAATATTGTAGAAAACTACTTGTCTAAATTTCAGAGAAAATGCTTATTACTTTTCTAATGAATTTCAGTAACCTGAATTGAAATAATTTTTTCATACTAATTAGGTAGCCTGAACGAAAAAACATAAATTACTAATTAGTTGCCCATAATATTAAAAACGACACGAAACTAACTTTCTCACACAATATTAAATAACTAGGGGTTACCCGTCCTAAGACGGCGTCCAAGAAATTTCAGTTTAGAGATCACTGAAAATTAACTAAATTTATTCAAGCGTAGCATCTCAATCCACAACATTATAGATCTTTTACCCTGTTCCCGCAACATCACTAGAGATATATTTCATATCCTAGGTCGACCTATTCAGAAAGCACATTATTTACGACGCAACACCTCGAGTGGAGATATTAAATTTATCCCATTTCCCCGATTGATAAAATAGCTCCCGTCAAACGTATATTACATAAAGGCAAAACCTCGAAAACCGCAGGACCAAAGTGGTGCGAGATAGAACCATTTTATCTTCGAAAGAAAAAATGCCCGTCAAAATCTCCACATCTTAGCTGAATATTGTAATCGCGTTTGCCCCCCATATAAAAAGTTCAACAGTTTCTATTGACATCAGCGCCAAAGCGGTGAAAGATAGAACTATATAGTCTTCGGCAGAAATAGTGCCAACTGAAAACTTCCACAACTTTGCTGAGCATTGTAATCGCGGTTACCGCTATATAAAACCATCCAAAAATTTTATTATCTCCAGCGCCAAAGCGGTGACTGATAGAACTAACTGGTCTTCAAGATGTATAATCCCCATGATAACCTCGACAATTTTGCCGAACATTTTAATCGTGTGTGACCTCTTGTAACGAAATGTTCGTTTAGTTTAGGTTTTTTCATTACTGGCTTGCTGATGGCCACGCTTTGCCGGGTGCCTTCAGCCTAGTTTGTATTCAGGGTTCCCATCAGCGACCAGAATGCTTGAGAAACGTGGATAGGTAAAAAAAAACTAATGCAATTCAAAAAAAAAACATGATTCAAATAAAGAAAAACACCAGATGACCTTGCTTTAGAAATACCCCAAAGACGTTCCTTTCAAATGGAAACTCCCCAGTACCCGCATTAGGAGAGCCATTTCCTTCCTTACATGACGCAAAGAATATTCAACTCCACTCCCTTGGTTTATGCTTAATTAGCATGTTTCCTTCAAATCTTGGATCAAAATGATTAAAAAAAAAAAAAAACTGACACACACAAAAAAAAAGAAAAGAAAACACCTTGTTTAAAATTAACCTACAATCAATGATATTTTATTTGCCTGAAAATAAAAAAAATTAATAATGAAAATTCTGAAGAAGAAAAAAAAATTATATATAAAAAAAACACGAAAAACTCATTCATTTAGATGGATATCTTAGAAAATTTTTATCTTTAAATATTATAATTCAATAACTAATTTAAATTAAGATATCATAAATCACATTACACTCAAAAAAAAAATATAAAATAATAAAATTCACTTTCAAAAAAATTGATTTCACCACAAATTTGTTTTCATGGATCCTAGGCGCAATTGGTATAAAATAGTTGTTTATTTGGATCTTCTAAATGTCAAAACTCGTTTACATTTTTCATTATTTTTCTACTTTTACGTGAATTATTTTTTTAAGTTTTGTTTTGTTTTCGCCGGTTTTTAGTTGTGAAAAGTGATAAAATCAGTTAAAATAAAAAGAAATTTTCTTAAAAACGCTACCTCTTCAGACACGCCTTAAGAAAATTTCATTAAAATTAAAAAAAAAAACATTGTGATCGTGCAACAAGAAAACAAAATAATATATAGATGTTTACCGAAATAATTCAAAAAAAAAAAAAACGTAAGAATAATCAAAGAAAAGTGTTTGATGAACCACGATAAAATTGGATCAAAATTTTCCGTAAGTTTTTTATCCTTTTTATATATATTTGGATATATTTATATATTTAAAAAAAAAAAGCAAAAAAAAAATTGACTTAGCTTTTTTTTATGGTGAAAACTTAAGATGTCCTTGACCTTTGTTAACCTCAGCTCACTAGTTACGTCACCGTTAGAAGCTTTCCTGAAACCGGTACACCTTTTGCTGTTCTCCTTTTTTTCTTTTGTTTTCAAATTCCAAACATATATATTTTCTTGTTTCTTAATCCTCGTAGATAAAATGAATTTTGAAAGCAGCCATATATAGTATTTCAGATAACTATAGAAACTTCTTTCAGTTTAAATTAAAAACCCACTTTTACAAAAAAAAAAATAAAAAATCAGTTAAAGAAAAATGAAAATTTTGCCTAATTATTTGGGCAGAGAAACACCTTACACTTCTAATTTCAAAATTTTTCTGATCCCTTTCACTTGTCCAGCGATCCTTTATATACTCTCTGGAATAACGGACTTTTGGACTCATATTTGAAATTTGATTTTCTTATGTTTTTCCCTTTTCTTTGATATGTTTTTACATATCAAAATTTAGATACGGATTTCCTTTATATTTTAAGTCTATTTAGATATTGTAAAATTACTTAATTTTGTATATTTAAACAAATACTAGTTTTTTCCTTTGTCCTGTAGGCGTTACCTCTACCATGGATTTTAAAGCAAAATTTCCATTTTCCTTTTCGCCGCGATTATTGTTGAAACTTTAAAAAAAATTATTTTTAACAAAAAAACGAAGTTTTCATGTTTTCCATCAATCTTGGGCCTCCTGATCCTTACAAATTTTTTCTTCCATTTAAACCAAAAAAAACTCAAAAGAAAACCAGCAAAAAGTGTGAGGTTAGTGCCGATGAGAAAACTTAGATTTCCCTGAAATATCAGCTAATTACCAGGAAAATCATATCAGCTCGTAACGCTGATGCAGTTGATATATCCGTGTCTAAGGAGAACTTGAAGTTTTCATTGTCATAGGCATGTTCAAGTTTTCACCATCTGTCATACGATCTTTTGGATTTAAACTCTTTTATACCCTTGCCCTAGTCATAGATAATTTTTGTAGTAAAATAAAAAAACTAATATTACAAGGTTATACAAAAAAAACGATGGCAAACAATAATATTCATTAAAAAAAGAGTCTTTATTCATTGCATTCTTCCATCACAGTTGAATTTTTCTTCCGGGTCATCTTTACTTCAGGGATGATGGTCCATTCCAAGTCCCGTACGTATACTATAAGGAAGAACTATCTTTAAGAGGAAAATCGGTTCCACATTCACAGACAACCCGCATGATGGACTGAATACTGGACGATATCACACCAACAGATAAGTAAAATAAACATACATCCCTTAATAAACATTGAAGCTTCCTTTACTCTTTTATTTTTAGGTTTAAAAGGAAATTCTTGAAAGGAAATATGAAAAAGCAAAAAAAAACAACAAAAAAGGCGGTCGTTACACTCTATATAAAAAGTTAAAAGCTTCTATTGACTCCAGCGCCAAAGCGGTGAGAGATAGAACTATATGGTCTTCGGCAGAAATAGTGCCAAAGGATAACTTCCACAACTTTGCTGAGCATTGTAATCATGCGTGACGTCTATATACGAAGTTCCAAAATTTGTGTTGATTTCAGCGCCAAAGTGGTAAGAGGTAGAACTAGTTGGCCTTCGGCAGAAATAGTGCCCAAGGAAAACGTCCACAACTTTGCCGAGCATATTAATCACGGTTACCCACATATAAACTGATCCAAAGATTTTATTGACTCCAGCGCCAAAGTGGTGAGTCATAGAATTATCTGGTCTTCCACAGAAATAATCCCCATGAAAACCTCCATAAATTCGCTGAACATTGTTATCCCGTGTGACTTCTACATAAAAAGTTCGTAAATTTTTATTGCCTCCAGCCCAAAGCGGTGGGAAATGGAACTTTGCCGTTTACGCCAGAATGTACGGCATACAAGTCTTAATAAGATTGCCTCAGGTCAGAATTATGTCCGATGTATATTTCAGATTATAAATGAGGTTTTCCGAAATAAGCTTTCAAACCCCCTTTGTAACTCCTCTTCTTAACTTTCAACAAAACGTTTTAACTTCGACAATTAATTTTCAACAATTCTTTTTAACAATACTTTTTAAATTAAACTCTTTTAACTGCAACTCTTAATTTTGAACAATTCTTTTTAGCAATACTTTTTAAGTTCAACTCTTTATTTTCAACAATACTTTTTAACAATACTTTTTAAATTAAACTATTCTAAATTCAACTCCTAATTTTCAACAATTCGTTTTAGCAATACTTTTAAGTTCAACTCTTTATTTTCAACAATACTTTTTAACAACACTTTTTAAATTAAAGTCTTTTAAATTCAACTCTTAATTTTCAACAATTCTTCTTAGCAATGCCTTTTAAGTTCAACTCTTTATTTTCAACAATACATTTTAAGAATACTTTTTTATTGGACTCTCTAGTCGCGCTTAACTCTGTCGTTGAACTGATACCTATCTCACTACGTTGCTTGGCTTTTATAGGAACAAAATCCTTACGGGTGCAGAATGCATTCCGGATATTCAAATTTCAAAATGCTTTGCTTTGAATTGGAAACTTTCGTTTCTCCATTTTCAAAGTTGACTAATCAGCATTTTGTCCACTGTATTTTCCCGTGGGACAATTTTCATTGTACTCGGATTTCCATGAAGACGAATTTTGCCTTAGGAATGTTCTCGAGTTTCTCTGTTATCAACTTCGAATTTGAAACCGTTGTTTTTCCATTTTCGAATTCGCGCTTATTAAGCATTTTGTCCATGATATTTTCCCGTGGGACAATTTTCATTGTACTCGGATTTCCATGAAGACGAATTTTGTCTTAGGAATGTTCTCGAGTTTCTTTGAATACCTTCGAATTTGAAACTGTTGTTTTTCCAAAATCGCGATTAAGCACTTTATCTACAATATTTTGCCGTGAGAATTGTTCCAACGAAAAGCCTTTTTTGCCTACTCAGCTTAAAGCGTACTTATATCTAGGGGGCGATCGGCATGACATTACATTACATTCCTTCATACCCCAACAAAAAAAATTGGATCTGCTTTTCAACAGCAAAAAGGATGTTTGTTAAAAAGCGTATATAATTTTTTCAATTAATTATTTCTAAATGTCCGTTTTTCATCTTCAAATATACTGTTTTTAATATATATCTTATTTTAAAAATCTATATATATATTTATTCATAATTAATACCAACATGCATTAGTTTTATTCAATTAATTAATTTAATTGATTATTTAACTTTTGAATTCAATTTGTATTCAAATTCATTTTCCTATTATGGTTTTTTTTTTGTTTTTCTTTACTGCATTCGCATGTGATCAAAAATTCTTCTTCATGAAAATAAATGTGCGATTAAATTACTTTTTGGTAATTTAAATCTGACAAAAAATAAGCTAAACTTCGTGATTATGTCTGCTATTTTTAGGTAAACGGTAAGTTTTAATTTATTAATATTTCAGTTATTTTAAAGAATCAGTTAGAGAATGTCCTATTTTCTAGAGAACATCCGTACCGGCGTATATCACCATTTGCAGAAAGTGGCCATAATCGGTAGTGGTACTTTCTGTGATTTGGTGGTGGAGACGAATGCAGTGGCTGAGGTTCACTGCATACTGAAAAGGACTGGTCCATGCGTAAGTAAATTAGTTCTTCTATTATTTTGTTTTCACTTTACGTTTTTTTTTTTTTGATTTAGAAAGCCGAGCTACTTGTGGTGACTGAGCTTGGTACCCATGTAGTGGCTCGATAGGTGTATCACCGGGCGTCTTTCACTCTAAGGCATGGGATGTCCATTTCTTTTGGCCGTGGTGTCGATCGACTGACGTATGTTTTGCATTGTTCAGAGTGAAATTAATTCCAATTGTATTTAAAATAAAAAATAGCTTTTATTGTCTTCGAATTTTTCTTCTTGTTCTTATCTTTTTTTTTATTATTTTTTAATTGTGCTTCATATTTTAGTGTTAGCAGATAAATGATAAAAAATATCTTTACCGATTTCGCCGTCTGAATTATATGCTTTGGTAATCTATTTATTCTTGCATTCCGAAAAAAAAAAATGTTTGTCTTCTCTCCTTTTTGTTCTACATTTGCTATTGAACTTGACTTATTTAAGAAAAATTGGGTCAAGATAAAATTGTTGGTATTGTTTTTACTTATTTGTTTTTGTTAATTGTGGATTAAGATAAAGATTCTACTGATTTTTTTATACTTTCGATGTCATTTAGGTTATTTTCTT
The DNA here is from genome assembly GCA_963422695.1 of Xylophagus ater. Classification (NCBI taxonomy): domain Eukaryota; kingdom Metazoa; phylum Arthropoda; class Insecta; order Diptera; family Xylophagidae; genus Xylophagus; species Xylophagus ater. The sequence goes on from OY730483.1 coordinate 31,158,953, forward strand.
TTATGCGTTTTTTTCCTTGCGTGGAGATTTTGGTTGATGGGGGGGAAAGGGTTGCGACCGTGCTTTGTCTTGTTTTATTAACATTGTTTGTATCTCCTAGTATGGTTTCCCGTGAATTTAGGGGTTCGGATGTAATGTGGAAGTTAGTTTGGGCGGGGACCGTTATCATGTATTATGGTATTTCAGTTGTTGTTAATTTGGTTAGTTTTTTGTAGCGCAGAATTATAACTATTAGTAATATCAGCGCACCGATTATTACTGAAGTTATACCGGTATTTGCGTATGTAACTACCTTGTGTTTTTCATTTTGTCTAGTTTGTTCGGCCCTTAGTAATTCCCTGTTAAATTCTTGGAGAGATTGACCTGCTTCCTGTAAATTAGCATTTAAAGAATGATGGGTTTTGAAGTGAATATCCTCTAATTGATCTTTTTCTATGTTTTGATTGAAATTTTTGTTCACCAGGAAGAATAGTAGCTTTATTATCTCTGGTTGGTGTATGCGTAAATTGAATTCAATGTTTCCTTCGAATGGGAGTTCTTGGTTCCCTAATGGGTACATACAGTTTGCTTCTAGGGTTAATATTCCAATTCCTAGAAGCGAATGGTGTAAATTTTCATCTACACATTCTGCTGTTATCGTACGGTTTTTTTCAAATGAAAATAGCCATGAATTCTTACCCGTTTAGTTAGTATGTCGGGAAGTTGATTAAGTATTTTATAGGTAAAATCTGCGGTTTCGGAAGAGTTGCTTGTCAACAAACCGAGTAAACATTTTTGTTTAAAAGGGCCTATTTGGCATGGTTGTGTTACTTTGCACAGGTATAATGGGATAAAATGATTCAATAATAGTTCTCGGCATGTTGATTTAAATTCGATAGCAGTCAGTTCAATAGAGAATCCTTTTCTTGTGTTATTTAGAATATACTCTGTTTTAGTATCTAATATTATTGTGTTAGCTTTGTTAGTTGGAATTGGTAACAAATATATTTTGTTCAGAGTATAAATATCTCGGGATGGGACAGGAAATATTATTCTGATTAGGATTCCATCTTGAAGATGTTCAGCATCTACTCGTGTGATTTGTATTAAAGTAGGGAAGTCTAGTTGTAGTGCATCGGTTTGGTTTGCTATTTCCGATTGGATTTTAGTTAGAGTGTTTGTCGAGATTATGGAAGTGTGCAACTTATGTTGTTGAAGTGAGGTTAAAATTGAAAACTGTTCATTAAGGTGCGTATATACCTGTTGAAGGAGGTGTAAAGTAAAGATTAATAACTCATTCATTTCTGTATGAAAGTGTAGGGTTTGCAGATCTCTTTTAAGGGACCGAATTTCGGTTACTAATTTGTTCGTGAATCGTTCGAATCTTTCTTCAAACTTATCCAGTTGTATTGTTATGTTGGTAAACGCTCTATTGAGATTGTTAAAAGCTGATTGTACCACTGTGACGTGTTTTCGTATTAAATGTAAATTTTCCTCGTCGTGTTCTTCTAATGTTTTTAGCCGGGCTGGATTATCATCTGCATCCTCTGGACATTTTTCCATATAAAGTTTTCAGTCTTGTTCCGACAATATTGAACCAGGCTCTTTTCTGTCTGCGTTTTATATTAAAAAAGTTCACCATGTCTATTTGGGATTGAATTTTAATGGTCGTTTTTTTAATTTCTTCGTGCCAATACGAGCATGAAGCATTTGTTGATTGTCCCGCTACTGTGCATAAATCTCTAATGTTCCTGTCGAATAAGGTAATGAAGCCTAAAGTCTCGTCCTCCTGGTAAAAGTTGACTTTTGTGTATACTGTCCATATTTTCTGGTAAGACACCGTGCTAGCAATTTTTTCGAATGGGCGATTTGCGGTGTCTCTGATTCTCATTGGTAATTTTAGTGTTTTTCCTTTCTTGTTCTTTTGACATTTCATGTATTTGCGTATGTGAGTACTGATATCTTGAAGCATGTTTTTCCACTTGTATGTTTTTCTGATGCGGTTAAAAGTTTTTTGGACACCGGCATGTCTTCCTAATGGTGAGTCATGATGGGATTTTAAAATTATTTTGATGTCCTTAGGATCTGTCAGGATCTCTATTTGGCCTTCATCGTCTGACTCTGATGACCCGTCAGAGAATTCTGATTCTGCATCTGGTAGATTGTTGGGGTCGGAGGATTTTAGACTAATTAGCTGAGGTTCTGCTGTAGTTTCTGTATTCGTCACTTCTTCTTCAGGTTTGTTCATTATGTTAGGCTGTGTTAGTTTACTGCTTGATTCCTCATTTCTTTGTTTTGCTTGATTTCTGGTAATCGCATTTACATTCCTCGGGGTATTGAGTCGCTTTGATTGACACTCTGTTTATTTGAAGTTAAGTTATTATTTTTTCTGACTTTAGTATTGTTTTTAATAATTATCGCCCTGCTTTCTCTTCTATCTTGCTGTATTCTTTTTCTATTGCGTTGATGCTGTTACTTGGATTTTCCCATTCGTTTATTGTCGTTTCTGGAAGAGATCTGTTTTCATGTTTCGGTATTAATTCATGTGGAGGAGTTCGACTCAGTGCATCAGCATTGGTGTTATATTTCCCGGCTTTGTATTCGATCTGGTAGTCATATTCCGAGAGTTTGTGGTGAAAACGTACCAGTCGTGTAGTGGGATCTTTGACGTTGAAGTCCCCTTTTAGGGGTTTATGTTAAGTACAGACCACAAATTTTCTCCCATAAAGGTAACATCTAAATTTTTTTGCGGCCCACACAATGGCCAGAAACTCTTTCTCTATTGTTGAATAGTTCCTTTCTGCTTTGTTGAGAGATCTGCTGGCGCAGGCAATTGGTTTGTCTCTACCTACCTCTCCTTGTGATAGAACTGCACCAATTGCCTCATTGCTGGCATCTGTGGTTAGTTTAAAGGGTTGCGAGAAGTCAGGGTAGATTAGAAGTGGTGGTGTAATTAAAGATTCTTTTAGACTTTTAAAAGAGAGTTCACACTGGTCTGTCCATTTGAATTTTACATTTTTCCTTAATAGTTTGTTCAATAGTTCGGCCACCTTAGAGAAATTCGGAATGAACTTCCTGTAATAATTGGCAAGTCCTAAAAACGATTGAATTTGCGGAGGGTTTTCGGTACAGGGAGATTTTTTACACATGAAATTTTGTTTGGATCGGGTAGCGCGCCCTTTGGGGAACATTGGTGACCCAAATATATTATGCCCTTTCTAAGAAAATTACATTTTTCGGGTTGTAATTTTGGGTTATGCTCCCTTAATCGGGAAAAAATTTCCTCCAGTTTATTGTTGTAGTCCAATACGATTTTTCCATATATTACAATGTCGTCTATATAAACGAAACACAGGAAACCTTGTAGGCCGGACAGCACGTGGTTCATCAGGCGTTGGAAAGTTGCCGGGGCTCCTGTCAGCCCGAACGGCATTCGTAGGAATTCGTAATGACCAAAAGGGGTGCTAAATGCGGTTTTGGCTCGGTCTTTTTTATTAACCAAAACCTGGTTGTACCCACTAGCAAGGTCTAGTGTTGTAAAGTACCTGGAATGCCCTAGTTGGTCCAAAATATCCTCGCGGTAGAGGGAATGCATCGCCGATGGTGATCTGATTCAGTTTCCCAAAGTCGATAGCGACTCTCCATCTCTTCTCTCCATTTGGGCCGTTCTTTTTAGGTACCACTAACAGTGGTGAATTCCATGGACTTTTGCTGGGTGTTATTACGCTATTTTCCAACATTTCCTGTACTTGTTCTTGTATTATTGTGCGTTGTTTCTCAGGCAGCCGATACATTTTTTGATTCACGGGTGCTTGATCTTGTTTGGTTGGGATCACATGCTCGATGGAATTGGTATGTGTGAGTTTGTCATTGGGTATGTGGAATATGTCGTTATATTCTTCACATATTTCAATTATGGATCTTCTTTCTTCCGGTGTTGCGTTTTCGTCTAATTTCAAACGTTGTTCAAATTCTTCTACTCTGTTTTTACCCATTTGATTCTGGTTTAAACTGAATAAATATTTTATAGCTTCCTCGGAAGAATCTTCGCTTTTTTGTCTTAAATTTATAATGTCATATTGATCTAGGGGGTGGGTGATAAAGCTAAATGGTTTAATTCTCTTGTTTGTTAAGTGCGTATTGAGGATACAAATGACAATTTTCCCGTTAATAGGCCGGACCAGACAACCTCCAAGATAAAATCCTTCACTTATTTCTTTCGACAAGCAGAGATTCTCCTGTTTAAATGTCACTTTTATCTGCACCAATCATCTTGGGCACGCCGGAATAGAAATTTCTCTCTGAGTCTTCACTTTATACTCCGAGTCGTTTAAGTTGGATTTTGGGTGCAGCAGTGTTTTTCCTATCCATGGGCCACTTACAATTTTAGCTTCAGGTACAGATGTTTCAACCTGTGGCCATCCGACATCTATACACACACTGTTAAAAAATGGTATTCCAAAATTGTATTCGTCAAGCTTCACTTCGGGGAAAACTAATCGTTTATTTGGGCCCTCAATGTTGCAAATTTGAGACAAGAAATCAAAGTCTATTATGCCATCACCGGGAATTTGGGTGGCTTTTTCCACCACATGGAATTTGCAGTTTTGTGATACCGGAGGTGGAAATTGTGTTAAACATGTACCTAAAGTTTGTCCTGTGCCGAATGCCGTTTGTATTTTGGTTTTTTCGTCTTTATTAATATTTATATTTTCTTTTAATGATGATTGCTTGATTATGCTTATGTCTGACCCTGTGTCTACTAATAATTCGGCCGGACAGTTTGATACTATTGACAATGGTACTTTGATTATACATTTATTTTGTTTGGAATGGAGTGTTTCGGGCTGACACCTTGTCTCAATTGTTTTGAGTCTAGAATGACAGCCCTGCTTTAGTTTTCCGATGGATTAGTGGTGCATGTATTATTTTGCTCCCATTGTTTCTTAGCGAAACATATTTCCATAGAGTGCCCAAGTTGTTGCAAAAATTACACGTATTTGGCGTTTCTTTCGATTTGCTATCTCCGATAGTTTTATTTGATATCATGTTTATTTGATGAGTAGTATTTGATTGTGGGTGAGAATTGCACGTATTGTTGTTATGTCCATAAACCCGGCATCGGTTGCAATAGGGTGTGTTCATACCAGTTCTACACTCGGCGTAAACGTGACCTAATCTATTGCAGAAACCGCATTGCGTTCTTTGGTTTGGAGGGATATAGTTAATATATTTATTAGAGTTTCTATTATTAAAATTTTGGGTAGTATTGTTATTATTACTATACTGGGTACCCCTATTAGTGTTATTATTGTTGTTTTCCCTATTTGTTCTATTGGCATTATAATTATTACTGTAATTTCTGTTTGTCTGGTTGTCATTGTTGTAGTTGTTGTAAACATTGTTGTTATTTCGATTTCTACTGTTGTTAAAATTATTCTTGTTATTCATTCTGTTATTATAAATGAAGTTACTATTATGATTGGAGTAGTTGTTGTTATAATTTCGGTTAGTGTTATTCCTATTGTTATTGGGGTAGTCGTTTTGGGGGGTTACTTCGGCTGAAAAATTGAACTGTTGGTTTGGTTGCACGTGTGGTATGAGTGTGTTAGGGGTCCCTAAACTGAATTGTTTCTCCGCCTGCTCAAGAAATTCATCTTTAGAGACCAGGTCATTAAAGTCCTGGTAGTCCTCATGAAGAAAAAATAACCGATGATTTGGATTTAACATATCCGCTTTAAAAGCGAACATAGCGGTTTCCTCCAAATCTTTTGTTACCGATTCATATTCCTGTGGATGTCTTTGAATTGCTTTATTTATACACTCCTTAAACAGGGTTTCCATTCGCCCCGCAAATCCTGTGAGTATTTCTCCAGGCCATTGGTTGGAGTTTTGCAATTCATGTAACATTGTAGCATACGGCCTTCGGGGAACTAGTTTTGCTAATATTGCAGCCAGAATGCTAGTAAAGGTATCGGTACGTATGTTTGTTAGGGTGCTGGCGGCTCTACCTCGAAACCTGGTGGGAATTAGGGCCAAGAACACTACAAGTTCCTCCTCGAAAAGAATATTATAGACAACTTTACAACAATCTATGAATACTGTGATTTCTTCCGTTAATTTAGGACCGATTTCCGCGCTGAATATGGGGATTGAATTGAATGTAAATTGGCTCACTTTATTTATATCTACGGACATATTTGCTTTTGCCATTTCTTCGGCACTTAAATTACTTGGTATAAAAATTTGCCTTTTTGGGCCGATCTTACCTTCAAATGGTTGTTCTGGTGGTGTACTGGATTCTGATTTGGTGTACTGCCGTCCTCTTCGTAGGTGTCCTGGTTTGACGTTTGCTGGTGGTGCAGTTGTTGGCCTAAACGTATTTTGTTCGGGACTGGTGTCGTCAATCGAAGCGTCGTCTAGTTGTTGGAAGGTGCTGTTAAGGATGTCACTTATGATGTCGGAAGTAGATGTTGTTTGGTCGATTCGTTGACTTATGACACTGTTATTTTGTAGATTCGATGGATCCAAGTTTTTCAAGTTCAAAAAAAAAAATGTTTGTTGTCCTCTTTTTTTTAAACTTCTAGGATCCTACCGGCTGTGCCAATTATGTTGTGTCATATTTCGTCAGAATGACTCAGGCAACGTCAACTCCCGAATCACTATTAATATGGCTGTTATTGAATTAAAAACACTTCTTTTCACTTAATTATTTTAACCAATATTTATTAATTCAAATCTTGATTTTTAACACTACTTGTTAACTTTAATTCTTAACTTTCAACAAAACGTTTTAACTTCGACAATTAATTTTCAACAATTCTTTTAAACAATACTTTTTAAATTAAACTTTTTTAAATTCCACTCTTAATTTTCAACAATTCTTTTTAGCAATACTTTTTTAAGTTCAACTCTTTATTTTCAACAATACTTTTTAACAATACTTTTTAAATTAAACTCTTTTAAATTCAACCCTTAATTTTCAGCAACTCTTTTTAGCAATGCTTTTTAAGTTCAACTCTTTATTTTCAACAATGCTTTTTAACAATACTTTTTAAATTAAACTCTTTTAAATTCAAGTCTTAATTTTCAGCAAATCTTTTTAGCAATACTTTTTAAGTTCAACTCTTTATTTTCAACAATACTTTTTAACAATACTTTTAACTTAAACTCTTTTAAATTCAACCCTTAATTTTCAACAATTCTTTTTAGCAATACTTTTTAAGTTCAACTCTTTATTTTCAACAATGCTTTTTAACAATACTTTTTAAATTAAACTATTCTAAATTCAACTCTTAATTTTCAACAATTCGTTTTAGCAATCCTTTTTAATTTCAACTCTTTATTTTCAACAGTACTTTTTAACAATACTTTTTTATTGGACTCTCTAGTCGAGCTTAACTCTGTCGTTGAACCGATAACTATCTCCCTACGTTGCTTGGCTTTTATAGGATCTAACTCCTTATGGGTGCAGAATGCATTCCGGATATTCAAATTTCAAAATGCTTTGCTTTGAATTTGAAACTTTTGTTTCTCCATTTTCAAAGTTGACTAATCAGCACTTTGTCCACTGTATTTTCTCGTGGGACAATTTTCATTGTACTCGGATTTCCATGCAGACGAATTTTGCCTTAGGAATGTTCTCGAGTTTCTCTGTTATCAACTTCGAATTTGAAACCGTTGTTTTTCCATTTTCGAATTCGCGCTTATTAAGCATTTTGTCCATGATATTTTCCCGTGGGACAATTTTCATTGTACTCGGATTTCCATGAAGACGAATTTTGTCTTAGGAATGTTCTCGAGTTTCTTTGAATACCTTCGAATTTGAAACCGTTGTTTTTCCAAAATCGCGATTAAGCACTTTATCTACAATATTTTGCCGTGAAAATTGTTCCAACGAAAAGCTATTTTGCCTACTTAGCTTAAAACTTACTTATATCTAGGGGGCGATCGGCATGACATTACATTACACATATTTTACGGAAAGGAAAAGTCCTCAATACAGTAGGGGCGAAAATAAACACAGCGCCAAAGTGGTGAGAGATAGAATTATTTTATTTTCGACCGAAAAAATCCCGGCGAAAACCTCCAAAGCCTAGCTGAACATTGCAATCGCGTGTGACCTCTATATAAAAAGTGAACAAGTTGCTATTGAATTTAGCGCCAAAGCGGTGAGAGATAGAATTATATGGGCTTCAGCAGAAATAGAGCCGAAGGGAAACTTCCAAAATTTGCTGAGCATTGTAATCACGGTTACCCCTACATAAAACGATCCAAAAATTTTATTGACTCCAGCGCCAAAGCGGTGACTGATAGAACTATCTGGTCTTTGAAAGAAGTAATCCCCATGAAAACCTCCACAACTTTGCCGAACATTGTAATCGTCTGTGCCGCCTACATACGAAGTTCAAAAATGTCTGTGGACCCCAGCACTAAAACGGTGAGAGATAGAACTATATCGTCTTCGAAGGAAATAATGGCCATGAAAACCTCCACAACTTTGCTGAACATTATAATCGCGTGTGACCTCTATATAAAAAGTTCAAAGGCTTTTATTGACTCAGCGCCAAAGCGGTGAGAGATAGAACTATATGGTCTGCAACATAAATAATCCCCATGAAAACCTCCGTAACTTTGCCGAACATCGTAATAGCATGTTACCTCTAAATGCAAGCTTCAAAAATTTTTATTGACTTCAGCGCCAACGCGGTGAGGGCTGCAAGTATATGGTCTGCAACAAAAATAATCCCCATGAAAACCTCCATAACTTTGCTGAACATTGTTACCCCGTATGACTTCTATATAAAAAGTTCCAAAATTTTATTGACTCCAGCCCAAAGCGGTGGGAAATGGAACTTTGCCGTGTACGTCAGAATGTCCGGCATAAAAGTCTTAATAAGATTGCCTCAGGTCAGAATTATGTCCGATGTATATTTCAGATTATAAATGAAGTTTTCCGAAATAAGCTTTCAAGCCCCCATTTGTAACTCCTCCCCGGAAACAAAATTTCTCCACGTTTCAACTAATTCTCTACAACATATCAAAAAGTGTTTTTTTATTTTTGTTCAACGAATTTTCTTTCCGGACAGTATAGGACGGACAGAAGGAAAGAAAGAAAGAAACAAAGAAGGATTAGATTTTTATATATATAACTAGGAGCTTACCCGTCCTAAGACGGCCTCCTAAGATTTTCGGTTTACAAATCACTGTAAATTAACAAAATTTATTCCTGCGTAGCATCTTAATTCGCAAGATTATAGACCTTTTACCCGTTCCCGTAACACCATATTTCGTGTGTTAAGTCGAGCTATTAAGAAAGCAAATTATTTACTATGCAACATCCCGAGCGGAGACATGAAATTGATCGCATTTCCATGGTTGGTAAAATTGCTCCCGTAAAACTCATCTTACGTAAAGGCAAAAAACCCCGATAGGGTAGGGCAAAAAACCCAGTAACAACCGCAGCTCCAAAGTGGTGGGAGATAGAACTATGTGGTCTTCGGCACAAACAATCCCCATGGAAACCTTCAAAACTTTGCCGAACACTGTAATCGTGTGTGACGTCTATATACGAAGTTCAAAAATTTTTACTGACTCCAGCGCCAAAGTGGTGAGAGATAGAAATATTTCGTCTGCAACAGAAATAATCCCCATGCAAACCTCCATAACTTTGCCGAACATCATAATCGTGTGGGACCTCTAAATACGAAGTTGCACAAATTTATTGACTCCAGCGCCAAAGTGGTGAGTGGTAGAACTATTTCCTGTTCGACAGATATAATCCCCATGAAAACCTGCCCAACTTTGCCAAACATTGTAATCGTGTATGACGTCTACATACCAAGTTCCAAAATTTGTGTTGATTCCTGCGCCAAAGCGGTAAGGGATAGAACTGTTCGGTCTTCGACGGAAATAATTCCCGTGAAAACCTGCATAACCTTGCCGAACATTGTAATTGCGTGTGACCTCTATATAAAAAGATTAAAAGATTTTATTGACTCCAGCGCCAAAGCGATGAGAGATAGAACTATATGGTCTTCCACAGAAATAGTCCCCATGAAAACCTCCACACCTTTGCTGAACATTCCAATCGTGTGTGAACTCTAAATACGAAATTCAAAAATTTGTATTGCCTTCAGCGCCAAAGCGGTGAGAGATAGAACTCTATGGTCTGCAACAGAAATAATCCCCATGAAAACCTCCAAAACTTTGCCGAACATCGTAATCGCGTGTGACCTCTAAATACGAGCTTGAAAACTTTGTATTGACTTCAGCGCCAAAGCGGTGAGAGATAGAACTATATGGTCTGCAACAGAAATAATCCCCATGAAAACCTCCATAGCTTTGCCGAACCTCGTAATCGCGTGTGACCTCTAAATACGAAGTTCCAAAATTTTATTGACTCCAGCGCCAAAGCCGTGGGAGGCAGAACTATATGGCCTTCCACAGAAATAGTCCCCATGAAAACCTCCACAACTTTGCTGAACTTTGTTATCGCCTGTGACTTCTATATAAAAAGTTCGTAAATTTCTATTGCCTCCAGAGCCAACGCGGTGGGAAGTGGAACTTTGCCGTGTACGTCAGGATGTCCGGCATAAAAATCTGAATAAGATTGCCTCAGGTCAGAATCATGCCCGATGTATATTTCAGATTATAAATGAGGTTTTCCGAAATAAGCTTTCAAGCCCCCCTTTGTAACTCCTCCGGATCCCAACCTCCCCGGAAACAAAATTTGTACACGTTTCAAGTAATTCTCTACAACATATCAAAAAGTGTTTTTTTTTTTCTCAACGCCGTTTCCTTCCGGTCAAAATGGGACGGACAGAAGGAAGGATTAGCCTTTTATATATATAATCAAAATAATCTTCATAACTTTTATTTGAGGATAACATAAATTGTTTCCCATAAATTGTAACTTTTAATTCGCAAATAAATAAGAATCTTTATAATATAAATTAAAAACATTAAATTATTAATTAAAATAAAGTGCATAAATTCTTACTGAATCCTTCTACCAGTAAATCCCTATAAAGTTAAGCTCAAGATCGCAAGCAACCCCCAGGTCAGAAATACAAGCAACTCTTTGTAGCGGAGTGTAGTCAATAAAATAATTGAGTTATCACGTTTACGAGGAAAATTGATAAACCTACACTTGTTCGCGATTAGTGTCAGGGTATTTTTACGGCACCACTTAATAAAATTAGCAAAGTCTTCCTGGAGAAAATCAATAAACTGGATCACCTCTGCGTATAATTTGATATTATCGGCGTAGTTGGAAACCTTCGAAAATTGTATTACAGAAGCTACATCGTTCATATGTATTTTGAATAGAAGAGGTCATAACTGACTGCCTTGTGGGACACCTGATCCTGCCAAAAGGGAATAGGTTTAGCGGAGCGGAACAAGACCTGATTCTTTCTACCGTCAAGGTATGACCGGAGCCTTTCAATAAAAACCCATGGGCATTAAACTTTAATAATATATTCTTATGAGACAGCTTATCGAAAGCTTCATTAAAATCTGTAGTTATATAGTCGACAGTGTTACCTTTTCCATAGCACAAGTTGAATAAAACATCAATTCAACTAAACCAGTGAAAGTAAACGAATTGATATAAGATAAATTCAAAAAGCTTGGAAATATATCAATGCTTAGCAATTGACCTGGAATTACCAATATCGCCTATTCTACCCTTTTTATGAATCGGGGTAATATGAATTTTCCCAAATATTTGGAAATACTTTCAATTTTGAAGGTTTCTAAAAAAAAAACAGAACGAGGGTATGCAAGAAAATTCCGAAATTTTTTCAAGATTACTGTAGGTGTATCGTCCGGATCACTGGAATAATCACCTCTTAAGTTGTTAACAAGTTTCAGGACTTAGTTGACATTTATATTAATGCTGCGAAGAGTGGCCTTCGGATAATCACCTACGAATTTGAAGTATTTTGGACGCATCCAAAATTTTTAACATTCTTATTACGCAAATTGGAAAAGTGGTATATTTATATACAGGCAGTCCACGTCATATGCATGAGAACGCTCAAGAGCTCACTGCGTATGTCCGCTACTAGGGCATTCCATCTGAAATCGCTGACAAAATTCATGGTAAAACATGAGCTGGTTTCGTCTGTGCGCTGATAGAGGTACTCAGTGGAATGGCAAAATAGAGGATTGCCACATGCACATGTGCTAATCTGGCACTATAATAAAATCATTTCAACTGCAATGGACGATGTATTATGCAAAAAAGTACGCGATGCCGGTGTCGATAAGGATTGGCATGAAATTGTGACGAAAAGTATGATACTTGGACCTTGCCGTACACTGAATCAAAATTCACCATGCATGATAGACAGAAAATGCCCTAAGCGATATACACGAGCATTAGTATCCAACGCAGGAAACGATGGAAACGATGGATATCTTGTATACAGAAGCTGATCAGCTGAAGATGGCGGTAAATTAGCAACGAACAGATGCTAAACGGTGCAATCGAAGTAGACAACCGGTGGGTTGTTCCATATTCGCCTTTGCTATCAGAAACTTACAAAGCGCACATAAACGTGGAATACTGTTAAGTTATATCAAATATTTGGGTTTTTTGTCGTAAAAAACCAACAGATATTTCCCAGACTTATTTTGTGCAACGCGTAAATTTTTCTATGATAAAATGCCCACAATAATATTTTTTGCATAAAAAACTCCGATTTCAATTCCATATATTCAAATATCAAATTAAACTTTTATATTTAATTAAATTTGAGATTTGGATAATTTTTATAAATGTACGATTCCCACATTTAGAATATAAGAATTTTGTATACTCAGCATTTAAATTGTATAAATTCCAGAATTTTTGTCAAAAAAATTCAGTTTAATTTTGGAACCCAACAAGCCTTTTTCTTCAACTTAATTAGCGTGAGGCTGCGCTAATAAAACAAACTTAAGCGGCAAAATAAAAGAATTTTATCGCTATATCAACATTTTGGTGACCCCGACGTGATGAAACAGCTTACAGCAGAGCAATCCCAATGTGGTAAAGAAATAGAAAAAATTATTACCAACTATCGGAAGGATCCCAAGAATCGAAAGACTGAGTCGTATCTAACAACAAGAGTAGAACGCTTACAACAGGACTGGAATCAGTTTAATGATCGTCATTCAAAACTCCTGGTGATAAAAACTGAAAATCCCACTCATAGTTATTTCCAGTCCGATTTCTACACGCAAGTACAAACAATATACAAAACGGCCAAAACCACATTAGAAGAAGAGTTATATAAACTAGATGATGAAAAGTTAAAGCCAGAGGAATCTCTAACCACCTACCAGAAGAGCAGTCAAGATCAGAAAACGAGAATACGTCTACAACGCGCATCCTTTGCAGCTTTGGAACACTTCCTTCAGCCGCTGGAATCATCATTTGATACATCATACTCAAAGGTACACTGTCAACAAAAAATCAAATCAATCAACAACTATTGGTCAAATATTATCAATCTACATAATGAAATTATGGCTGAGGAGGATCAGTTTGATTATGTAGATGAGGACTTTTTTAAGCTCGAAGACAGCCGGGAGCTATTCATCATTAAACTACAAGAACAATGCGATCGCGCATCTCCATCGAACGGAAAAACCTCCATGGAAGCACAAATCAAGCTTCCTAAGGTCACATTGCCCACCTCCGACGGAGACTACTTGAAGTGGAGAGAGTTTAATGATCTTTTCACACAATTAATACACAACCAACCTATGGGACATTCACAGAAAATGTTCTATCTAAAGGCAAACATTACAGGAGAAGCAGGAAAACTTATCCAACATCTACAAATTTCTGAAGAAAATTACACTACCGCATGGGATATATTACAAAATCGATACAACAACAAACGACTTCTACTAGCAGCTCTGCTTAACACTCTCTTATCACAACCAGTTATAACTTCTGAGTCATCATCGGCAATCAAGCAGTTGCATGATACAACGAAAGAATGCCTATTAGGTGTTAAAAATCTTGGAGTAGATACCAAAAATTGGGATCCGATAGTTCTCCACATTCTGCTTCATAAGGTACACCGTGAAACCCATCGCTTATTTGAACAATCGTTGGAATCACCACGTTCCATTCAATATTTGACAACGTTCTTTACGTTTTTGGAATGCAGATTTCAAATGCTAGAGACACTAGGGGAGAAACCACAGCAGGGAAAACAGAATAAAAGTAAACATTCTGCTTTTATTTCATCGGAAAGGGAAATCACATGTCTATTCTGCAAGAAACAGCAGTATCGTATTAATGCATGTCAACCTTTTCTTCAACTATCTCCACTAGAACGTCTAGATGCAGCTAAAGAGCTTCAACTTTGCACCAATTGTTTAGGAAGGGGACATTTCCTCAAAAATTGCTCATCCAGAAATTGCTTCAAGTGTCATGCACGACATCACACATTGCTACATATCGAAGCACCGAATATTGCAAACAAAACTGGTAATTTAGAAAACCTTCCACCAACACAAATTAACACAACTCATGTTGCTCTTCAAAACAATAATAACTCTGCAGGCTACGTCTTCTTAGGCACAGCCATTGTAAAGATAACGGATGCAAATGGATATCCAATCGAATGTAGAGTAATTCTAGATTCCGGATCTCAATTAAACTTTATATCTGAAAGGCTATACAAAAAGCTAGGAATCGTCGGATGCAATCAACAATTAAATGTAAATGGTATGTGCTACTCACATCTTAAAATACAACGCAGAACCAACATTTCATTACAATCAAAGGTGAATGCTTATTCAACAAGGAGGTATTTGTGCTACCAGAAATCACTTCATTACAACCTAGCCGTTTCATTAATATCGAATCCTGGCCCATACCTAAAAATATACAACTCGCTGATCCAGATTTCAACAAACCGCGGCACATTGATTTATTAATCGGTGCTGAACTATACTGTGAATTAATGTCTGTCGGCCAAATTAAATTGCACAGAAGTTTACCTACACTACAAAATTCCATGTTCGGATGGATAGTTTTTGGAAAATCAACACAAACGTCAAACACATCGAAGTTATTTTGTGGAATCAGCACCAGCGAGCTAGACAATCAGCTACAGAAATTTTGGACTTTAGAAGAAACGCTAATAGCCAAAAAACAATTATCACATTCAGAACTTTTATGTGTTCAATTCTTCAACAAAACCATGTCGAGAAATCAACTTGGACGCTTCATTGTAAAGCTACCATTTTCCGAACAACCATCCAAGTTGGGCGAATCGAAACAAACGACCTTTTCTGAGTCTTGAAAAAAGGCTAGCCAAAGATATATCAGTAAAGTTACAATATCAGAATTTCATCCATTAGTTCTTAAATTTGAAACATATGGAAGAAGTTGAACTTAACACAATCTCTGTGCCGCACTACTTCCTACCGCATCATTGTGTTTTTAAGCCGGACAGTAGCACTACTAAATTAAGGGTGGTGTTTAACGGTTCTTGTAAAACCTCCAGTAACACGTCACTTAATGACATTTTATATACAGGCCCTACGATACAGGATGATTTATTTAGTATTCTGATAAGATTCAGGCTATTTAAATATGTCCTCACGGCAGACATAGCAAAAATGTATCGCCAAATTTTGGTTGCTCCAGAAGATAGAAGCTTTCTACTCATAGTATGGAGAGACAATCCTCAAGACAAACTTAAACATTTTCGGCTTCATACTGTAACTTACGGCACAACATCTGCACCATATTTAGCAACTCAGTGCCTTGAACGTTTAGCTGAAGACCATGCTCTACAATATCCATTAGCATCTAAAATTATCAAACGAGATTTCTATGTTGATGATCTAATGACCGGAAATGACAATCTAGCTGAAGCCTTTGAAACACAAAATCAATTAAAACAGGCTCTCAGTTCAGGTGGATTCAACCTTAGAAAGTGGTGCACAAACCATCCTGAACTACTAGCTTCAATCCAAAGGAAGAAGTGCAATTAGACATAAAAGACGGCACGAGTGATCAAATTAAAACATTAGGACTTACTTGGATGCCGAAGCAAGATCTATTTTCCATTAAAACATCATGGCCAACAGCAAAGAAAGTAATCAAAAGAACCATATTGGCAGATATCGCGCATCTATTTGATCCATTAGGAATAGTAAATCCAGTAATAGTTCTAGCAAAGATCTTCTTACAACAATTGTGGCTATTGAAACTAGATTGGGATGCAGCTTTACCACTGGAACTACATACAAAATGGCTAAATTTCGGCCAAGGGCTGAGCGATTTAAATTCATTAACAGTTCC
Source organism: Xylophagus ater (assembly GCA_963422695.1). Taxonomy (NCBI): domain Eukaryota; kingdom Metazoa; phylum Arthropoda; class Insecta; order Diptera; family Xylophagidae; genus Xylophagus; species Xylophagus ater. The sequence goes on from OY730483.1 coordinate 31,175,253, forward strand.
AAGACACATTTTCTCCAGCTCAACTACAGCTAATATACAACTCCACGCATTTGCTGACGCAAGCGAGAAAGCATTCGGGACCGCTATTTACATACGATCCACTGACAAAAATTCAAATATATCTGTACACTTGTTATGTGCAAAATCAAAGGTCGCTCCAACCAAAACAACAACACTACCACGCTTAGAATTGTGCGCTGCCAAAATAATGACTGAACTGGTTGATCGTTTAAAGAAAATTCTATGCATCACAATTGATGAAATCTACTATTGGACTGACTCTAGCATTGTTCTGTCATGGATCTCGTCAGAGTCTTCCTCCTACAAAACTTTCGTTGCCACTCGAATTGCAGCCATCCAAGAATCAACGCAAGTTAACCAATGGCATCACATCAAATCTAATATGAATCCAGCCGACTTGATTTCTCGGGGTGTGACTCCAAAGAACTTGCTAGTATCTAGTATCTGGTTTAATGGTCCTGAATTTTTACAACATCCAGAAAGTAAGTGGCCACACACTTCAATCAGTCAAATCAATGTTGAAACAGAGAAGAAGCAACGCAAGGTGGTTCTTACGGCCGTTGCAAGACCAACTCTAATACAAACCATACACCACAACAATTCATTTAAACGTTTACAAGAAACAATAGCCTTTATTCTACGTTTCTCCAGAAACATAAGACTACAGAAACACGAAAGAAGACTCTCTAAGGTTCCTACTGCAAACGAACTTCAAGATGCCCTAATATTCATCCTAAAAGAAATGCAACAACAAGAATTTGGAGTAGAGTAAAAACAACTACAAAAAGAGAAATATGTACAACCAACTAATAAATTGGCTACGCTAACGCCTTTCTTAGATGATCAAGGTCTTATACGAGTAGGTGGTAGGCTTCAAGCTAGTAATTTATCATTTGAAGCAAAGCATCCTGTTCTTTTGCCATATTCTCATCTCTTTACAAGACTCTTAATGAAGCGACTACACTTGCAACATTTACATGCAGGACCGTGAGCTTTATTAGCCATAACAAGACAAAGATAATGGCCACTACGAGGGAAATTTTAGCACACTCGATAGTTCATCAATGCACTATATGTTCCAGAGCACGACCAAAGGTTATTTCACAACTCATGGGAGGTTTACCAGCAGAAAGGATTCAACCAGCACGAACATTCGTAAATGTGGGCATCAATTTTTGTGGTCCAATACATATACACTACAAAATTAGAGGGAAAAAACCCACAAAGGCATATATTGCAGTTTTTGTATGTTTCACTACGAAGGCTACCCAAGTTGTCTCCAATCTGACAACCTCCGCCTTTATAGGTGCGCTTAAGCGTTTTATCAGAAGACGAGGTAGACCAGCAAAAATCTTTTGCGATAATGCAACCAATTTCGTAGGTGCACGAAATGAACTACAAGAGTTACACGAATTATTTTCAAGTAAAGAACATCACACGGTGATCACGGTCACTGTGCAGATGAACAAATCGAATGGTCTTTCATACCGCCCCGCTCACCCCATTTTGGTGGGCTCTGGGAAGCAGCTGTAAAATCAGCCAAACATCATTTGAAACAAGTACTTTTAGGGGCCTCACTAACATTCGAAGAGCTTAACACAGTGGTTACTGAAATCGAAGCGATTTTAAATTCACGACCTTTAACACCAATGTCAACAAACCCAAACGATGTCCAAGCCCTTACACCGGGTCATTTCTTAATTGGAGAACCGTTAACTACAATCTTGGACCCACAAGCCACACCAAACAATGCAACTATCTTATCACGATGGCAACTAGTAAGAACTATTCACCAAGAATTCTGGAAGCGCTGGTCCAACGAATATCTACAACAATTGCAAACTAGAACTAAGTGGAAGCAAGAAGTCAAACAACTTAAACCAGGAACTTTGGTCATCATAAGGGATGAAAATTTACCACCATTAAAATGGCAAATGGCAAGAATCATAGAAAAACATCCAGGTAGTGATGGATTAATAAGAGTAGTTGATGTTAGAACTACATCTGGAATCCTAAGAAGAGCAATTCATAAGGTATGTCCTTTACCATCAGAGGATGATAATCCAATACTGGACCAAGGTGAAATCGCAAACACCAAAGAGATCCCACAGTTTTCATCAACACATCTGGTCTGTTTAAACGAGAAGAAATATTCATTGCCATCAAAAAATACAACGTCGATTGGATTTATAAAAGTACCTTTAAAGAAACCACGGAATCCTATGCAAGGAAGATTTTTATCAATAAATTCAGCGTGGCTTGACAGTCAATCAAAAACAAACGATTTAAAACGAACTCATCAAAACCAGTCAAATACAACTCAAGACAAAATCACTGCCAGCCGAGATCATAGAGTAAAACAACAAGAAATAGTTAAATTAAATCCGCTGTTAACACTTCTGTTAGTGACAAGCATTATACCACACATTTTCAGCAGTCTGTTGAACCAGTCAGTAGAAATCATTCCGTTTCATACACATCCAGGAATATACTTTGAAGGTATAGGACAAGTAAATATGGTCACAGATGAATGGAAACTCATCGTGTATTACGACATGGAAAACTATTGGAAGGAATTAATTGGTCTTCATGACTGTATGCATCAATTAAACAAATTATGTAACGTAATGACAGACTACCAGGAATTTTGTTTGATCATATTATCACAGCTTGAGCATCAACTTAAAACAATCGAGAATAATAACGAGATCCTTGTCAAAGGGAATAGTGGTAGTCTAGCGTCAAGATCCAAACGATCGCCATTCGACATCATTGGAACTATTTCCAATAAATTATTCGGAATTTTAGATCAAGAACATGCCACTCAACTCTCTGAAACTATACAAAAGGTTGAAACAATTGAAGGGCATCTACTCGAACTTATAAAAAACCAAACATCCATCATCGACTCAACAACAAATATCATCAAAAAGGACGAAGAACATATAGACAAGCAGTTTTTAGTTATTACCGACTACATAACGGAGCATTTTTTTAGATATTAAAAACATAAGTAACCAACTGAACGACGAAAAAACAGTACAATTGTTTAATTCACTATCAATTCATGCAACACTGATTATAGTCAGCTACCAAGGAATTCAATCTGCCTTAATAGATGTGGTAACAGACACTCATAATGGAAAACTAAATCCCTTACTACTCACCATTGAACAACTTCGGCAACAACTAAATGTAATAAGAGAAAATTTGCCAGCAACTTTAACGATACCTGGACAATTCGATCATCAAGATCTACTAGAATTATATCATTTAATGTCTGCAAGGACCAGAGTAACATCTAAATCCATAATCTTTAGCATAAATATTCCACTTTCAGCTAAGGAAATATATGAAATATTCAAGGTCATTCCCATACCGACAGTTGTGGAAGGGAAACTGATCCTAATAAAACCGACTGCTGAATACATAGTAGTAAACCATGATCGAGACCAACACTTCTCAATGTCTGACGACGAGCTGTGTGCTTGTATAATTAGTCAAAAACAAAGGTATTTATGCAAACAGAAACATGCTATTCATAACAAAGAAGCAGGACAAGATCAATGTGAACTGAGTCTATTCAACCATCAGCAAACACTTCCTGCTAGCTGTGCAATTGACACCACAGTCCAATCCAAAATTTGGATCCAGTTGCATAATCCAAATCACTGGATATACTGGTTTGATCACGAATACATTTTATACATTGTATGTGGTGCAAGCACACATCGAACAATAGTTAAAGGTGAAGGATTGCTGAAGTTTAACACCAATTGCGTCATCAAACAAGATTCACTCATGATCAGCTCTCATAACTTTCATATGAATGAAATCAGGCACTCATTTCTACCCTCAATGAACATTACTGCTTTCAACATCGAGAAGCATCTAGAGAACCAAGAAATCAGAATGGGGAGCAACACCCATCTTTTTAAAAACAACACAAAGGAAATTCAAAACTTAAAGGACGCCATAAGAAGTATAAGAAATCAAGAAATACTTCCAGAAGACATTGACTCCACGGACATTCATCATTTCTCAATCACCTTTTCCTCCTTATTAATTTCTCTTCTCATAGCATCATATGTTTTGACCATAATTATAAAGAAATGTACCAGAAAACAGCATCCACCTCAACGGCCACCTCGACAAAGGGATTTTCAACTTGACTCCATAAGTATGTCTTGAAACGGCAATTTTCAAGGCGGGGGAGAATGTTAAGTTATATCAAATATTTGGTTTTTTTGTCGTAAAAAACCAACAGATATTTCCCAGACTTATTTTGTGCAACGCGTAAATTTTTCTATGATAAAATTCCCACAATAATATTTTTTGCATAAAAAAATCATATTGTTCAAAATAAAATACTCCGATTTCAATTCCATATATCCAAATATCAAATTAAACTTTTATATTTAATTAAATTTGATATTTGGATAATTTTTATAAATGTACGATTCCCACATTTAGAATATAAGAATTTTGTATACTCAGCATTTAAATTGTATAAATTCCAGAATTTTTGTCAAATAAATTCAGTTTAATTTTGAAACCCAACAAAGCCTTTTTCTTCAACTTAATTAGCGTGAGGCTGCGCTAATAAAACAAACTTAAGCGGCAAAATAAAAGAATTTTATCGCTATATCAACAAATACTGTAACTCCGTTAAATCAAACAAATATATCCGCAACTACGTGAATAAAGGAAGCGACGTGCCTGTTTTTGGCGTGCAACCAGAAAGAAGTGATAGGAATGTGATCATACATATCGGTGAAGTCTCACAGTATCACACTGGAAAATACAGAAGCAGCAATGAAACTGTATGACAAATTCCTTTATTTCCAATACATGGACAAAAACCAACTGTTGTTCACTTAGCAGTACATCAAGAAAATGGCCAACGCATTTATTCTACAGCTGCAAATAGGCAATAAATAGCCTTAAGTCTACCAGCTACAATGTTAACTGCTTTCTTCATGTAATGTCAACGACGCGTTGGCGAAAACACTGCTATATTCGGAAGAAATACGTATTACACATGGAAAGCGAGTTGTGAATCATTTCAACGACGCACACGAGGAGAGCGAGCCGACGGACAACCTGGCATATTGAAAGAAACTAGGAGAGGCAGACTGTACACCGCGCATCCAAATCAAGGTGAATGCTTCTTTCTTTGCATGCTGTTGATAAATGTGCCCGTCGCAATTTCTTTCCACTAATTCAGAATTCTCAACGGCCTTACATATGCCACTTTCCGCCGTACATGTCAAGCTCTGAATTTATTGGAGAACGACCGACACTGGGATGTATGCATTAATGACGCGTGCTACACACCACATCCAAATCAAATTCGTGCATTGTTTGCAATTATATTGACGGTCTGCTCTCCTTCATCTCGAAAATTGTTATCGAAGAAATATAAATCCCACATGACTGATGATATTTTCCGTTGACTTCGCATGGAAAATTCAAATATGAACGTGGATTTCACAACAGAAATCTACAACGAAGTCTCGATTATGATTGAAGATTTGTGCTTAGAAATCTCGAATAATGGACTCAATCAGTTGGAAATGCCATCCACGAATCGATCTGCTGCTGCATTGTTTGATGTAGAATTACGTCGCGAACAAAATTAGAACACGGGTGATCATTTGTCCTATGTGCAATCAAATATTCCTAAGCTAACATTTGTGCAAAATGGCGTTTACGATCAAATAATGCAAACCGTCAATAACGGAGTTGGACAAATATACTTTTTAGATTCGCCAGTATGAACTGATAAAACGTTCCTAATTAGATTGATTCTGGCCGTAATGCGATCCAAGAATGGCATGGCCCTAGCCCTTGCATAGTCCGGACATAGTGCGACATTTGCTACGTGGTGTAAGAACTTCTCATTCCGCTTTGAAATTGTCATTGACCATTCAAATTATTGAAACTCCCACGTACAACATTTCCAAAGCATCCGGGATGGGAAAAGTTTTCAGAAATGCAAACTTATTGTTTGGCATGAATACACAATGGCGCACAAAAAATCGCTCGGGGCCATTGATCGATGATTGCAAGATTTACGTTGAAATATTGGACCATTTGAATTGCATCAATAATGCTTGCAGGATATTTCAGGCAAACATTACCTGTAACTCCTCGATCGACACCGCTTCAAAAGGACCCGTAAGCAAGGATATTCTCGCATCAATTGCTGGAAATTGGGAACGGAAAGGTGCCGGTTGATATGACCTCAAGACGAAATTCATTGTCTCATAACTTCTGCAATTTAGTGACGTTAAAAGGAGAACTAGTTGGAAAAGTATTTCCCAATATTCAAACCCATTATAAGAATCACGATTAGCTGAGTGAAGGACCTGTTCTTGGGGCCAAGAACAAAGACGTCTACGAATTTAACAATATTATCCAGTCCAACATTCACAGCGAGGTGGTTACATTCAGGTCCGTCGTCACTGTTGTGGGAGCAAGTGAAGTGGTTAATTCTCCTCCAGCATTTTTGAATGCACTCGATCTGTCAGGGATGTTACCTCACGTACTGCAATTGAAAGACGGTGTGCCAATTATTATTTTGCGAAATATGAACCAGCGAAAGCCTTGCAACGGCACGCGGCTTGCAGTAAAAAATTAATGAGCAATAGTTTAGACGCAACAATCATGACAGGAACTTTCAAATGTGAAGATTTACTTATGCCGCGTATTCCTATGATTCCAATGGATATGCCGTTTCAATTTAACAGATTGCAGTTCCCGATTCGATTGGCGTTTGCAATCACCATCAACAAAGTTCAGAGCCAGTCTTTAGAATTGTGTGGTTTACATATAGACACGGATTGCCTCTTACATGGACAATTATATGTTGCGTGTTTTAGAGTCGGCAACCCAGACAATCTCCATATTTGCACAGAAAATGGAAGAGAAAAAATACTGTATACCCACAAGCATTGTTAAATTAAGTACACTAGACACGTGCGCTTTTTATTTTCTCTATTTTCTATTTAACTAGACTGGACCACAGGAACGCGTGGCCGGTTCAGCTAGTCGAAAATATATATTCTCAATTAAAGACGTTCCAATCATCATAGTTCGATACTCTCTTTGATTCTTATTTGAGAATTTTATGGTTTTGTAGCTATTTTCGCCTATCTTTTCTAAAATATGTGCATCTCCATAACCGAAGAGAGGCTAAACTAATTATTTGGTATTTTTAGTTATTTTAGTTTAAATTTAATACTTTATTACCCAATAAAATTCAAACAATTTCCTTACTAACTAGAGTATAAGCTAATTTTCATAAATTTTTTTTTTCAATCATAGGCCATATATTATAGCTCTGAGATGATTACAGTGCTTGCTGTATTATACTTATATATATATTTCTTAAATTCGGTACAATTCAATAATTTTAAATTTTATGAGATATACATAATATTTTATATTTATTTTTTATTGACAGGGAAAGGGTGAGAAAAACCTGCCTTTAATGAGTGCTTTTATTTTTCACTACCTTATCCTATTATAAATAAGAGAAACTACGATACAACACAAATAACAGACATGTTAGACATTACTTGACAAGAATATAGATACTTTTCGATCTATCTCCACCCATATTTATCTTTGTTAATAACATATTTTTTATCTCTGTCTGTGATTGTTGTGGAAAATCTTATTAAATTGCTTCTGCTGTTGATATTTGTTGGGTTATCTACAAGTTTTTTGTTGTCGGCATGCCTGTATAGGTGGTATATATTGGGGATATTGTTATGATCCTGTATATAAAAATTTTTATCCGGGTATGGAAAACTTTCGGGTGGTAGATATCCAGATTGCCTTGTTTTTCTATATAATTATAATCTGCATAGTATGGAAGATATATGCCATCATTTTCCAAGATTTCTGTGGTTTTACATATATGTTCTCTGATTAGTTTTAAAATGAATACATCAATTCTATGAACTTTTGCGATATTATATATTTTCCTATTTCATATATAATGTAAGTTCTGTAGATTTATAAATTTGTTTAAAGATAGTCTGAGGCATTTGCGTTCAAACACTCTAATTTTTTCCATTTGTGATTGCGCAATATTAAACCATATTGGGCATCCATGAGTTAAAATGGGTCTTATTAAAGCTTGATAAGATATGATTTTGATTCGTGTATTTAGATGTTTGGAATAAAATAAATGTCGTATTTTTTGGAAAATATTATTTGCAGTTCGCAGTTTTGTTTTAATGTGTTCATTAAAGTATAGGTATTGGTCTTGATATATGCCTGAGTACCGGACTACTTTTTTGTTTTCTATGATTATGTTGTTCGAACTTTCGATTTTAAACTTTTTTGCATTTCTTTTTATATTACTTGTTGGTAAGTATAAAGGTGTCCTGATCAATATAGTTTCGCATTTTTATAGTTTATTTTTAATTCCCATTTTTGGCTATATTTTTGTACTAGGTTAAAGCTTGCTTGTAGTTTATTGTTTAATATATCGATTCTTTTGTTGTGTGAATATATTATTAGATCATCTGCGAAAGCTATAGAGTTATCATTTAAACTTCTGATGAGATCGCTAGTAAAGATATTAAATAGCATTGGGGAATTTACCGTTCCTTGTTGTAGTACATTATGGATTAGACCATCTAACCAAATCGTATCGAAAGCTTTTTCATAGTCGATTAAACATGCGCCCGTTGCCTCATTATTATTTTTATGCCACATGATATTTGAGACAAATTTCGTGACAGCATGTATAGTGGAATGTTTTTTTCGAAATCCGTATTGGTTATTTGGAATTATCTCGTTTTCCTTTGTGTAGTATAGAATTGAATTTTTTACAATTTTTTCAAATATTTTGCTGATGTTCGGTAATAGGCTTATTGGTCTATAGTTTTTAACGTTATTTAGATCCTTGTCTTTTTTGGTATTGCATATACTTTTGCTGTTTTCCATTTCTTGGGATATGTCGAGTTATTTAATAGATTATTAAATAATATAAAATAGTCATCTATGATTTTGAACGGAAGGTGTTTTAATATAATATTTGGTATTTTGTGGTAAATCATGTATTTTTGTCTTAGAATTTTCGATTATTTTATTGTTATCCGGCGTATTTTCGATAATTAATTTTTTTATGTTGTTTTTGGATTTTGTTCGAAAAATTTTGTTTAGCTTAGGAAACATATTTACCGAATCATTTGGGGATATTTCTTTAATTTTGTTTTCCCAATGTTTATTAATATTTTTCCTCCTGTTTTCTGTGATTAATATTTTTAAGTTATTTATTATTGATTTATATTATTTTATTTGTTGATTATGCTGATTATTTAATTATGTATGATTATTTCGGATGCAGTTTTTCATTTAGCTAATAATGTAGTTTTTGTGTGCGATTAGCTTTTTTGTTATTGAGTTTATGTATTTCTGGGTAGAATCTATGTTAGGATTGTTTTTTGGTACCGTTTTATTTATTGTTTCTTTAATGATAAGATCTATGTTTTGGAGATGTGTTTCTATTTCTTGCATATTTAGATTTCTGTTATCGTGGATTCTTATTTAACGATTATTGTAAATCTTTTGGAAATTTTGTTCTAATTTATCCAAATTTGTTTTTTTGAAATTAAATTTTTCTATATTGTTGTTATTTTCAGTTGTATTCAAAATGTTGGAAGGTTGTTTTTTATCATATGATGTTATTAGAAAGACCGCGTTATGGTCACTGTCATAGTTTGCAATTTCCAGGCAATTTGATATTGTTTCATTGGGTTTAATAACATTCTGGTTATATGTTAATCTGCTATCTATTAAAAGTATGTCTAAGTATGAACCAGCTCTTAAGAAGGTAGGTGTTATACTTGCAAGTAAGTGGGTTTTATACACTATTGCATTGTTGTACGGCCAATATAATAAATTTGTCTCTCTAGTATTGTTGACCGTATTTTTCCAATCTTTATGTTTTGCGTTTAAATCTCCTCCGAGTATGTAAAAATTGTTGGATGTATTTAGTTTTAGGATTCGGAATAAGGCATCAAGTTCGCCTATAAAGTTTTTTGAACTTTCTTGTTTGGCATATGCTGAAATAATGTATAAATTTTGGTTGTTCCTTAGGATGATTTTATTATTGTTGTTTCTAAATTTTTAAAGCTAAGTATTTTGTCTAATTCTATTTCTTTACGTTGTATGTTTTTTTTTATCATAATCGCTGTTCCACCTCCTTGTTTTGCATTTATTCTGCCTGTCCTGATGATGTTGTAGCTTTTGAAAGTTACTTTATGTATTGTGCTACGTCTTGTTTCTGTTAATAAGACGATATCAGGATTATTAATTGTTACGAAGTGTAATAAGTTTGCTCTTCTTTAGTTTTTTATGATAGAATTTACATTTATACTGTATACTTTGAAATTATTTATTTTATTGTAATTATTATTATTTTTGTTTGTCTTTTGTTTTTTTAGGTCGAATTTAAGTTTCTTTTGTATTTGTTTCAATTATCTCACAAATCACATCAATTCTTGAGATTTGATTATTTAATGTTTTTTGATCTCGGTTATTTGGGTGTTTATGGTTTGTAGCAATGTTAGTATTTCTGTTTCTTGTGCTTTGTTTATATGTATATTTTTACTTGGTTTTGTTGCTTTTTCCAAGTTCTCTTTTTGTGGGTTGATATTGCGTGCAACATTAGAGAAACTGATAAGTGGATTAACATAATTATTTACTTGTTTTTGTTTTAGTGCAATTTAATTTTGCCTTTCTAATAGTTTTTGTTTTATCATTTTTTTCATTGCTTGATATTTTGTACATCCTCGGTATGTTTCTGGGTGGCCGAACTGTTCGCAGTTCACACAATAAATTTTTTTTTATCTGTGGGTTTTAGGACTTCACATTGTCCGGGGAGATGTTTCTCATTGCATTTTACGCATCGGTATTCCATGCCGCAGTTCTTTGCTGTATGTTCGTATCGTTTACATATCTTACATTGTATGATGTTGTGGGTATGTAATTTTTCGAATCTTATTGAATGATTGAAGATGGATTTTATATGTCTTAAATTATCTGCTATAGAGTCTGGGGTTATTTGTATGATAAACATTGGTAGCTTTTTGTTGTTTTGTCTCGTGTTAACAGTTTCAAATTTATTTACTTTTACAAAGGTAATATTGTTAATGTCTTTCTCTTTGTTTTTTAATTCTTCGAGTATTTCTGTAGTCTCGATGTTTGGGTCTAATCCTTTCATAAGTAAGGTTTGTAATTTTTCTTGTTTGCGAGTATATGTAAAATATGGTGCTTTAACCTGCTCGAACGTTTCTTTAATATTATCAAATACCTGTATCTCATTCGTGAATATACTGATTTATTATTATTTATTCTTTTTATTAGAAAATTGTTTGTATTTAATTTTTCTAATATGGCTTTACGTACTATTTGTACATCTTAGTTAAAAACATTGATTGGGGTAATTTTTCAGATGTTTTTTTAGAGTTATTAAGGTTTGTGTTAATTTTGGGTATTGTATTATTTATTGATCTTTTCTTTTTTTATTGTTATTTTTTAGTTGAGATAAGCTACTCAGCTTCGGGAATTCTGAATCAGCGTGTGTTATACTCATGTCATTCGAGCGTTCATCTTCGGTATATATATATATATATTATTTATGCGCTTTTGTGTGTCTGTTGACGTTGATGGCTCTACATCATTTGTTTTTTTGTTTTTTTGAACCGTTTTGATTGTATTGTCAGGGCGTTGTTTATGGTCTTTTCTTTGTTTTAATTGTTCTATTTGTTGTTGTAATAAGGCCAATTGATCACCATATTTTTGTTGTTGTTTTTCTAGTTTTTGTTTTAATTCTGTATTTTCCTATAGGATTATACTGTATTGTTTTTTTAATGTTATTTCCTTACCGTTTGTTTTATTAGTAACTTCATCCATTTTGTAGGATCTTTCGTTTTGGAAGGATTTTTTCTTAAATCTCTTAATTTTATTTTCATTCCCACTGCACATCTTGTATTCTTTTATGTTTTTATATTTTTTATTATTTTGTTCACTATTGCATTTTATTAGTTTAATAGGTGAAATAGATTGTTCGTTTTCTTTTCCAATTTTTCACTTCTTCTTTATTGAGCTCTTATGAGCCCAACTATTGAATTTATGTTTTTGATCTAACAATGATATTATCGTTTTTTTTTATATTATTTGCACTAAAAAAGATAAATGTCGGAGAAAAGAAAAACCGTTAATTATTTCAAATGAAATAAAACTAAAAAAAATATAAATTTTTTCCACAATTTTTCACAAATATTTGCTCGATATTCACTCTTTGAAAGTTAAAAGTAAACTCTAATTATTTGGTACATATGTACAAATGTGCCCAACTTAGCATACTTTGTGCATGATATTCAAGTGAATCCAATCACTTTAGAGCTTATTTTACATTTCACCATTCTGAACTGAAAATAGTTGCCTTCAGCCGGAAATGCATGTAATGTAATATAATACACACCCTCGATTTACACGCGATGTCGTTATTGTAATCGACATGAAATATGAAATTGATTTCGTAATTTAAAAGTCTGCTTTGAGAACAAGACTAAATTAGGAAACCAATAATAATACCGATAAAAAAATTGCATTTATATTTGGGACAAACCCTAAGACCGTATTTAATAACAAAAGTAGAACGAACAATAAAAAAATAAGTCCGAATGTAAAATATTTCGCATAATTAAAGTCAACGGAAAGTTTCCCAAAAACTTAGTTCTACTAAATGTCGGATAAACGCGTACGGCTTAAACTAAAAGCCGTTAAGTTTTGAAACCGAAGTAGTTTTTTACACGTTCTCGTAGCTATCCTGTTACGAAGACGGTTTCAAAGGAAAGGGACTTTTACATTTTTATTTAAAGTAGAAATTCTGTTACATTTTGTAAAAGAAAGTGATTTTACATTTTTATTTAAGAAAGAAATTTTGTCACATTTTGCTAAAGAAAGAGATTTTTACATTCTTGTTTAAAAAAGAAATTGTGTTCCATCTTGTTAAATAAAGAGATTTTTATATTTTTTGGTTTAAGAAAAAGAAAGAAATTGTGTTTTCTTTAGGACGTTTTGTATAAAGAAATTGTATTCTCAAATAAACACGAAGAAAATAATTACGGAAGTGTGACGTTTATATAATAAGCAATGAAATAAATAGTTAAATTATCTAAATTGAGATTTTATTTGTTGAGTGAACAACGTGGTCGTACGTAGATCGAAAATAATTACGTAAGTTCCATTTTAATTCAAGCTTTTTTGAAAATCATAAAGCGTAATTATTTACAATAGGAACGAGAAAGCACTAAGGCCGTTGGCAAAAGAGGAAAAAAGTTCAGAACGCTTTTTAACCAATTCCTAAGTTAGATAATAAATTCAATTACTTTTGACAGCCTCACAAGAGATAACAATTCCTTTTCTGTTCACTTCAAATTCTGGAAAGAGCCAGTGTTGAGATCATTTAAATAACTTTTATGCAATATGCACAATAGAACTATGAAAAACATTTTTATAATATAGATTTTAATTTAGTGAAATTCATTTTATAGCATCGTTAATTTTGCCACTTCCCTTATGTACTTTGGATTGGACACAATGCATAGCACTCGCAAAAGCGACCAAAAATTTGCAGCTACTTCACTATTTAGAAACAAAAGTTATATTTAACTAGCCCTCATATTCATTCAAAATTATTTCTAGAAGAATTTTCTTCGCTGAATGGTTTTTCTCGTATTTGTCCGGATTTTAATAACTGAAACAAATATTTTTTTCAGTTGCGATGATAACATCATCTATATAAACGAACGACGTTTCAAAGATGAAAACAAAACTGCAACCGACAATAAATCGGATGGTGTGCGCTAAAGAGTAGAATCAATCAACTACCTAATTGGACAATTGCGTTGGTCGCAGAGGTATGTAGTTCATGAATGAACCTGTTAAAATGAAAGACGTATTCAGATGAGTTACCAGAGTCATCTCAAAAATTTTAGTCGGTCGTTCAAAAATACTAATTTATCATTAAATATATTGTGAACTCTTTTATACTTTTATGAAAAAAATTTCAACTAAAAACCAGTTTGAGTGGTTAGGGTAGAATATAATAAATAATTTATGGAAATTTGACCCCATTTTAGTCAGTTTCTTTAAACTATTTGAACCAGCAAAATTACTGAAAGAAGTCCACTGAAGACATTGTGAACTCTGTGAGTTCCAAAAAAACGCGGTGCAAGCAGTAAGCATGAAATGTTTGCGTAGGCTGTAGAAGGAAGTCGTATATGCTGAAGATGATTTACAAACATTCGTTCGGGTGAAATGTTTTTGGAAGATTGTTATAGAAAGTTCATAAGATGCCAGTTATATTGTGCTATGCAGTATGTTGTGGTCAAATCCCACATTTACTTCCGTAGCTTCGAAATCATCAGGCAAGCCCTTTGCTTCAAATTGAAAAGTCTCGTTTTATGTCAAAACACTCCACATTGGAAAATTTAATGGATAGTGCTTCAATTTGTGCCTCAAACCTTGCTTGTAAAAATGATGCTCTTTCTGGACCCCTTTGTGACTGAAGATTGAAAGTAATTCACAAATAACATACAGCAAAGTAGTAGGAGAAACCGTCTTTGTTTTCAGTGCGATAATTCGGCGACTTTAAACTCTGTCGTTTGTGGAACCCGTGTATGGTTAACTATACATTTTTGGAAGCAAATGAAGCGGTTAAAGCTGACCGCTTTTCTGTGCCCATTGACTCCTTAAATACACACATTCGTTGTAAGCGTCTATCTGTGGCCTGTTCAAATAGCTGCAAAACTTTCTTGTAGGAAATGAATAACAAAATTTTGAAGATTTCAAAAGAGCACCAAAAATTAAGTACTTCTTTCCGTGCGAGTGGAAAAGCGGCAAAGAGACGACAAAATCTTTCAAATAACGAATGAATTTATATTTTAGACTAAATTTTAAATAAAATAAAAACAATTTCGCTTTCTTAAGAAAAGCGACGAAGACAGGAAGGATAGAAATTAATTTTAAAGGGGAATGGTGTTTTATTTTTATGGATTTTACCAGCGTTCAATTCTTGAATTTCATGTCGAGTCAAAAATTATATATTTTCCCAAATATAATTGTTGGTAAATGCTCTCTCTGGAGGTCAATTTTATTATGTTTTAATTAAAACTTACGAAATTGCTTCATACAAAATATCGCAATGGGAGGGAAGTGAAATTTTAAGTTAAGCTCTCGATCGAAAGCAACCCCAAGTCAGAAATACAAGTAACTCTTTGTAGCGGAGTGTAGTCAATAAAATAATTGAGTTATCACATTCATGAGGGAAATTTATAAACCTACACTTGTTCGCGTTTAGTGTCAGGTTATTTTTACGGCACCACTTAATAAAATTAGCGAAGTCTTCCTGGAGAAAATCAATCAACTGGATCACCTCTGCGTATAATTTGATATTATCGGCGTAGTTGGAAACCATAGAAAATTGTATTACAGAAGCTACATCGTTGACATATATTTTGAATAGAAGAGGTCATAACTGCTGCCCTGTGGGACACCAGATCCTAACAAAAGGAAATAGGTTCAGCGTAGCGGAACAAGACCTGATTCTTTCTACCGTCAAGGTATGACCGGAGCCATTCTATAAAAATCCATGGGCATTAAGCTTTAATAATATATTCTTATGAGACAACTTAGCAAGAGCTTCACTAAAATCTGTAGTTATACAGTCGACAGTGTTACCTTTTCCATAGCACAAATTGAATGAAGCATCAATTTAACTAAACTAGTGACACTAGAACTACCCTGGACAAATCCACTCTGAGATTCAAATATAAACGGTTTCCAGTGAAAGTAAACGAATTGATAAAAGATATGTTCAAAAATTTGGGAATGTATGAACGCTTAGCAATTGACCTGTAATTACCAATATCACCTATTCTACCCTTTTTATGAATCAGGGCAATATGAATTTTCCAAAATATTTGGAAATACTTTCAATTTTAAAGGTTTCTAAAAAAAGACAGAACGAAGGTTTGCACGAAAATTCCGAAATTTTTTCAAGATTACTGTAGGTGTACCGTCTGGATAACTGGAATTATCACCTCTTAAGTTGACGTCTATATTAATGTTGCGAGGAGTGGGCTTCAGAAAGTCACCTAAGAATTTGAAGTATTCCTTACCATTCTCTAAACAATCGTCAGCAAATGCTTCGGCAAAGAACGATGCGAATGGATTGGTAATGGTGGATCATTCGACGCCTCATCCATATGTTTTAGATATGAAGGATATCCATCTGTCTTTCTCTTACTATTCACAAATTTCGACAAATGGCATGGATCCAATGTGAGATTAGTTCGCCTTTCGGTTAAGTACGAATCATTAAGATCGGTACATAATTCTTTAAAATTGGTGAATAGTGCAGTTAAATTAGTGAAATCCAACCCTTGATGGCTAACTAAGAACTTTTACCAAGCGTTGTTCGTCCTGTTTGGTAAGGAATGTGTTTCGTTATAGAACCGTGGTGGGGAGGATAGGTTCCTCTGTCTAGTATGAGGAATAGATGGGATGAAACAGTCGAATATAGCCGGAATATCTCGGAAGAACTCTAAGCTTGAACGATGAAACCTGATTTATTGATTTGCTAATTTCCTGGCAGTTAATGCGCGGGATGTTAATATTTTGAAGTAAAGGACTAGCGAAGATCGTGAGCGCTCGTAGTCGGGTCGAAACGCGAAAGGGAAACTATTTTGGACGGATTCAAAATTTTTAACATACTTATTACGCGAATTCTAAAACTGGTCATCAGTAGAATTCTTCATCCAGTGGGAGTTAATAATGGCTGGAGATTCGCGGCCTTTTATAATAAAATTTTTCCCGTGATGCCTTGCGTTTCAACTTCCGCGTACGAGTACCAATTTGATTGGTAGACTACACAGATAGTACTGTTTGGAATTCAGTGGAGTCAGGAACTGGTTGCCCAGATTCAGAACAGGTAGGAGTCATCGATATATTGTGGCAAACGCAGTGAGGGCGAAAATATCTGTTGAAATAGTTGCATCAAAGATAGCGGGGAGCAATTTTACCATATCAAAAATAATACGCAGTGAATCCAAGTTTTTGGAGATGCCAATTAAATTTAAAGAAAGGGCAGTGAATTCCTAACCAATATTCATTATTTTAGATGTCAATATACTATCGGAGAACTTACGGCATTCAGAGGAGTGCCACTGCCAATCCAAAAAAGCGGAAATAATGCTATCACCAATAAAATTATTGAACCCGGAACAGGTAATAACGTCGAAGACGATTTTTGATTACAGCACTTAATTTGGCGAACGGGCGCCTTGATACCGTTAACAACAATAAAAAATTTAAATACATAATAGACCAAAAAAATCAAGTAAAAGGCAATAACAAAAAAAAACGATAAAATAGAAAAATAGATGTTTAAAAAATTATAAAATAAAAATAAATAACGAAAAACTAAATTAATGACAAAACCAAAATCGAAAATAGGAGAGGTGAAACGAGAAGAAAATAAACAAAATGATCAAACGAAAGGGCAATAACCCCCAAAACTTTCAATAATAATTTGAAATAAAATTATTATTGCATTTTTTCTGTCTTCGGTACTTGTTGTATTTGCTATTGTTTCAATTTTTAAACATTTAATTTACTTTATTTCCATTTTTGAGAGAAAAAATTAAACACGACTGCTGTGGTCAATGTCCAATCTAGTGATATATTAGTAAGTTAAATTTGATGAATACGAAATTAGATGGAAAATTCTTAGTTTCCGAGAGTTGTATATTCTAGTTTATTCAAGATTTCGCGGAGTACCATATATTCGTCAGCTGTAGAATTGAAATTTGCGTTGCAATTTTAATATTACACTTTTCATAAGAATAAGCAGCTCACAGAAGTCAAAACCCATTGAAAAAATAACGGAATTAAACTACGAATTGTTAGAACCTCCACCGTGTACGCCAGATTTGGTCAATAGTGTTTTCCATCTATTCCCAAACCTGAAAAATTCATACGTGGACAACGTAGGTCATAGTAGCTGTAGAGGTGCATTTTGGAGGCCTACCACATTTTCATTTCAGGGATGGAGTCCTTAAATTGGACAATCGCTGGAAGAAGTGCACTGAAGGTCCACGAACTTATTGAGTAACCGAGTAAATGGTGATCGAACTTGAGTTTCCGAACTTTAGAACCAATAAAATAGCCAAATTGAAACCAATATACTTATTTCATTTTGTTAATCACAAATGTTATGTATTTCATTAAATATGAAAAATAATATCAATTAAATGGCAGCCTTTGACCCTTTTGTGGCAGTCGATTCCGACAATTTTCGATGACTTTTTAGTAAATTTCCGTCGGTATGTCGGCAATAACTTATCACACATTGTTTTTCAGGTGCTCCAACGTTTCGGGTTTGTTCGCGTTTTCACAGCAATCTCGTCTACTTCATGGCAGAAACAATCGGTTATCACAGGGCTACATCGTTCACGACTGACTATTGCAGTCTGACCGTGATCGTTTTCGAAAAAGTAAGGCGCAATGACGCCGCCCGGCTACAAAACGTACCAAACAGAAATGCAGTAACGTTAATATTGATGTCCCTAACTTCAATTGCTTTGTTTAATTCAAACATCCCAACGTGAGAGCGGGCGGAGTTGCAGTTTACCACAACGTTAATAACACCGCATACATTCTCACACCCAATATGGAATTATGGTTGGCTCTAACCCGAATTTTTAATATCAACAATTCTGCCATCGCGAAATTATGTGCTGCTCATTGCATAAGGGAGGACACAAAAACTATTATGATGGGTCTTATTTACATTACACCGAAGCAAACAATTAATAACATCATCAAATTCATCCACCAAATACTACTCGCATACACGGCTCAAGGTGCTGCACTCCTGCAATCGGATTCAGGCAAAATCCCGATGGTTACTTAGCGGTGACTTCAAAGAAAATTCTACATCAGAGCAAGCAAAACCATTCATTACGTTGTTGGAAGACGCATTTCATCTACGGATGAACAACGAACCTACAGAAGCCACTACAAACTCAGGAACTACTCTCGATGCAGTCATCACGAGATATCTTGAGAACTCTCAATGAAAAATTTTCATATCATACTTCAGTTACCACAAACCTATTCTGTCATTATATGAGTCCACTCGAATGGCAACTGAATAAAACTAGATGTTATGTGATATAAAATTTGTTTTTTTTTTCGTATTATGTCGACAAAAAGTTACTGTCGTCTTTACAAGGCAACTTCAAAACTTACACTCGAAAACATATATATCCTGCTTCAGTTAACACAAACCTATTGTATCTTTACATGAGCCGCCGATATTAAAAACAGATTAATATTCAAATGTTGCAACCATCAAAAAAACTGCTATTTCACTTCTACAATGTGGTCAAATGCACACTTCCGTTTTTGTTCCGAACTAAATTTCCGTACAAAACAAAATTTACTGAAAATGAATTCAATTTTGGTTAAAGTTGGCTCAAAATATTAAAAGAATGAATTATCAGCGTGTTCTGAGTTTTTCTAAAAGTTCCAAGTATCTAGCTAGTCGGGAAGTTAGTTAAAAATCGATGGCAAGACTTGTACTGGACACACAAACAAAAAAAAACTATGGTAAAATTCATGTTTTTGAGAAAGTGAAATAGCGCCCGACAGAATTCCAAATAAAATGCAGGTAAAAATCTTCAAGTCATGATTGTTATTATTTACATGGTATTTATTACACATTAATTAAAATATAAATATAATGCATATCTCGCGTAAATGTTATCCCTGCCATCGTAAGAACAAAATATAATTAAACCTGACTGGTATCGTATTTATTTCTTATATAACATTTTCATATAGCATGCGTAGGAAAAAAGACTGACACGGAAACTTACTAATCTGATCTAGTATTTCATTATTTTTATATCATTTTGTATAGAGAACGATCAATTCGTGAAAAAAAGCGGTATGTTTGCATTACAGAGATCTGTCGGATTTGTTTTTCAATTGGCCTTCGAGACTTCTTTGGGTCTCTTGACTTGCATTCGATTTGCGTTCGGGCTTGCAACATTTTATGAAGCCGTGGACGTGGTAACAACTCTAAAATTTAATTTCATTTATATAATTTTTTCCTATAACCAGAATATTCGAAACCAGTTGTATATTTTAAAACACACAACAAATAATTATTGAATTTGTATGGTTATACTAGCTGCACCCGGCCACACGTTGCTGTGGCTCAGTCTGGTTAAATCGAAAAGAAAAGAAAAAGCGCGTGTATTCAATTTGACAATGCTTGTGGTTATACAACATTTTTTGTTGCTCCATTTTCTGTGCAGAAATAGAGATTTTTTGGTTTGCCGACTCTAGAACATGCAACATATAATTATCCATGTGAGAAGCAATCCGTGTCTAGATCTAAATCGCACAAATTTAAAGATTGGCTCTGAGCCTTGTTAATGGAGATTGCAAACGCCAATCGAATCGGGAATTGCAATCTCTTATATTGAAATGGCATATCCGTTGGAATCATAGGAATGCGACGAATGAGGACATCTTCCCCTTTAAAAGGTCCTGTCAAGATTGCTGCTTCTACGATGTTGCTCTTTAATTTTTTTGCTGCAAGCCACGTGCCGTTGCAAAGCTTTGGCTGGTTGATCTTTCGCAACATGATAATTGGCACAACGAATTTCAATTGCAGTCTGTGCGGTGGCATCCCTGGCAGATCGAGTGAATTCAAAAATCGTGTTGGATAATTAACCGCTTCATCTGCTTCTACAACAGTGTCGAGGGACTTGTATATGACCACCTCGCTTTGAATGTTAGACTGAATAATATTGTTAAGTTCGTAGACGTCTTTGTTCTTGGCCGCAAGAATGGTTCGTTCACTTAGCCAATCGTGATTCTTGTAATTGGTTTGGATATTGGGAAATACTTTTTCAACCAATTCTTCTTTTGACGTCACTAAAATGCTGAAGTCATGAGGCAATGAAATTCGTCCTGACGTCAGATCAACCGGCACCTATCCGTCCATAATTTCCAGCAATTGACGTGAGAATATCTCTGCTGACCGATCGCTTTGCAGCTGTAGTCGCATATTTGTAGTTAATTTTAACGTCTTTACGCGTCGCCACAAAGTAGAGTATTTCAGGCAGGCATTTATTTCATCCGCTGGTGTGTATCGAGGAATTACAGGTAATGTTTGCCTGAAATCGCCTGCAAGCAATATTAATGCGTTCCCAAATGGTCTGATATTTGCACATAAGTCTTACAATGATTGATCAAGGGCCTCGAGCGATTTTTTGTGCGCCATTGTGCATTCATCCCAAACAATAAGTTTGCATTTGTGCAATACTTTTCCCATGCCGGATGCTTTGGAAATGTTGCATGTGGGACTTTCAATGAATTGTATGTTTAATGGCAATTTCAAAGCGGAATGAGCCGTTCTTCCACTACTTGGGAATCCCCTCTTTTGCTATTCCACTGGGTACATCCAGCAGCGCACAGACCCAAACACTTCATGTTTTACCATGAATTCCATCAGCTATTTCAGCTTTTGTTTGAAAACACGTGCTGTAATATCATGCCTATCCACCGGCGATTGGAAGTAAGAGCTTTTGTATTGTAAATCGTCCCAAGCTGGAAATTTCATCTAAGATTTTGTTAAATTCAGCATTTTCATTTTTAAATGCCTTTCTTGGTTTACGGTCTCCAAAAAATGAGACTCTACACATTAAATGTTTTTCGGCTTTGGGTTTACAAAATGTTACGCCAATTAGTAGAGTAGATTATAATTTTAAAATTTAATTTTGTATGTTTAAACAAACTTGATTTTTGGCATAAACCCTATTTTTACGACATCTTTTTAAGCTCGTATTATAATTTTCGGGGGGAAAAATTTTTTTCTCACACGTAGTTGATATATTTTGTATTAAAATGGGCGAATTTTCATTATTGCTGTACAAATAAAATGTTTTTATAGGCTTTATTTAATTGCTAGGTTGTAACCCGTCCTAAGACGGCTTCCTAAAGATTTCGGTTTACAAATCGCTGTAAATTAACAAAATGCATTCAAGCGTAGCATCTTAACTCGGAACATAATAAGTCTTCTACCCCGTTCTCGTAGCGCCACTGGTGATATATTTCATATCTTAATTCGATCTATTCAGAATACACATTATTTATCCTGCAACACCCCGAGCGAAGATATTAAATTGATCCCATTGTATTGACTCCAGCGCCAAAGCGGTAAGAGATAGAACTGTTTGGTCTTCGACGGAAATAATTCCCGTGATTGCCTGCATAACTTTGCCGAACATTGTACTCGTATGTGACTAATATATACGAAGTTCAAAAGTTTGTGCTGACTGCAGCGCCAAAGCGGTGACAGATAGAACTATAGGTCTTCGAAATAAATAGTCCCTATGAAAAGTTCCGCAACTTTAGTGAACATGGCAATTGCGTGTGACCTCTATATAAGAAGAATAAAAGATTTTATTGACTCCAGCGCCAAAGCGGTGTGAGATAGAACTATACGGTCTTCCACAGAAATAGTCCGCATGAAAACCTCCACAACTTTGCTGAACATTCCAATCTTGTGTGACCTCTAAATACGAACTTCAAAAATTTGTATTGCCCTCAGCGCCAAAGCGGTGAGAGTTGGAATTATATGGTCTGCGACAGAAGAAATCCCCATCAAAAGCTCCATAACTTTGCCGCACATCGTAATCGCGTGTGCCCTCTAAATACGAAGTTCCACAATTTTATTGACTCCATCGCCAAAGTGGTGAGAGATAGAGCTATTTGCTCTTCGACAGATATAATCCCCATCAAAACCTGCACAACTTTGCCGAACGTTGTAATCGCGTGTGACTTCTATATACGGAGTTCCAAAATTTCTGTTGATTCCAGCGCCAAAGTGGTGAGAGATAGAACTGTTAAGTCTTCGACGGAGATAATCCCCATGCAATCCTCCACAACTTTGCTGAACATTGTTATTGCGTGTGAATCCTATATAAAAAATTCGTAAATTTGTATTGCCTCCAGCGTCAAAGCGGGCAATGGAACTTTGCGGTGTACGTTAGAATGTCCGGCATGAAAATCTTAATAAGATTGCCTCAAGTCAGAATCATGTCCGATGTATATTTCAGATTATAAAAGAGGTTTTCTGAAATAAGCTTTCAAGCCCCATTTGTAACCCCTCCGAGCCCCAATCTCCTCGGAAACCAAATTTCTCCACGTCTCAAGTAATTCTCTACAGCAGTGATTCTCAACGAATGCTGCGCGGTAATTTTGTGAGCCGCCAAATTCTTGATACCTGTCGCCAAATTTATCCTTTTACACTTATTTTTTTGTTAGGTGTGCCGCCAGTTTTTTTGAAATTTTTTAAAGTGTACTGCAACAAAAGAAAGGTTGATAATCACTGCTCCACAACATTTCAAAAAAAATTTTTTTTTTGCTCAGCGAATTTTCTTTCCGGACAATATAGGACGGACAGAAGGAAAGAAAGAAGAATTAGCCTTTTACATTTATAATAATTAATCAAACAGAAATGAGGTTAATTCATAATTTAGTAAAAAATTTGTTTTTTTGAAACAACTTTGGATCTAGATCGCAGCCCAATACCCCTCGTTTTTTTTATAACGAAAACTACCAGTGACAGTAATTTTTTTGGTAAAAATGGGAGAATTCTTAAAATTCGTCGAAGTTTTTGAAAATTCAGCCTTGTCAATTCTAAATACCTTTTTTTGCCTTTAAACTTTCCAAAAAATGAGAAATGAAATGGCTTTCGGCTATGCGCTTACAAAATTTTACGCCATTTAGTAGAGATAGAATTTGCTCATTATATTTGAATAAAGAGGATCTCAAGCGAATAATTTAATTTTGTAAGTTTAAGAGAAACTTGTTTTTGGAATAAATAACGCAAACATTTTTCGCAATCCTGATTTTCCAGAATACATAAGCATTAAGCCCATTTAAAGTGTTGCCCTTCCGAAATGATATTTTTAACGCCGTCACTACACTCATCTGTATTTTCTAAAATCTGTGATTACAATCTGTATTATATGTACCTTATTGATGTATGCGCGTGTGAGTAAGAATAATCACGTATTCTCATTGAAGGGCAATGACTATCAACCAGCTTGTGGCTATGTGTTAGTGATTGAAATTATTGAATCAATTATTACCTGGCTCAGCTATAACCTAGGTAAATGAAAAGTACATATAAACATGGCCATAATCACGTAGGACATTCTGTCAAAGTTTCTAAGCAATTGGTCAAGAAGTTTCGGAGAATACCGGTTAGGAACAAACGGACATTTGCGATTTTATTTATATAGATTTGGGGGCTCAACCGGCATATTCCGAACATGGGAGATGTCGAGCTTAATTTGGAGACAGATTGCAAACCAGACCCATGGTTTTTGGAAGATACTGGGTTCCGATTGTGAATATACAAAAAAAGTAGCGTCAACAGCGAAAAATCTGGCAATTCATCTCATTTTCGTGGATTTTTTTCAGCCTTCAAATTCCGTAGTTAATTCAACAAATGTAATTTAGATGATACAGTAGGGGTTGTCACGCGTTACTTCGCAAACTTGAGAAATTATTTGTTTATTTTTGACAATTCGTTGAACCAATCAAAATAGTTAAACTTTTGGAAATGAATATGAAAAATTATTATATTGTATAAAATGTCAGGAAAAAGGGAATTAGTATAATTTTTAATTGAAAATGTTTTGTTTGAAAATATTAAAGTGAAAAATGAAAATTTATATTTACGAAACCTAACTTGCGAAAAATCTTTGCAAAAATAATCAAGCTGCGTGAGAACCCCTAATATTAATATTTTTCAAAATTGGTTGAAATATTCGTATATCTTCCACAACTTCATCAAATAGCCAACAAAATTTTTTGTTGAACCATATAATACACTGGTTATTTTAAAATTTGTATGCCCTATGGTAGGTGCTACCAGAGGGTATATTAGTTTTGTCACTCAATTTGTAACAGATAGAAATATTTATCGTAGAAAGGTTTTAAGGGTATGATTGTGTCGGGAATCAAAAGTAATATCGAATTATGCATGTCCGTCCGTCTGTCCATCCGTCCGTCCCTATACATGATAACGCAAAAACGCATTCTCCGATTGTCATTAATCATAGGAGAAAATAAACCTCTTTATAAAGTTTTTTTGAAGTATTTTAAAAACTAATGCACCGATTTGTATGAAATTTACAGGTTAGATTTATACTGTCAGAATCTAGATCACGTGCAACTTAGAAGAAATTTTTGAAAAGAGCAAACAAAGTCATGAAAAAAAACCTTGAAATAATGATATTTTTGGCAGTTTTTTCGTCCCATTTCTACCATGGGGCATCAAAAACGCGGCTAGAGGCCGATTTTAAGTTACTATATGTACTTTAAAAATTTTGACCAAATATAAAAAAAAGTATACATATTTTGTGAAGTTTGGAAATTTATTTTTATATTTGTCAAGAAATATTTTATACATATCCCTTCATATATCTCTGTGGAAACATAAAAATTTATAAATATATATAAATTTATAAACATATATAAATTTACAAATTTAAATAAATGTATATACATGTAGTTATATCTTTTTATGTCTTCTTTCGATAATACTTTACTAACACTAAATTTCGGACATACATAAAATGAAGCATCAAGAGGCAGCGAATTATATGAGAGACACATATGTAGTATTCATACTATAGTACTGGATACTATAGCATAGCTGATACCATTTCAATATCATGTTTATACTTCATTCTTGAATTTGTGTAAAGTGACACACATATGGTATACTACATGGTATTCTTAAATCATATTATCAATACGGTATGTGTGTCCCTAGTGTTATGTACCAAAATCCGTAGGGTATGTTTAGTTGAATTTTATTTAAGCGAGTCATCTATAAACTCTTGGCAAATTTTCAAAACTTTGGTTATTTTATCGAGAAAAATCATGCGTGCATTCATATAATTAAAATTATATGATTCAACCAATTGAATATTGTTGAATCTGCTATTATTTTAAACAAGTATCCAAAATATTTATTCAAATTGGCCAATGCAATATTAGCTAATTATATTTTGATGATATAACAAATTCTTTTGTTATAGTATATGTAATGTTCTATTTCGCCCCATGAATAAGATAAGGAATTCATCTGGAGCTGACACTCTTAAAAGAGAAATTCAGTATACATTGGAAAGAAAAAAAAATAATTTTAAAACTGCGTAATTTGGTATATGTAAGAATCCTTTCAATAACCTTTCTCAATTATTATTTCTGTTTGTGACATTCATCCGAATTCTAAAGACAAAAAAGTACAAACATTTGTGTATGTATTAATCTATTTCGTATATCAAAACAATTAAAATATGGATGAATAATTTCATATTTGGAAACAATTTGAATTATGTACTTAAAAAGCTAATCTATCTTTTCTTCGTTCATTCTTTCTGTCCGTCCTATATTAACCAACAAAGAAAATTCGTAGGGCGAAAAAAACATATTTTGATATGTTGTAGAGAATTACTTGAAACGTGAATAAATTTTGTCACCGAGGATATTGGCATTCGCAGGGATTACAAAGTGGGGCTTGAAAGCTTATTTCGTAAAACGGCATTTATAATTTGAAATATACATCCGACATGATTCTGACCTGATGCAATCTTATTAAGATTTTTATGCCGAACATTCTGATGTATAGGACAAATTTCCCTCCCACCGCTTTCGCGCTGGAGGCAATGCAAATTTATGAACTTTCTATGTAGGTGTCAAACACGATTATAATATTCGGCAAAGTTATCGAAGTTTTCATGGGAACTATCTATTTCGAAGACCATATATTTCTATGCCCATACAAATTTATGAACTTTTTATGTAGGAGTCACACACGATTATAATATTCGGCAAAGTTATCGAAGTTTTCATGGGAACTATTTATTTCGAAGACCATATATTTCTATGTCTATCGCTTTGACGCTGGAGTCAATATAAATTTTTCGTATATCGACGTGACACTACTACAATACTCGGAAAAGTTGTGGAGGTTTTGTAGGGAATTATTTCTGTCGAAGAGCAAATAGTTCTATCGCCCACCATTTTGACGCTGGAGTCAATATAAATTCACGAACTTTTTATATAGAAGTCACACACGACTACAACGTTCAACGAAATCATAGATGTTATCATGGGGATTATTTCTATGGAAGACCTTATAGATACTGCGCCCCAATAAATTTAGTTAATTTATAGTTTTTTGTACACTGCAATGCTTATCTTAATTTAGAAAACCTCATATAGAATCTGAAATACACATCGGACTTGTTTCTGGCCTGAGGCAATCTTTTTAAGATTTTTATGCCCGACATGGCGACGTACACGTCAAAGCCCCATAAATAAAATTTAAGCACTTTTTATATAGACGTCACACGTGTTAAAAATGTTCAACAAAGTTGTGGAGGTTTTTAAGGGGATTATTTCTGCCGAAGACCATATAGTCCTATCTCTCACCACTTTGGCGCTGGAAGCAATAAAAAATTTGATCTCTTTATATAGAGGTCACACGCAATTACAATGTTCAGAAAAGTTATGGAACTTTTCATGGGGTCTATTTGCTTTGAAGACCATATAGTCCTATCTCTCACCGCTGTTGTGGATCAAAAGGGACGACTTGATCCTTCCCAGGACGACTCTGGGGAACTTTTATTAAATATGGGTTTTTTCCCTCCGGAGTTCGGAACTCTCGGAAAGTCGATGTTATTTAATGATAAAGAAAAATTAAAAACGCTTACCCCTTTTTTTCATTTAAACACTTTATTTATCTTTTTCTCTCTTTTTTTTTATTTAGAAATCTTAAAATAACTTATGGAACTTTCCTTAAACTGTAACAAAAACTTTCTCCGTTTATAATTCTTAAATTCTTGTTCCTTCTTTAACACTTCAGAATTCTTACAATAACTTTTGGAACTCTCTTCCAAATTTAATAAACAACTTTCGACTTTTAGGATTCTTAAACTCTTTTCCTTCTTTAACACTTCAGAAACCTTACAATAACTTTTGGAACTCTCTTCCAAATTTAATAAACAACTTTCTACTTTTAGGATTCTTAAACTCTTTTTCCTTCTTTAACACTTTAGAATTCTTACAATAACTTTTGGAACTCTCTTCCAAATTTAATAAACAACTTTCTACTTTTAGGATTCATAAATTCTTTTTCCTTCTTTAACACTTTAGAATTCTTACAATAACTTTTGGAACTCTCTTCCAAATTTAATAAACAACTTTCTACTTTTAGGATTCCTAAACTCATTTTCCTTCTTTAACACTTTAGAATTCTTACAATAACTTTTGGAACTCTCTCTCAAATTTAATAAACAACATTCTACTTTTAGGATTCTTAAATTCTTTTTCCATCTTCAACACTTTAGAATGATTGACTTAAAAACAAAATTGGTTCCGACCAAAAACTTTGTTTTCGCCCGGTTTTTATTCAAAATTTTGTTTGACAGAAAGAAACTCCCAATAAGAAAAACAACTTAGTATTTTTTTTCTTAAAAAAAAACCGCGACCGGTCAATTCAAATTGGAAAACAAATTAACGCGTCGGGAAATCAAAGACTACTAATTGATAATCGATATCAAATCGATCAAACAAATTTTTCAATAAAAATTTTTAAAGTACTTTAAGGTCATCGAATATGCGAAAAAAAATTATTCTTTGAAGAAGAGTAATTACTTGAAAATTGTTCGCGTATGCAATTTTTTTTATTATCGCGTATGAAAAAAAATGAATTTATATTTTGCGATACTAAAATTCGTTAGTGTACAATTTTTAGTGTTTTTCGACATAAAAAAAAATGTATGTCGAAGCAAAATAATAATTTTAATAAGATATTTCGAAATTGTTTATATTTCGAAATATGTTAATAAATTTAAGTAATTATGTACGCGTTTACAAAAACTACATTTCGAAATGTCGGGATCAATAACCGCTTTTTTGGTCGGAAATACTTTATGTACTGGGTGTACCACAACAATACCTTCCGGTTACTGACAAAAAATTTTGTATCGGCTTTTAAACAAACTAACAAAAATTGTTTGTTTAAAAGTCACTACAAAATTTTTATATTATTATAATTTTGGTAAAAAGGAATTGTATGTTTTACCGTTTTAACATTTTAATTTCTTACCATACTAATTACTTTAATTACATTTAGCAAACAACAAAGTATTTCTCTTCGTTTAAAATTCAGATAGGATTATTATTTGAATTTTATTTTGTATGGGTCGGATTACCTAAAAGAATTCCTTACTTTTGGATTTGTTTTTTAAAATCTCGCATTTCTTTTTGAAATTTATGTTAAGAAATATTTTACGTGTATAGATATATAAAAAAAATTGAAAAAGTGCACTCTACAATGGAACCTATTGTGTAACCAAGGCTTTCCATAGATTTTCGTACCCTCTGTTTTTCATTAAGTTCTCCACAGATTTGTTTTACTTTCCCTATAGGTACTTTCATCTGGGGAACTTGTAGTGGCGATGGTGGAGGAAAATCCATGGGTTTTGGGTGGTTGATTTTATCTTCCCTTTCCGGGATTTGAATTGCTGTTGGGGAATTAGAATTTTGATGTGTGTTTTGTTGCGAATTTGGGGGTGTATTACCTGATGGATTAAGAGCGTTTAGGGCGATTACCTTTGCCGTGTTTTGTTTTGGCGGTTTTGGTATCCTTTTATTTCGTATGCAGTAAATGATTAATAAAATCAGTATAAGAATAGATATTCCTGTGACACCACTATTTACATAAGTTATTACTTCATGTTTCTTGGTTTTTCGTTCCTTTTCCACATTTAGTAATTCCTTATTGAACTCTTCGATTGATTTACTTGCTTCTTGTAAATCGGTCTTCAACAAATGGTGAGATTTGAACAGAATTTCACCCGTAGAGGTATTTTCGGTTACTGTTAGTTGATTTAAAATGAATTTTGGCAATTGTACCATTTCGGGTTGTTGTATTGGTAAATCGAAATCTTTGGTTCCTTCGAAAGGTATTTCTTGTTTATCCAATATGTAAACACAATTTGTTTCTAAAATGATAATTCCACTTCCGTTTATCACGCGCTGGTAATTTTCCTCCGGACATTCGATTGTTAGTGTTCGTGTATGTTGCAGCGAGAATAGCCACGCGTTTTTTCCTACCAGTTTAGTTACCATATCAGGCATATTGTTTAAAATTTGGTAGGAACATTCTGTTGCTTCTGTTATCCGCTTTAGTAATAAATTCGGTAGGCATTTAGTGTTAAAAGGTCCTACTTGTCGAGGTTGAGTAATTTGGCATATATATAAAGGAACGAAGTGATTTACTAGTATTTCTTTGCAAGTGTGTCTAAATTCTGTTGTCATTAGTTCACCAGAATAAGCCTGTTTTGTATTATTAAATATATATTCTGTTTTTGATTTTATTAAAGAGAATTTCGAGTTGTTTAATGCCGTTGGAAATAAATATACTTTCTTCACAAACTATATTTCCTTGGTTGGAAGGGGAAAGGAAATACGTATTAAGATTCCGTTTCTTAAATGTTTCGTGTCTACTCTTATTATTTGGGTCAGAGTCGGAAAATCTAAATGTAATGCGTTGGTGTTATTTGCGATTTCAGCTTGGAGTTTAGTTAAAGTTTCCGCGGCTAATATTGACGGGTGGAGCTTACGCTGTTGCAAAGAGGGTAAAATGGCACATTGTTCATTCAAATGGTTATATACTTCTTGAATCAAATGCAAAGTGAATATCAGGATTTCATTTATTTCGGTTCTAATGAGTAACGTTTGCACATCCTGTTTTAGACTATGGATTTCTGTATTCAATTTTTTCCAAAATAGTTTGAATCGTTCCTCCAAAGACTCTTGTTGAAGGGTTATGTTAGTTATGGCTTTATTTAACTTATCAAAAGCAGATTGTACTTTCGTTATTTGCTTTTGAATAAGATGTACATTTTCTGAATCGTGTTCTTCTAAAGTCTTAATTCTATTATTTATATCCTCGGGGTCGTCCTCAGTGATTGTTCCAAACAAGTGTTTCATCCCTGTTCCAACAATGTTGAACCATGCTCGTTTTGTTCGTTTATGAAAGTTGAAAAAATTAACTGCCTCGATTTGAAGTTTGACTTTATGTTCTATCTTTTTAAATTCCGCGTGCCAGTATGAACACGATGCATTGGACATTGCTCCCGATATGTTGCAAAGGTCTCTGATTTTGCTGTCGCATAAGGCGAGAAAGTTCAGTGTTTCGTCTTCCTAATAAAGTCCCATTCTTGTATATACGTTCCATGTCGTTTGGTAGATTACGGCGTTTCCTACTGGTTCAAATAGTATTCCGGTGTCATTTAAAGGTTGTATTTGGATTTGAGTGTATGAGCAGTTTATGCACATTGACAACAATACCAGCACCTTCCTGTCTCTTTCCCTTTTTTTTTTCAAAAAAAAAAACAAAATTAAAATTTAGACAATATTGGAATATATTGCAAAAAAAAATTTACGTATTTGGCGAGGTGCTACTGTATTTTTCGTGGATACTTTGTTGCACTTGTGGGTGGTATATGTTTAGTGTGTCGTATTGGTGTTTCTAGGTTTTATTTTTATGCAGATTAGTCTTGATCTTCAGTCTTCGATAACGGACATCATAAGTATTAGAAGTGGTATCGCCGTTTTAGATCGGTGGAACGGAGTCAACTGGGTCTTTGAGGGCCCTGTCACAATTGGGTCTTCCCCAAATTGTGATGTGACGTTGGATTTGTTGGGAATCCAGTTACATCACTGCGTATTGGTCCTCCGAGGAGAGGTAAGTTCATTTCAACCCCTTTTTTTTATTTTTTGTTTTTTTTTCTATTATTTATTTTCTTTTTCATTTTTTTTGTTTTTTCTTTTGTTTAGATTATTAAGATGACGCTGGGCGAAGATGCGATCGTATTCTTAGGGGTAGAGGTTTGTCGTGGACCGGGGTACCTCCATCCAGGTGCCGAAATTTTATTCTTTTCGGCGGATGGGTGCCGTGAGTTAACGGTGCTCCGGGTGCGGTATTGAGTTTTGCTATCCTTAAATAAAGTGTTTAAATTTATATTAATTAGATGTTATTATTTGTTCCCCTTTTAAGTTGTGGGCTATGATTTTCTGTTCCTTGTCTGTTTTTTTTTTTTGAATTTTTTCGTACCTTAGGGCAGTGTTTCTCAAATTTTTCCAAATTCACATTCACTTTAATGCATTTTTAGTTTTTTGCCAAAACTCTGGTATCCGCAGAAACTCCATCAGTTTTTCCTTCATAATATCTGAAGTTCCGGCTTGTTCAATAAATTTATCATTAAATGGATCTATAACCCAAAGCTTTTTGCTATATTCCTCTTCACCATACTAAGAAAATATTGTTCGAAGTTTGATTCTAAATTTTTTAAGTGTATCGCTATTGTGTTGTTCAAATTTTCACTTAAAGTAATTTCGTTTTCTCGTATAAAGTCAATAAGCTGTGAGAAACATTATTATCATCTTGAATGCATTTTCTTTGACACGTGTTCTAAAAAAAAAATTTAATTAACTCCCTGTAACTGAAGATTTACGTCGTTGTGCTTATCAAAAATATCGCCAAGATATGCCAATTTGCAAATCCGTATTTCGTTTTCAAAATATTGTGCGTAGTCCGAGTTTATTTCTCCTAGAAAAATAGCCACCTCCATCTTAAGCGTTTTTGAAAAGCAGAGATTTGTTGAAAAAGTTCAATATATCTTATACATATTACCTTAGGATTTCTACGGGGAGTTTTTTCATATTTCGACAAAGAGTAAATTTGGAAAATTGTTCTTATTAAGATTTTGTATCCAAAATATTAAAAGACATTTTCCCTTCGTCTTTGTATGACTGTACCTGAGATATGTAAAAAAAATGTTGTGGTGGTGTCAAATTTCTTTTGTTTATCTTACGGCAAGTTGTACTGTAATAGATATATATTATATATATATATTAATTTATATATATAAATATATTCTATTTGAATTGAAATCTCCCCAGGTTTTATTCATGGACGTA
Organism: Xylophagus ater; assembly: GCA_963422695.1. NCBI lineage: Eukaryota > Metazoa > Arthropoda > Insecta > Diptera > Xylophagidae > Xylophagus > Xylophagus ater. The sequence goes on from OY730483.1 coordinate 31,208,460, forward strand.
GTTATGAAACAAGTTCAATGTTTACCATTTGGCAAAGAAAAAATGGGTGAACTTGAACTTGACCTAATTATGAAGTATTTTATGTAAAGATTATGCTTTCCCTATGCTTATAGTTGGGTATGAATTTCATTTTTTTTTTGAGAATTTTTGTTAACAGATAAAAAAAAATATTTACGTTAGTACCTTACATTATTTCGGATTTTTGTGTTTAATAAATAGGTATGGCAAAGTTAAGTTTTTTTTTTTGAAGTTTTTAGACAGTGTGAAATTAGAATTTTTTTAGTCGCTTGTTACGGACTCTTCGCATTTTCTTTCCGATTTGTATGGAAGTATTTAGGTCATCATGAACTTTTCGCACCAGAAAAGGGCCATTCCATACTGCGGATAATTTGTGTTTTGTTGCTGCGTTCCTCAATAGTACTGTAAATCCTACGTGGAATTTTACTGTCCCTGAGTTTTTGTCATAGTACTCTTTCGATTTTACCTTAGCTTTCATGAGATTTTCCCTCATACTGGTGTGAATTTTTTGTAATTTGTATTTGATAGTATTACAATAATCATCAAAATTGTATATGGGATCTGGTTTTTTCGTGAGGTTTGTAGGTAGAGCGCGATGGTAGCCGTACAAAGCATGAATTGGTGTAAACTTACTTCCGCTATGTGGTGTGTGATTGTGTACTAGCGTGGCTTAAGAGGGCCATTGGTCCCATGTGTCAATATTGTCGTCGACCATTGTACGCAAATACTCGATAAGTGGTCCGTGAGTACGTTCTAGTGATCCATTTGATTGGGGGTGGTAAGAACTAGTTTGCACCTTTTTGATGTGTAATAATTTGTATATACGTTTAAACAAATCGCTGGTGAAATTCGGACCTTGATCGGTTATTAGCTTATCCGGTATGACTAAGAATTTTAACACAATATTCCTGTCGAGGCATTCGGCCACTGTGGTCGTCTCGGCATTGAGTATAGCAAAAGAATCCAGGATTTTTGTCAAATCGTCTTGAAAAGTTATAATATACTTATTGCCATGTTGTGATGTCGGAAGTGGTCCAACAATATCCAAGTAAATCTTTTCGAAAGGTCGAGTTGCCGTATCCGTAATCTTCATTGGCATTTTCAACCATCTTCCCTTTTTATTTCGTTGGCACTTTATGCACTTATTTATGTAATTGGTTATATCTTGCAACATATTTTTCCAACGGTAGTTTTTTCGGATACGATTAAACGTTTTTTGTATACCGGTATGCCCTCCTAAAGGGGAGTCATGATGTGCTTTTAGCAATGTTTGAATATCACGCGGGTCCGTTAAAATTTCGATTTGATCTTCTGTTTCTCATTCTGATGTTTCGTATGATGAATTAGATTCTGTGTCTGACGGTTCAATTTCTGTAGGGTCCTTTAAATCTATTCTTATGGGTTCGTCAATCGGGTCGATGTTGGTTGGTGCTATTTCCAGTATATTTGTGGGGAAGTTCCACCGCATTCATTTTGCTCGTTTTGTTGGGTTTTAGCGTGACTTCTGGTTACAACATTAATTTAACTTGAGTTCAGTTCTACCGATGCTATATTATTACTTGTAGAATTTGGGGTGATTTTTGAGAGAAATTTTTGTCCTTCTAAAATGGTTAAGTATGCAAATTTTAATTGTTCGGCAGTTTGAACTAAACCCTTCCTTTTTTCGCGCATTTCTAATAATATTTGGGGTATCGTCATTTCGTTTCCATATTTGGTAGCAATTAAAGTGAGGCAAATGTCGATTAGACAAAATGTGCCTGATCGTCCGATTCCAGCACTGCAATGTATTAATAAAGGTTCATTTTCGCATTTATGTGTTTGATATTGTTTAACTTCTCGGTAAAATTTCAAAAATTCTTTTGCAGTAGAAGGGGTTCCTGTATCGGGCCATGTATTAAATTGAAATTGGGTTACGTCGCGATATTTTTTAGTTGAAATTTCTGTACGTCGGAAAATTCGTTTAGTAAAATGTGTTTGTTCTGTTAATGTCAAATATACGATGGTGAAACCGATTTTTGTTAGGGGTATTATATGTTTGTCTCCCGTTTGTTTTGGCCAATACTTATGACACTTAATTTTATTTTGTTCTATTAATCTCGTTAGCATTACTATTGTTTTGCAATTGTTTTGCCAAATCATTAACCAGAAATCGTCTATTGTTTCCAATAGAGATCCTTGCGTCAAAATGTACGTTGTGTCAAATTTGCTTATTTTCACTAAATTTGCGTTTATATAGTCATTTTTTCCGTTAAGTAATTTTATGCGTGAATGATCGTATGGTAATACGTCTTCGTATCTATTTAGTGGTTTGTTAGAAAGTTTGAGGGCCTCTTTTGTCGTAAATCCGTCTTTTTTGATTTTAGTTTTTGAAGTTGTTTCAATTTCGCGTAGTAGTGAATTCCATCCGTTTGTATTTTCTACATTTTTTATTTGTTGTTCTAAATTAATGGTATCAAAATTTTCAAGTTCTTCAATAATTTTTTGTTTCGGGGTCATCACTTCTAATATAGATGCTGATTCAAGGGGTGGAATGCGACTAAGAGCATCAGCATTCGCGTTATATTTTCTTGATTTATACTCGATTTGATAATCGTATTCCGAAAGTTTATGGTGCAAACGCACCAAACGACTTGTCGGATCTTTCACGTTAAAAACTCCTTTCAAAGGTTCATGATCAGTATAGACAGTAAATTTTCTACCATAAAGATAGCAACGGAAATTTTTGGTTGCCCATGCGATAGCTAGTAATTCCTTTTCAATTGTGGAATAATTTTGTTCTGCTTTCTTTAATGAGCGGCTAACGTATGCAATTGGTTTATCTTTTCCTACTTCGCCTTGAGAAAGAACTGCTCCAATAGCTTCATTACTGGCATCAGTTGTTAAGTTGAAAGCTTGAGCAAAATCGGGGTATATAAGTAATGGGGGTGATATTAGAGTGTTTTTTAAATTTTGGAATGCAGATTCGGAAATTTCGGTCCATTTAAATTAATTATTTTTTGCGTAAAAGTTTGTTTAGAGGTTCCGCAACCTTTGAAAAATTAGGTATGAATTTGCGATAATAATTTGCCAAACCCAAAAATGATTGGACTTGACGAATGGTTTTGGGAACTGGGGAATTTTGCACACTAATTATTTTTGAGGGGTCAGGTAAAGCACCTTCGGCAGTGCATTGGTGTCCTAAATAGATAATTTTTTTCCTAAGAAAATAGCATTTTTCAGGTTGTAATTTTAGGTTATATGTTCTCAATCTTGAAAAAATTGCGTGCAATTTTAGGTTATGATCGAGTAAATTTTTTCCGTATATGACGATATCGTTCACAAAACATAAAAAACCTTGTAAACCCGACAATACGTGGTTCATAAGACTTTGAAAAGTAGCTGGGGCTCCAGCTAGTCCGAACGCCATCCGTAAAAAGTTATAATGACCGAAGGGTGTGCTAAAAGCAGTTACAGCTCTATCTTCTTGGTTTACTAACACTTGATGATACCCACTAGTGAGATCTAGTGTGGTGAAATATCTGGAATGACCAAGTTGGTCTACTTGTAAAATATCTTCAATTCGAGGCAGGGGAAAACCATCACCGATTGTAATTTCGTTCAATTTTCTAAAATCTACTACTACTCTCCATCGCTTTTCTCCGTCGGGGCCACTCTTTTTGCGTACCACTAGTAACGGGGAATTCCATGGAATTTTGCTTGCATTTCTTTTACCTGTTCTTGGATAATTTCGCGTTGTTTTTCGGGTAGGCGATACATCTTTTGGTTTATGGGTGCATGGTCTTGTTTTACGGGGATTGTGTGTTCGTCAGAAAGTTTGTGAGTCAATTTGTCATTTGGTAAATAAAAAATGTCGTTGTATTCTTTGCATATTTGTAATATACAGTTTTTCTCTTCAGTAGTTGCGTTTTCATCTAATCGTATATTTTTCATAAGTTCTTCTATTCTATCATTGTGTATAGAGTTTTGATTTAGGTTGAATAAATATTGTACATTCTCTTCAGGCGATGGTCCTGCTGTTTCTTGTTCTAAATTGTATATTTCCTAATAGTTAACGGGACGTGTGCTGAAATTAAAAGGGGCAATTTTCGTTCGTTTCATTTTGGTATTGAGTACTCAAAGCGTTATTTTTCCGTTATCAGGCCTAACTAAACAACTTCCAAGGTATACTCCTTCACTTAGTACTTTCAACAAGCAGAGTCTATCTTGTTTGAAATCCACTTTCATTTGAATCAGTCTTCGGGAGCGGGGCGGAATATGAAATGCTCCCTGAGTCTCCACTTCATACTCCGTTTCGTCCCGTGCTTGATTCGTTAAAGTTTGTCCGTTCCATGAGCCACTTACAATTTTAACCTCTGATTCAGGTGTTTCCACCTGTTCATTGGTGACATCTATATGGACCTTATCCATGGAATCTATGGACGTACTTTTTAAAAATAGAATTCCGAAGTTATCTTCATCAATCCTAATTTCGGGAAAAGTTAAACGTTTATTTGTGCTTTCAATATTGCAATTACGAGAAAGGAAATCGAACCCTAAAATTCCATCTCCTGGAATTGGAGTAGTTCTTTCCACCACATGAAATTTACATGATTGCGATATGGGGGGTGGGAAATTTGTAAGACATGTACCTATTGTTTTTCGGTGCCAAAAACAGTTTGAATATCTGTTTTCTCTTTTTTATTTATTTTTATATTATCCTTCAAAGATGATTTTTTTATTATACTTATATCTGCTCCCGTGTCTACTAGTAATTCGGCCGGATTGTTTATTATAATTGGTAAAGGTATTTTTATTACGCATTTAGAAAGAGTAGGTAGTTTTTGGGCGGGCTGACACCTTGTCTCGTTTTCTCGGGTAATAAGGTGACAGCCCTGTTTTAGTTTTCCGTCGGTTTAATTGATGGGGAATTATTTTCATCCCATAATTTTTTTGCTACACAGTTTTCTATAGTGTGTCCAGATTGTTCGCAAAAAATACATATTATTATATAATGCATATTGTCTACAGGGTCATCGTGTTCCCTATTATCATTTGGTTCGTTAGATGTTATGTTAATTCGTTTTGTTGGGGTCGGTAACGTTTGAGAATTACAATTGTTGATCGTATGCCCATGTACTCGGCATCGACTACAATATGGGGTATTCATACGCGTACGGCATTCATTATACGTATGCCCAAAACGATTGCAAAATCCGCATGGTGGTCGGGGGTTCGATGGGTTTTGGTCGTGGGGTTTATTGTAGGAGTCATTGTGTCGCGGTGAGTTAGTGGTATTGTTATTATTGTTTCCTTCTTCAAAATAATTGTTAATCCCTCCGACAAACCTATTGTCGTTGTAACGATTGTTGTTGTTAAACGCGTTATTCTGGTAGTTGTTGTTCCTCCTCGCATTGTCGTTAAAATTGTAGTAACTGTTGTTGGGTCTGTTGGTGTTGCTGTTGTTGAAATTGGTGTTTTTGTTGTTGTAGTTGTTGAAGTTGTTGTTTCGGGTAGTATCGCTGTTATTGAAGTTGTTATTTCTGTTGGTGTTGTTGTTGTTGAAGTTGTTGTTGAAGTTAGTGTTTCGGTTGTTGTTGTTGTTGAAGTTGTTGTTTCTGTTGTTGTTGTTGTAGGAGTTGTTGTTTCTGTTGTTGTTGTTGTTGAAGTCGTTGTTTCTGTTTTTGTTGTTGTTGTTGAAGTTGTTGTGTCTGTTATTGAGGTAGTTGTTAAAATTGTTGTTTCTGCCATTGTGGTTGTTGTTGAAGTTGCTATTTCTTTTATAATTGTCGTTGTTGAGTCCGTTTTGATTTCTGTTGACGTTATTGTTGTAGTCGTGGTTACTATTGTAATTGTCATTTGAGTTGATTACGTTTTGTTCTTCTGTTTGGGGGTAGAACATTTGCGACATTGTTGGTGTGATAGGATTCAACAGATTTGGAGTATTTAGAGTAAAGTGTCTTTCCGCTGATTCAAGAAATTCCGCCTTACTTGTCAGTGCATCGAAATCTTCGTGCTTTTCGTGTAGGAAGAACAGTCTGTGATTTGAGTTCAGTATTCCTGCTTGGAAAGTGAACATTGCGGTTTCTTCTAGATCTTTTGTAACGGAAACGTAATGATTTGGATGCCTTTGTATGGCCTGATTTACACATTCCCTCAATAGTGACTTCATTCGTCCTGCAAATCCTGTGACAGTTTCGCCAGGTAATTGCTTGGAGTTCTGAAGTTCAGGAATTAAAGGTCGTAAGGTCTTCTGGAAACTAATTTCGAAATTAAAGTATCTTAAAAGGTTGTTAAATCGGTTACAGATATGTTGTCTAAAAGGCATGCACGAAATCGTATGGGTAGTAAAGAGACAAGTATGGGTTGTTCGTCCTTACTAAGTATGTCATGGATGGTTTGACAACACTTAGCAAAAACTTTCACTTCCGACGCTAAATTTGGTCCGAGTTCCGCGTGAAGTAAAGGCATTGAATTAAAAACAAATTGAGACCCTTTGTTACAATCTACGGACATTTTGGTCTCTTTAAATTCACTATTTAAAATTATATGGGCCTTAAAATCTAGTTGTTTTTTAACAAGTGTTTCCTAAGGCTTAAATTCTCTGATAAATCGTTGACAGTTGGAGATTTTGGTGTTGATCGTGCGAGATGGTGTGGAAAATTTGGAGCGGAAAATATACATCCGCTTCTGGTGCGCCCATGTTCGAGCGTGGTTGGTGATCCAAAAACTGGACTGGTGTCGTCGAAGGAGAACTCGTTTATTGGCTCCTCAAAAGTCAGTTCGTGCACCTCGTTATTTGTTTCCGAAGTCAAATCTGGTTGAATCATTCGTCAATTTGCCACAGCTGTCTTATTTTTAGATTCGGGGATCTGAGATTTTTAATGCTTAGCAACTCAGATCCTACCGGCTGCACCGGATGTTGTGGATCAAAAGGGACGACCTGATCCTTCCCAGGACGACTCTGGCGAACTTTTATTTTATATGGGTTTTTTCCCTCCGGAGTTCGGAACTCTCAGAAAGTCGATGTTATTTAATGATAAAGAAAAATTAAAAACGCTTACCCCTTTTTTTTCTTTTAAACACTTTATTTATCTTTTTCTCTCTTTTTTTTATTTAGAAATCTTAAAATAACTTATGGAACTTTCCTTAAACTGTAACAAAAATTTTCTTCGTTTAGGATTCTTAAATACTTGTTCTTTGTTTAACACTTTAGAATTCTTACAATGACTTTTGGAACTCTCTTCCAAATTTAATAAACAACTTTCTACTTTTAGGATTCATAAACTCTTTTTCCTTCTTTGACACTTTAGAATTCTTACAATAACTTTTGGAACTCTCTTCCGAATTTAATAAACAACTTTCTACTTTTAGGATACTTAAATTCTTTTTCCTTCTTTAACACTTTAGAATTCTTACAATAACTTTGGAACTCTCTTGAAAATTTAATAAACAACTTTCTACTTTCAGGATTCTTAAACTTTTTTCGTTCTTTAACACTTTAGAATTCTTACAATAACTTTTGGAACTCTCTTCCAAATTTAATAAACAACTTTCTACTTTTAGGATTCTTAAACTCTTTTTGCTTCTTTAACACTTTAGAATTCTTACAATAACTTTTGGAACTCTCTTCCAAATTTAATAAAAAACTTTCTACTTAAGGATTCTTAAATTTTTTTCCTTCTTTAACACTTTAGAATTCTTACAATAACTTTTGGAGCTCTCTTCCAAATTTAATACACAACTTTCTACTTTTAGGTTTCTTAAACTCTTTTTCCTTCTTTAACACTTTAGAATTCTTACAATAACTTTTGGAAGTCTCTTCCAAATTTAATGAGCAATTTTCTACTTTTAGGATTCTTAAATTCTTTTTCCTTCTTTAACACATTAGAATGATTGACTTAAAAACAAAATTGGTTCCGACCAAAAACTTTGCTTTCGCCCGGTTTTTATTCAAAATTTTGTTTCACAGAAAGAAACTCCCAATAAGAAAAACAAGTTAGTATTTTTTTTTCTTAAAAAAAAACCGCGACCGGTCAATTCAAATTGGAAAACAAATTAACGCATCGGGAAATCAAAAACTACTGATTGGTAATCGATATCAAATCGATCAAACAAATTTTTCAACAAAATTGTTTCAAAGTACTTTAAGGTCATCGTACTTTGCCCGATATTAGTAATTTTTGCGGAATATGCGAAAAAAAAATATTCTTTGAAGAAGAGTAATTACTTGAAAATTGTTCGCGTATGCAATTTTTTTTTATTATCGCGTATGAAAAAAAATTAATTTATATTTTGCGATACTAAAATTCGTTAGTGTACAATGTTTAGTGTATTTCGACATAAAAAAAAATTTATCTCGAAGCAAAATAATAATTTAAATAAGATATTTCGAAATCGTTTATATTGCGAAAAATGTTAATAAATTTTAATAATTATTTACGCGTTTACAAAAACTACATTTCGAAATGTGGGTATCAATAACCGCTTTTTTGGTCGGAAAGACTTCATGTACCGGGTGTACCACAACACCGCATTGGCGCTGGAGGCAATAGCATTTTGGAAATTCGTATTTAGAGGCCACACGAGATTACTGTGAAGGGAGGTAACTCCTAACGATTTTTATTTTTAATAATTGGTTTGATAATCCTTGAATGCTTGATGATCGTCAGATACTTGATGAATACCCTTACCGTTGGTGTTTGAGTTGTTTGAATAATACGCTTGTTGGTTTGAGACTTTATTTTAATCTACTTTATTAATCAGAAAATCACTGTATTTATACTAAAATCATCCCAACTAATGTAGGAGCTTTATATAAAGAATTATTTTTTATTTAATTTTCTTTATTTTCCTTTATTAAGTACTATTTGATTCACAATATTTTCTAGAATTAAAACTTATTTCTCTCGGCCTCGTACTTTTTTTTGAAAGCAAATCCTTCTATTTCAATAATATTTTCAAAAGAACTTCAGTAAACTTATTATTTACAACTCGGTCGATCTGACATTTTCATCGACTCTGATCAAAGCTATAAGACTACTACTTGAATATTATATACTTCCATGTTAATTTAGAAAACTTAGAATTTATTTTAACATATACCTGAAGAGAGTGTTCCTTTAATGATTATGTTAAACAGTTGCACGATACAAATATATTTACCATGAATTTCTCCATTTCCTCACGTGGAATTCTTCAACAATCCCATCATAAAGTAGTTGGGTTATTTGACAATTCTCAACATCTCGAATTACATACCGATCTTTAGATAGCTCTTTATAGACCTCATAAGGTCCCTTGTATTTGGGTATCAGTTTTTTGTTTGCGCCAACTGAAGCCCCAACATTCTTTATGACTACGTAGTCACCTATCTCATAAACTTTAGCGGGCTTATGATTGTTTTGAAAATAACGCTGATTGTACTGCTGAGACGACTTTATGTCTTCCGAAGCCCTCAAACGACTCACCTCAAAATCCCGATCTCGCACTCTTTGCTCATCTAAATATTCCGTGAGCCAATCAACAGTGGGACCTTTCTGACTAACACCAAACAATAGCAAAGATGGAGAATTTCGAGTTGTATTATGGATCGAATTATTAAGAGCAAATTCAATTTCTACCAATTTTAAAGACCAATCGGAATGCTGCATAGATTCACTCAATTTGCTAAGCATAGGAGTAAGTAAAGGATTCGACCTCTCGGCCTGTCCATAGGCGTGGGGGGATCCGACAGCCACTTTAACATCCATTACAATATTTTATTCTAAGAAGTCACTAAACTCCCGGGACTTAAAACAGCTACCCCTATCTGAAACTATTCTGGATGTCCGACTATAATATTCGAAATATCTTTTGAGAGACAGGATAACGTCTTTTCTGCTAGTAGAAATTACAGGGAAAAGTTTAATATATTTAGTGAAGGCGTCAACTATAACTAACAAATGCTTATGTTTAGGCTTAACAGACGGCAATGGACCCAAATGATCAATATGGATGGTATCAAATGGTATTGGCTTCTTTGGTATGCTATGAAGATTTCGTTCTCTGGGGACCAATGGTGCAGAGTAGATTATGCATTTGAGACAATTTCGAATGTATTTCTCAATTTTTGACTTAATGTCAAATTAATTAAATTTTATTTGATCGTAACACTTGTTCACCCCCATGTGACCAATCTTTTCATGAATTTGTCTAATAACTTTTTCCTCCATCTCTTTGGGAACGTAAAAATAGAGGTCACCTTTCATGTCCTTCTTATATACGATACCATCCTTGAGGTCAAAAAGTTTAATGGTTTGATTCTCTAATTTATTTCGAAGACTTAATATGTTTGGATCTCTACTTCGGGTAACCTGCAAACGAAACTCATTATCGTCTTCACTGATAACACAGACAATGTGATGCCGACTGAGAGCGTCCACATGACCCATATTAGTACCGCCCCTATGTTGCACTGAATAATTATAATTTTGCAATTCAAAAGCCCACCTTGCAATACGTCGGTTTAAAATTTTTTTATTTAAAGTGCGAATAAGAGAATTACAATCAGTAACAATTTTGACAGGTATACCCTCCAAGCAGACTCGAAATCGACAAAGAGCACATATAATAGCAAGTGTCTCCAATTCAAAACTATGGTATTTGCTTTCGACCTCCGTCGTACGTTTTGAGGAATAAAAAACAGGATGGAGTTTTTTATCGGCTCGTTGTTGCAGTAGAACTGGACCATAACCAGTAGCACTAGCATCGCAATGTAGTTCTGTCTCTTTAGATGGGTTATAGATAACAAGTATAGGTCAATAATTCCTTTAAATTATTATAGGACTCTAAGCATCTACAATCGAACTAGAACTGGGTATTTTTCTTCAGTAGATCATATAGAGGTTTGGCTATATGCGAGAACTGGGGAAGGAATTTCCGAAAATAAGGACATAGTCCAACAAAAGCATGTAATTCTTTAAGTGTGCGGGGAATGGGATATATCAAAATAGATTCTATATGACCTTTGTTGGGTTTTATACCATCTTCACTAACATTATAACCTAAATAGTGTATGTTAGTGCATGCGAATTTACACTTACATATTTTCAACTCTAATCCTTGATGAAACCAACTCTTCAAATCTAACAGTGTAAAATATTTCCTCCCACCTAAATACTCTAAACAATCCTGAATTAAGGGTAGCGGATAGTTATCTCTAATTGTAACTTTGTTCAAGTCCCTATAGTCAATACACATACGAGTTTCACCGTTTTTTTTCTTTACTAGCACAATTGATGAGGCGTAAGGCGAATCACTATATCTAATTATTCCCTTTTCGAGTAAATCACTAATTATTTTATTGACTTCTTCTTTGTCTTTGTATGACAATCTTCTAGGATGACAATATATAGGCACATCACTTGTTAGCTTAATAGTCATTTCTAGATGCTTGTTTTCTAACTGTTCTTGTGGGCAATTAATGTTACAACAAGAAACAATACTATTAATTTGAGCTTGAATATCCTTAGGTAACAATTGGTTGATATTACATTCGCTGCAATCAGTAGAAACAGTATTTACGAAAAAAGTTTTGTCACTATAACCAACATTAACACTATTTAAACAGTCAGAGGGTAAAATTTCATTTTCATGTCCAATAAAAGCTGAGGATGCATCACTCAAATTAGGTTCAATATTTAAGAAATTACTTTTCCCACAGTCAACAATTTTGGAATTCTGCTCAATATTAAATTCAGAAGTAACTCCGATGGGAAGTTGACAGAAGTCTTCGGAAGTGGAAACTTATGGATAATCATATTTCACAGTAGCAACGGTATCCTGACTACACTCACAAGCCATATTTCCAGTCGTCATATTATTCAATCGGCCATTAAATAAATCTTTAATTGGTTCAACATGTTTTCTGTCGCATTCATTAATTTGAATTTCTTTAATAAGTTCTAAGTTTAAACTTGTATCGTAGCAACTATCCACAACCTCACTAGTATTACAATTTGAAACCTGAGGAATATTGTTCATAAATAATATTGAATGACTTTCTGATTCGTTTTCAAGAATTTTATTTTTATTATAAACGTTAAATAAATTTGAACAATTGTTTTTCTCAATATGCAAAGCATATATCCTATGATACTTTCATTTTTCTCCTTAAAACGCCTCTTCAATTTTTGATAGACATCACTGATGGAGATTGATTGTTTAAATTGTCGCAATAAGTCACATTTCAACTATTCATAATTATCAGCTTCTGAAGTACGAAGGAAAATTGCAGCGGTTCCTGTGAGCAATCGGCGCATACAAATGTACTTAAAATTCTCGGAACATACATAAACTTTGACAGCACTTTCAAAATCAACCAAAAATTTCTCCACAGAATACGCATTGTCCCCTGAACAAGACACTCAATGTCACTGACACTCACATTCGGAATCTTGTTGAAATTATTGCCTTCTAATTCTAGCAATTATTTTTAGAGCAACAACATTTTTTTCTTTTTCTCCAATTTTTCAATTAAAACATCGTCGGATTGTTTATCTTTATTTGTTTGCTGAGAGTCTATATGAGCAGCTCCATTGGAATATGGAATTTCAGTTGCATCCAATTCGGTCATCAATTCTTTTCTCGGCATTATAATTTTTCCGAGCCAAATTTTTTGAATTATATATTTTATATGTATTTATGGCACGTGTAACCCCACATCTGATGTTGCATGAGCTTTGTATAAAGAATTATTTTTTATTTAGTTTTTCTTTATTTTCCCTTATTAAGCACTATTTGGTTCACAATATTTTCTAGAGTGAAAACTTATTTCTCTCGGCTTCGTTCTTTTTTTGTCAAATGCAAAGCCTTCTATTTCAATAATATTTTCAAAAGAACTTCAGTAAACCTATTCCTTACACAAAGGATAATTCTATTTGATATACATATAAATATATAAAAAAATATGCTGATATTGATTATTTACAATTTACTTTAATACTGCCCATAATGGTAAATGACCAATTATGTGCTGGCATTTAATTCTTAATAAATAATGATGATATTATATTATGTTCTTGAACAATTACCATGTTCGGTAAAGCTGTCGAGGTTTTCATGGCGGTTATTTTTCTCAGCTACCGTATAGTTCTATCTCTCCCCGCTTTGGCGCCGGTGTCAATAAAATTTTGAAACTTCGTATTTAGAAGTGACACACAATCACAGTGTTCGCCAAAGTTGTCGAGGATTTCTTGGGGATTATATCTGTTAAAGACCAGATAGTTCTATCAGTTACCGCTTTGACGCTGTAGTGAATAAAAGTGTTGAATCGTTTTATATAAGGGTAACCGCGAATAAAATGCTCAGGAAAATTTTGGAAGTTTCCTTTTGTCACTATTTCTGCTGAAGATCATATAGTTCTACCTCTCACCACTCTCTGTCGAGATGTTTGCCTTTTCGTAATATATGTTTGACGGGAACTGTTTTACCAATGGGGGAACTGGGATCAATTTAATGTCCCCCCTCGGGGTATTGCGCCGCCAATAATGTGCTTTCTCCATAGGAGAAAATCTGCGGTATTGACGGGCCCATAGGAAGTCAAAAAATAAATGATGATCTTAACACCACAATTCAATTCGGCAAAAAATCAAGACGCGTCCATAACAATAGAATCAATAAATCTTAATTTTCCAAAAACATTTTTTTATCTCCTAACTATCGGGCAACACATTTATTTTAATCAACTGACCTATGAAAATTACAAATTTTACGAAATATGACGAAAAGAAATTTTTGTTATGGACCGAATGAATTTTTTTCTCTTCATATTTTGAGAAATATGCACTTTCTTTGTGCCGAAGCATTATCTATAAAATTAAATCGTATCTGTACGTTTGTACAAAATCGCTAATCTTCGATAGTTCTTCACCGATTGCTTTGAAATTTTTGCAAAACTTTCCTTTTTTTTTTTTTTAATATGAGCGGCTTTTAATATTCTTTAGATATATTGTGCCACTTGTGACAGGTAAAAAAGGGTTTTATAAAATGCAACACTAACACGCTTGTGTCATAGGGTTAGTAATGCATTTTGTTTTCATGTAATTAATGCACTTCCATAGATAATATACCAAGCATTATGTATAAACAAAATAGTGATAACTCACGCGTATATATCCTCAAAGTATTAATGATGCCATGTCCAGACAGAACAATATCGAATTTTCCTTGTATACATTTTGTTTTCAACAAGTAAGCATTTAATATTTCTGAAAAATAGCGGCTAAAATTTTTGGTTTTTTATACCGTTGGAAAGAATTATCGGTTTTGTCGAGGTTTTTTTTCTAGTGCAAATAAAAAAACAATACTTGATATTTGCGAAAAGGTTAGTGAAAAATTAACGATTTTCGTCGACGTTCTTGTTTATTTACTGGAATTAAAAGAAGAACTTAACATTTGTGAAAAAGTTTGTGAAAAATTATCGATTTTCTTCGACGTTTTTGTTTTTTCAGTGGAAATACTTGTAAAAAAATACTCTGATTTTTGCGAACGTAGCGTGTTTTTGCGTTTTAATTTCCTTGTTGGAAAAAGACATTTTTTCTTCGTTTAACGCTTTTTCTTCAATTTTGTTGGCATCGGTGGTTTGAAAATTCCTTTCATTGTCATCGTTAAAAATTTGGCGCTTAAAGAATTTGCATTGACAGCGACAACGTTGGTAAGCTCTTATGACCTGAAAAATCATTAGACTCAGTGGCCCTAACACTTTTCATTTCCTCTCTTTGTCTTTGATAGCTTCGTTGAAAAACAACGATTCTCCTTTTTTCGTAGCATCGTTGGAAAATAACATTTTATTTGGTTTTTTCTAGCATCGTTGGGAAATTTACGTTTTCGTTTCGCTTGTTCGTAGCATCATTGGGAAATTAAGTTTTCTCTTCCTTTTTATTAGCATCGTTGGAAAAAGACATTTTTTCTTCTTTTAACACCTTTTCTTTAAAATAACATTTTTTCTTAGTTTTTCGTGGCATCATTGGAATAAGTGCTATCGATCTGCTTTTGTTCATATATATAATGCCACGCAGAAGATCAAACTTAAGTGGTCGTTCCCGTGGAATGCAGTTAGTGTGACGCGTAATTGCAAATAAAACTGAGCATCGAGGGGAGACATTTTGTCTTTTCAGTTTGCTCGGCCTAAATGTACATTCCAAGTTTCATTAAAATCCACCGATTATTGACCGAATTATTAAGGTTTTTTCATATCACCCTCTCGCGATTCCCACCGAGGGGCGACGCATTCTATTTTTCAGTTGGCCTATCAAGAATGTATACATCAAGTTTCAAGAAAATCCGCCCTTTATTGAGTGAATTATTGTCCTTTTTCTATTTTAGCTCCCCAGAACCGCGGGGAGACATATTTAATATTTTCAGTTGGTCCATCCCAAACGTACGTTCGAAGTTTTATTAAAATCCGACTATTATTGGCCGAATTAAAGAAGTTTCTATATCTCATTATTATTAGGGTTTCTTTATTTCACCCTCCCGCAACCCCCACCGAGGGGAGACGCACTCTATCTTATCACTTGCCCTATCCAGAATGTACACCCCCAAGTTTAAAGAAAATCTGCCTATTATTGAGTGAATTATGGAAGTTTTTCTTTTTTAGCCCCACACAACCCCCCACCGCGGGAGACATACTTTATTTTCTTACTTGGTCCATCTGTAATGTAATGTCATGCCGATCGCCCCCTAGATATAAGTAGGTTTTAAGCTAAGTAGGCAAAAATGGCTTTTCGTCGGAACAATTCTCACGGGAAAATATTGTAGATAAAGTGCTTAATCGCGATTTCGGAAAAACAACGGTGTCAAATTGTAAGATATTCAAAGAAACTCGAGAACATTCCTAAGACAAAATTCGTCTTCATGGAAATCCGAGTATAATGAAAATGGTCCCACGGGAAAATAGCATGGACAAAATGCTTCATAAGCGCGAATTCGAAAATGGAAAAACAACGGTGTCAAATTCGAAGGTATTCAAAGAAACTCGAGAACATTCCTAAGACAAAATTCGTCTTCATGGAAATCCGAGTACAATGAAAATTGTCCCACGGGAAAATAGCATGGACAAAATGCTTAATTAGCGCGAATTCGAAAATGGAAAAACAACGGTTTCAAATTCAAAGTTGATAACAGAGAAACTCGAGAACATTCCTAAGGCAAAATTCGTCTTCATGGAAATCCGAGTACAATGAAAATTGTCCCACGGGAAAATATAGTGGACAAAACGCTGATTAGTCAACTTTGAAAATGGACAAACAAAAGTTTCAAATTCAAAGCAAAGCATTTTGAAATTTGAATATCCGGAATGCATTCTGCACCCGTAAGGATTTTGTTCCTATAAAAGCCAAGCAACGTAGTGAGAAAAGTGATCAGTCCATCAGATCAGTTCATAGAATCAGACCATCGATTCAGTTGATAGAAGCAGTTCATAGAGAGAGTTGATAGAAGCAGTTCATCGAATCAGTTCAACAACAGAGTCAAGCTCGACTAAAAAGTTTAATTTAAAAAGTATTGTTGAAATGAGTTGAATAAAAGAAAGTATTGTTGAAAAAAGTTGAATATAAAAAGTATTGTTGAAACGAGTTGAATAAAAGAAAGTATTGTTGAAGAAAGTTTAATTTAAAAAGTATTATTAAAACCAATTGAATTAAAAAGAAAGTATTGTTGAAAAAAGTTGAATATAAAAAGTATTGTTGAAACGAGTTGAATAAAAGAAAGTATTGTTGAAAAAAGTTTAATTTAAAAAGTATTGTTGAAACGAGTTGAATAAAAGAAAGTATTGTTGAAAAAAGTTGAATATAAAAAGTATTGTTGAAACGAATTGAATTAAAAAGAAAGTATTGTTGAAAAAAGTTGAATATAAAAAGTATTGTTGAAACGAGTTGAATAAAAAAAAAGTATTGTTGAAAAAAAGTTTAATTTAAAAAGTATT
Source organism: Xylophagus ater (assembly GCA_963422695.1). NCBI lineage: Eukaryota > Metazoa > Arthropoda > Insecta > Diptera > Xylophagidae > Xylophagus > Xylophagus ater. The sequence continues at coordinate 31,225,420 of OY730483.1, forward strand.
GTTGAAACGAGTTGAATAAAAGAAAGTATTGTTGAAAAAAGTTGAATATAAAAAGTATTGAGTAAAAGAAAGTATTGTTGAAAAAAGTTGAATATAAAAAGTATTGTTGAAACGAGTTGAATAAAAGAAAGTATTGTTGAAAAAAGTTTAATTTAAAAAGTATTGTTGAAACGAGTTGAATAAAAGAAAGTATTGTTGAAAAAAGTTGAATATAAAAAGTATTGAATAAAAGAAAGTATTGTTGAAAAAAGTTGAATATAAAAAGTATTGTTGAAACGAGTTGAATAAAAGAAAGTATTGTTGAAAAAGGTTTAATTTAAAAAGTATTGTAGAAAGTTAAGGATTAAAGTTAAGATTTGAAATTAATAAATATTGGTGAAATTAATTAAGTGAAAGGAAGTGTTTTTATTTCAAAACCAGCCATATTAATAGTGATTCGGGAGTTGACGTTGCCAGAGGCATTCCGACAAAATATTACACAACACATCCCAAACGTACGTTCGAAGTTTGATTAAAATCCGACTATTATTAACGGAATTAGGGAAGTTTCTATATTTCCACCACATCATTTTTTAAAAAAGTTTTGCGCATTAGTGTTAGCAGACGGTTCAGACTAAACTGTTGGGCCAATTTCGATAAAATTGACACGGTTCATGTATTTGATCCCAACTTAGATCTGGATAGTTTTTGAGCCATATTCGACTATGGCAACACTGTCTAAAAATACATTTTGTCCAAATATAGTCTATTTTTGCACTTGTTGTAAAACCGAAACTGCTCGTCCAATTTTGATGACATTTGCACAGTTTCTGTAGTATAATCGAAATCAGAACATATTAACTTTTCAACGGAATTTACATCTGGCAACACTAATGCGCAAAACTTTTTTAAAAAAATGTTGTGGCGGAAATATAGAAACTTCCCTAATTCGGTTAATAATAGTCTGATTTTAATGAAACTTCGAACGTAAGTTTGGGATGGACGAGCCGAAAAAATAAAATATGTCCCCCCGCGGTGGAGGGTTGTGGGGGGCTAAAAAAGGAAAACTTCGATAATTCACTCAATAATAGGCAGATTTTCTTTAAACTTGGTGTGTACATTCTGGATAGGGCAAGTGAGAAGATAGAATGCGTCTCCCCTCGGTGGGGGTTGCGGGAGGGTGAAATAAAAAACCCTAATAATAATAAAATATAGAAACTTCCTTAATTCGGCCAATAATAGGCGGATTTTAATAAAACTTCGAATGTACGTTTGGAATGGACCAACTGAATAGATTAAATATGTGTCCCCCCGGTGGGGGGTTGTGGAGGGCTGAAAAAGAAAAACTTCCATAATTCACTCAATAGTAGGCAGTTTTTCTTTAAACTTGGTGCGTACATTCTGGATAGGGCAAGTGAAAAGATAGAATGCGTCTCCCCTCGTTAGGGGTTGCGGGAGGGTGATATAAGGAAACCTTAATAATTCGGTCAATAACCGGCGGATTTTAATGAAACTTGGAGTGTACACTTAGGATGAGCAAACTGGAAAGTTAAAATACCTCCCCTCGATGGGGGTTGTGGGAGCCTGAAATAGAAAAACTTCAAGAATTCACTCAATAATGGGCGAATTTTATTAAAACTTAGTGTATACATTTTGGATAGGCCAACTGAAAATATTCGCCTTTGCTATCAGAAACATACAAGGCGCACATAAGCGTTGAATACTGTAACTCCGTTAAATCAATCCAACATATTTGTAAATACGTGAATAATGGCAGCGACATGGCATTTTTTGTCGTGCAACCAGAAAGAAATGATAAGAATGCGATCATACATATCGATGATGTCTCAAAATATCGCACTGGAAAATACATCAGCAGCAGTGAAACTGTATGGCGAATTCATTTATTTCCAATACCTGGACGAAAACCAACTGTTTTTCACTTATCAAGAAAATGACCAGCGCGTTTATTCCGCCGCTGCAAATGTGCAATAAATAGCCTTAAATCCACCAGCTACAATGTTAACTGCTTTCTTCACGTTATGTCAACGACGCGTTGGCGAAAACAATGCTGTATTCGGAAGTAATACGTATTACGCATGGAATGCGAGCAGAGAGTCATTTCAATTATGCACACAACGAGAGAGAGTCGACGGACAACCTGGCATATTGAAAGAAACTAGGATAGGCAAACTGTACACCGTGCATCCCAATCAAGGTGCATGCTTCTTTCTTCGCATGCTGTTGATAAATATGCCCGTCGCAACTTCTTTCCACCAATTCACATTTGGCGAGGGCCTTACATATGCCACAGTACATGTCAAGCTCTGAATTTATTGGAGAACGACCAACGCTGGGATGTATGCATTAATGACGCGTGCAACACACCACATCCAAATCAAATTCGTGCACTGTTTGCAATTAAAAAAAAAGTTACGGTCTGCACTCCTTCATCTCAAACATTGTTATAGGAGAAATATTAATCGCACATGGTTGAAGATATTTTCCGTTGACTTCGCATGGAAAATTCAAATATGGACATGGATTTCACAACAGAAATCTACAACGAAGTCTCGATTATGATTGAAGATTTGTGCTTAGAAATCACGAATAAAGGTCTCAATCAATTGAAAATGCCATCCTCGAATCGATCTGCTGCTGCATTATTTGATGTAGAATTACGTCGCGAACAAAATTACAACACGGGTGATCATTTGTCTTATGTGCAATCAAATATTGCTAAGCTACCGTTTGTGCAAAAGGGCGTTTACGATCGAATAATGCAAACCGTCAATAATGGAGTTGGACAAATATACTTTTTAGATACGCCAGTAGGAACTGGTAAAGCGTTCCTAATTAGATTCATTCTGGCCGCAATTCGATCCAAGAATGACATGGCCTTAGCCTTGCGTCGTCCGGAATAACTGCGACATTGCTATCAGGTGGAAGAACTGCTCATTCCGCTTAGAAATTGCCATTGAACATTCAAGTCGTTGAAACTCCCACGTACAACATTTCCAAAGCATCCGGGATGGGAAAAGTATTGCAGAAATGCAAACTTATTGTTTGGGATGAATGCACAATGGCGCACAAAAAATCGCTCGGGGCCATTGATCGATGATTGCAAGATTTACGTGGAAATATTAGAACATTTGAATTGCATCAATAATGCTTGCAGGATATTTCAGGCAAACATTACCTGTAATTCCTCGATCGACACCGGCGGACGAAATAAATGCTTACCTGAAATACTCTATTTTATGGCGACACGTAAAGACGTTAAAAATAACTACAAATATGTGAGCCCAGCTTCAAAACGACCGGTAAGCAGAGATATTCTCACATCAATTGCTGGATATTGGGAACGGAAAGGTGCCGGTAGATATGACCTCAGGACGAAATTCATTGCCTCATAACTTCTGCAATTTAGTGACGTTAAAAGAGGAACTGGTTGAAAAAGTATTTCCGAACATACAAACCCATTATAAGAATCACGATTAGCAGAGTGAAGGAGCTATTTTTGCGGCCAAGAATTCGTCTACGAATTTACCAATATTATCCAGTCCAACATTCAAATCGAGGTGGTCACATACAGGTCCGTCGTCACTGATGTGGGAGCAGGTGAAGCGGTTAATTGTCCAGCAGCATTTTTGAATTCACTCTATCTACCAGGGATGCCACCTCGCGCGCTGCAATTGAAAGACGGTGTGCTAGTTATTATTTTGCTAAATATCAACCAGCCAAAGCTTTGGAACGGCACGTGTCTTGCAGTAAAAAATTAATGAGCAATAGTTTAGAGGCAACAATCATGACAGGACCTTTTAAATGTGAAGATCTACTCATTCCTCGTATTCCCATGATTCCAATTGATACGCCATTTCAATTTAAGAGATTGCAGTTCCCGATTCGATTGGCGTTTGCAATCACCATCAACAAAGCTCAGAGCCAATCTTTAGAATTGTGCGGTTTAGATCTAGACACAAATTGCCTCTCACATGGAAAATTATATGAAGTACACAAAAGAAAACGAAAAATTCGTTTCATTCCCAAAATTTCGTAGGGTAGGGTAGATATACGTATTTAAAAATTCCTGAAGACTCAATTTTTCCCCTTAAAAATCAGCAATTTTTCTTTTTTTTAGTACTCCTACAGCAAAAATTGTGTAGCTCTGAAATACCATGGATTTTACTAATCCCTGTGTGTTTTTCTATACAAAATGCCGAAATTATAAACCGACACAGCAGTTACCACGCAATTTGCGTATGGAAACTTTTTGGGACAGCAGGAAATTTTTCAGCCAATAGAAAGGTGGCATTGGTTGTTGTTTCTTTCTGTCTTATCGTAGTGTACCTTGCTATTCTTCCGATTGTCTGAGGGCTGGGTATATCTTGGTCGGCAGCCCTTTGGCGTCGCGGTAGGCCTCTGTAAGTAGCACATCTCAAATCCCAATATTCGACCAAAAAATAAAATAAATAAAACAATTACTTCCAGTACGAAATAAACCTTTTTTTTAGTGAAATTCAATTAGTTTAACAAAATGTATAAATTTAATTTCAAAAAAAATTATTTCACAGCACTACTTTCACTTTATTATCGAAATATTATTAAAAATGAGCAAAGCAAACCATAGTAGTGAATTTACATTTACTCTATATCGGCCGGACCACTATGGCACTTTCCCGATAATGTCATAAAATATGCATTTCAGTTCTCCGATTCTAAATGTACATTCCAAGTCTCATGAAAATTTGACTACTATTGGCCGGATTATTAAGGTTTATTTATTTTGCATTCCCGTAACCCCTACAGGGAGGAGTCGCATTCTATCTTTGCAGTTGACCTCTCCAAAGTGTATACACCAAGTTTTAGAAAATTTGCAGATTATTGAATCAATTCTTGAAGTTTTTCTATTTCAGCCCTCCGACTATTATTCGCCGAATTAAAGAAGTTTCTATATTTCATTATTATTAGGGTTTATTTATTTCATCCTCTCGCAACCCCCACCGAGGGGAGACGGACTCTGTCTTATCACTTGCCCTATCCAGAATGTACACCCCAAGTTTAAAGAAAATCTGCCTATTATTGTGTGAATTATGGAAGTTTTTCTTTTTTAGCCCCACACAACCCCCCACCGCGGGGAGACATACTTTAAACGTACGTTCGAAGTTTGATTAAAATCCGACTATTAATAACCGAATTAGGGAAGTTTCTATATTTCCACCACAACATTTTTTTAAAAAAGTTTTGCGCATTAGTGTTACCAGATGTGAATTCCATTGAAAAGCTAATATATTCTGACTTCGATCTTAGTACACAAACTGTGCAAATCTCATCAAAATTGGACCAGCAGTTTCGGTTTTACAACAAGTGCAAAAATAGACTATGGTTGGACAAAATGTATTTTTAGACAGTGTTGCCATAGTTGAATATGGCCCAAAAACTAATCAGATCTTAGCTAGCATCAAATACATGAACTGTGTAAACTTTATCGAAATTGGCCTAACAGTTTAGTCTGAACTGTGCGGACAATCGTTAATAAAATCTGAATGGATGGTCCGATTTCCATGAAACTTTCACCATTTTGGTGTTGCATCAAATGCCAGAGGGTGTTAGATTTTGGGCGAAATTAATATATGGCAACACTATTTGATAACGCTTCCTTTGTCTAAAAACGACAAAATTTTGTCCGCACGGTTCAGACTAAACTGTTGGGCCAATTTCGAAAAAATTTACACAGTTCCTGTATTTGATGCTAACTAAGATCTGATTAGTTTTTGGGCCATATTCAACTATGGGAACACTGTCTAAAAATACATTTTCTCCAAATATAGACTATTTTTGCACTTGTTGTAAAACCGAAACTGCTCGTCAAATTTGGATGACATTTGCACAGTTTCTGTACTATATTCGAGATCAGAACATATTAACTTTTCAACGGAATTTACATCTGGCAACACTAATGCGTAAAACTTTTTTAAAAAAATGTTGTGGCGGAAATATAGAAACTTCCCTAATTCGGTTAATAATAGTCTGATTTTAGTGAAACTTCGAACGTAAGTTTGGGATGGAATTATGGAAGTTTTTCTTTTTTAGCCCACCACAACCCCCCACCGAGGGGAGACGGACTCTGTCTTATCACTTGCCCTATCCAGAATGTACACCCCAAGTTTAAAGAAAATCTGCCTATTATTGAGTGAATTATGGAAGTTTTTCTTTTTGAGCCCCACGCAACCCCCCACCGCGGGGAGACATACTTTATTTTTTTACTTGGTCCATCCCAAACGTACCCTGGAAGGTTGATTAAAATCCGACTATTATTAACCGAATTAGGGAAGTTTCTATATTTCCACCACAAAATTTTTTTAAAAAAGTTTTGCGCATTAGTGTTACCAGATGTGAATTCCCTTGAAAAGCTAATATATTCTGATCTCGATCTTAGTACACGAACTGTGCAAATCTCATCAAAATTGGACCAGCAGTTTCGGTTTTACAACAAGTGCAAAAATAGACTATATTTGGACAAAATGTATTTTTAGACAGTGTTGCCATAGTTGAATATGGCCCAAAAACTAATCAGATCTTAGCTGGGATCAAATACATGAACCGTGTAAACTTTATCGAAATTGGCCTAACAGTTTAGTCTGAACCGTCCGGACAAAATTTTGTCATTTTCAGACAAAAAAGCGTTAGCACATAGTGTTGCCATATTTTAATTTCGCCCAAAATCTAACACCATCTGGTATTTGATGCAGCACCAAAGTTGTGAAAGTTTCATGGAAATCGGACCATCCATTAAGATTTTATTAACGATTTAAAAAAGTGGACGGACAGACGGACGGACATGGGGCTAATTATTTTTGACGAAACGGATTTTGCACTTATTTTCATCTTCCTAGCCCTTCTAGATCAAAAGTTAGGTTTTCGCACGATTATAGTACTTTCCTATAAACATTCGTTTATCGGGAAATTAAAAAAATAGAACAAGAAAAATAGAGTAAAGAAAAATCAAGGAAAACCAAAATTAAACACTGGCTTTTTTGTGTAAGGAAATACGAAGGTTAAAAGATTTTAAAAGTTATAATTAAAAAAATGAGCAAAGCAAACCATAGTGGTGAATTCACACTTTCTCTATATCGGCCGGAACACTATGGAAATTTCCCGATAACGTCATCAAATATTCATTTCAGTTCTCCTATTCTAAATGTATATTCCAAGTTTCATGAAAATGTGACTAGTATTGGCCGAATTATTAAGGTTTTTTATTTTGCATTCCCGTAACCCCCACAGAGGGGAGTCGCATTCTATCTTTTCAGTTGGCCTATCCAAAATGTATACACTAAGTTTTAATAAAATTCGCCCATTATTGAGTGAATTCTTGAAGTTTTCCTATTTCAGGCCCCCACAACCCCCTATCGAGGGGAGGCATTTTATCTTTTCAGTTTGCTCATCCTAAATGTACATTCCAAGTTTCATTAAAATCCGCCAGTTATTGACCGAATTATTAAGGTTTCCTTATATCACCCTCCCAAACTTACTTTCGAAGTTTCATTAAAATCCGACTATTATTAACCGAATTAGGGAAGTTTCTATATTTCCGACACAACATTTTTTTAAAAAAGTTTGGCGCATTAGTGTTGCCAGATGTGAATTCCGTTGAAAAGTTAATATCTTCTGATTTCGAATATAGTACAGAAACTGTACAAATGTCATCAAAAGTGGACGAGCAGTTTCGGTTTTACACAAAGTGCAAAAATAGACTATATTTGGACAAAATGTATTTTTAGACAGTTCAGACTAAACTGTTCGGCCAATTTCGATAAAATTTACATAGTTCATGTATTTGATCCTAACTTAGATCTCATTAGTTTTTCAGCCATATTCGGCTATTGCAACACTGTCTAAGTATACTTTTTATCCAAATATAGTCTATTTTTGCACTTGTTGTAAAACCGAAACTGTTCGTCTAATTTTGATGAGGTTTGTGTAGTTTGTGTACTAAGATCGAAATCAGAATATATTAACTTTTCAACGGGATTTACATCTGGCAGCACTAATGCGCAAAACTTTTTTAAAAAAATGTTGTGGTGGAAATATAGAAACATCCCTAATTCCATTAATAATAGTCGGATTTTAATGAAACTTCAAACGATCGTTCGGGATGGACCAAGTAAATAAATAAAATATGTCTCCCCGCGGTGGGGGGTTGTGGAGGACTAAAAAAGAAAAACTTCAATAATTCACTCAATAATAGGCAGATTGTCTTTAAACTTGGTTTCTACATTCTGGATACGGCAAGTGAGAAGATAGAATGCGTCTCCCCTCGGTGGGGTTTGCGGGACGGTGAAAAAAAAACCCTGATAATAATGAAATATAGAAACTTCCTTAATTCGGCCAATAATGGTCGGATGGTAATGAAACGTCGAAAGTACGTTTGGGATGGACCAGCTGAAAAAATAAAATATGTCTCCCCGCGGTGGGGGATTGTGGAGGGCTAAAAAAGAAAAACTTCAGTAATTCACTCAATAATAGGCAGATTTTCTTTAAACTTGGTATGTACATTCTGGATAGGGCAAGTGAAAAGGTAGAATGCGTCTCCCCTCGATTGGAGTTGCGAGAGGGTGATATAAAAAACCTTAATAATTCCGTCAATAACTGGCGGATTTTGATGAAACTTGGAATGTACATTTGGGATGAGCAAACTGAAGAGATAAAATGTTTCCCCTCGATGGGTGATTGTGGGGGGCTGAAAAAGAACAACTTCAAAAATGCACTCAATAATGGGCGAATTTTATTAAAACTTAGTGTATACATTTTGGATAAGCCAACTGAAAAGATAGAATGCGACTCCCCTCTGTGGGGGTTACGGGAATGCAAAATAAAAAACCTTAAAAATTCGGCCAATACTAGTCACATTTTCATGAAACTTGGAATATACATTTAGAATAGGAGAACCGACATGAATATTTGATGACATTATCGGTAAAGTTCCATAGTGGTCCGGCCGATATAGAGAAAATGTAAATTCACTACTATGGTTTGCTTTACTCATTTTTTTCCTTTGTTTAGTTAAAAGTATATTCGAAATTTTACTATTTCAAAAAGCAAAACTTAAAAATAAGTAAAAATAATAAAAAACTCATCTGTTTAGCGTTGTAAAAAGTTGCTTCTATGCTTGTGCGTGTACCATTGGATTGTTATTTTTTTTAGCAGCTGACCTGCGAGTTCATTACCCTGGTGAGTATCTCAAAAAATTTTTTGTTGACTAAAGGAATTCCTCCTTAAATAGCCTTGATGGTTGCACACCACACAAAGTTAATTATTTCTTTTTTTAAAACTACTTTAAGCTAATATACCATATATCTAAAACAAGCAAATCAAAAGCAAATTAAAAAGAAACTTTTCCACGAAAAGTGTTTTCCGGACAAAGAAAGAAAAATTTTTGTTTTAACGTGCAGAATATTAGGCGATATATTTTTTAAATAAAAATTACAGAAGGTTAGCGAATAAAATTTTTATTTTTTTTTAATTTGACAAACTCAATTCTAGCCTTCATATATTCAAACGAATCGAAATTATTGATGTTATTTGCTACCCGAGATAAATATTCGGAGAGGTCTTTGTATTTCATTTTTTGTGGGGCACAAATTTCTCTTTGATTCCGCACCTGATCGTTTTGGAATTTCATTTCACCTTGTTTCTTCCTAATCTGTGTATCTGCTCCTATAAGAAAACTGTTAAAAAGACTTCATATTTCAATGGTTAAATATATATAATAAATGCTTAGAAAATATTAAATATATGATAAGTAATGAACCTATATCAAGAGCATTTGATGCAGAAGAAAAATAACGTTGCAAACAGATGTATCCAAAAAAGGTTTAGGATGCTGTCTTATGCAAAGCAATCGGCCAGTCTGTTTTGCATCGCGAAGTTTAATTGAAACTGAGCAAAACTACTCTCAAATTGAAAAGCAAATGTTGGGTATAGTGTCCGCGTGCATAAAGCAGCACACAATAATATATTGGCGACAAATTTAAATTGTAGCACATCATAAACTATAGCTAGGAATTATAGCAAAAGATAATTCCAAAACTCCTTTACCAGCGCTTCAAAAAATGAATCAGAATTTAGTGAAGCACAACTTGAAATTGACTTTTCCCCCTGGAAAATATTTTCTGCTTGCAGATTACCTTTCGAGAAAGTTTTGTGAAAACGTGACGAAAGAACCGGAAGTAGTAGGGCTTAACGAAATAGTGCATACGATTAGCATAAATGATACGAGAAATAAAGAATTTCAAGAGGAAACGGAAAATGATGTATTTTAAAAAAAAAAGAAATGATAATTAATGGATGGCCAAAAGAAAAAAAACATGTTGCAGAAGATTTGAAAATGTACTGGAAATATTATAATGGCTTATTTGTTCAAGATAAGTTAATTTTTTTTTAACGACCGACTATTTGTCCCACAAAGGTTAAGTTGGATATCTTAAAGAAATTGCATGTGTCACATATTCGTGTAGAAAAAACTAAAGAAGAGCGAGAAATTTGGTGTATTGGCCCAATTTGAATGAAGATATTGAAAATATGGTCAGAAAGTGTTAAACGCATCAGAGGTATCGGTCTGGAAATAGTAAGTGTAACGACCGCCTTTCTATTTGAAACCTGAAAGTAGAAAAATGGAAGAAGCTTGATCATTATACTTAGTTGTTGTTATGTTGTCTACCAGTATTCAGTCCAGCATAGGTGTTATCTGTAATTGAAAGATTGTGTTTTAAAACAGTTCTTCTTCCTAGGATACTTGCACGTATGGGAATGGTCCATCATCGATGAAGGAAGATGACGCTGGAAGAAGCAAACATAAAATTGGATTTTTTTAAACATATTATTATTATTATTATTTGCCAAGTTTTTTTATAAATATTTAGTTGCTCATTTAACCATTATGATGAACACAGAATTTTAGTAGCACTGGGGCTAAGAAGTGAAAGCCTTTTGAAAGTAAAATATCCTGTGACAGATGGTGAAAATAAAGATGCGTTTATCAATAAAACCTTCAAGTTCCCCTTATATCAGCGTTACGAGCTGCTATGGTTTGGTGGTGTTAAGTTTTAGAACTGTCTTCTTTTATTGTCACTTCATGACTGACTTACTGTCACTACTGCAAGGCAGTAGGCAGTAGTTTACAAGTATTAACATGTATGTAATACAACATCTTTCTTTTTAACTATTTTTTTTTTTTTTTTTTTTTTATATAGTATATAATTTAATTCAATTTAAAAATAAAATTTATATAGGTTAACAATTCAAAATTAGAGGTGATTTCCACATACACAATTCTAATAAGCTTAAACAATATGTGATATAAAAAATTTAAATTTAGTTCTAAGAAATTACTCGACCAGAGCGCAATTGCATTCCACTTTGATGTGTTACATTCAAATCATTGTCAAATCTTTCATGATGACCTTGACTGGAATCATTATCTTCAATAGTTTCACGTTGTTCTGTGAACTTTATATTATGATCATCCACAGATTGAGGAACCTTTAAAATATGTTGACGATTACGTCTGAAAATATGACCATTCTCATCCAAAATGGAATATGACCTGGGTTCATTGCACACTCCAACAATTTTTTCAGGCGTCCATTCGGATGTGAGAGATGTTTTATAATAAACCTTTTCCCCTTGTTCCAGAGGTTGCAGTTTTCTGGTATTTTTATTATAATTTCTTATAATTTTTTGATTATTCTGATGAAGTTTTGATAAATGTAAATTTTGATCAACTACTGATGGCAGTAGTTGTGTCTGCAATGATGGTAGTTTTGTTCTTAAACAACGAGATATTAGCAGTTCCGATGTTGAGTTGATGTTATTCTTTGGGGTCGAACGATACTGTAACAAAGCTATGTATGGATCAGTACCAGTTTCGTCACATTTCGATAATAATTTTTTAATTGTGCCTATGGATCTTTCAACTAGTCCATTGGATCTTGGATAGTGAGGACTGGATGTTATATGTTCAAAATTCCATTCTTTTGCAAATTTTTTGAATTCTTCCGAATTAAATGGTGGACCGTTATCAGAAATCACCGTATTGGGTATACCATGCCTGGCGAAAATCGATTTTAAATTTGTAATGACTGGCTTAGGCGAGGATGAAGAGTTTAATCCAGCTAATTCAATATAAGTGGAATAATAATCAACTACCAGTAAATATATTTTATTTTCAAAATGGAAAAGATCATTGCCTACTTTGTACCAGGGAATTACAGTTTTGTGATGTAGAATTATAGGTTCCTTTGGATTATTATTCCTATGACGAATGCATGTTTCACATTGACTAACATAATTCTGAATGTCATTATTAATGTTGGGCCAATACACAAAATTTCTTGACAGGTTTTTATATCTTTCTATGCCGAGATGACCTTCATGAATTATTTGGAGTATTTCGTGACGTAGATGTTTTGGAATAATTAGACTTGACCCCTTAAAAACCAAATTCTCGTAAACATGTATTTCATCTCTTATTGTGAAATACGGTGAAGTTAAAATGTCTATGGATTTCTTGTTGCTTGGCCATCCATTATGGCAATATATAATTAATTTCTGTAGACCTAAATCTGCTTTTGTTTCTTCTCTAATCTTTTCTAGATTGTCTTTGGAAATAGATAGATTCCTAGTTAACAAGTTAATCTGTAAAGTAAGGTCTTTGTCAAATTCAGTTAAAGTTTCATAGGGAAGCCCAGCTCGTGAAAGCGAATCGGCTACATACATATATTTTCCAGGCTTAAATACAACATTTAGATCATATGTTTGTAAACGTAACATAATTCGTTGGAGCCTAGGAGGAATTTTGTATAATGGCTTGTTGAAGATAGTCACTAAAGGCTTGTGATCTGTTTCAACTAAATCTTTATGACCATAAACGTACTGGTGGAATTTTGTGCAACCAAAAAAATTGCAAAAAGTTCCTTTTCAATTTGTGCATAATTCTGTTGACAGTTGGTCATTGTTGCGGATGCGAAGGCTATTAGTCTATTGTCATGCATGATTACAGCACCCATTGCGTTTTTTGAAGCGTCAACAGATAAACTTAGTGGTTTATTTGGATTAAAATATGTTAATACTGGAGCTGTACTAATTAGAGATTTTAGGTTTTTAAATTCTATTTCATGTGATGGTGTCCATTGCCATTCAGTCTCTTTTTTCAATAAATTTCTCAAATTAGACGTTTCAATTGAAAGATCTTTTATGAAAGAACCTAAATAGTTAACCATGCCTAAAAATCTTTGTAAGTCTGTGACAGAGAAGGCATTTTACATATTGCTTCTTCCTTGGTTTCATCTGGCTTGATCCCTTGATGACTGGAAATGTGACCCATGTATTTAACTTCATTGCAAAGAATTTTTGATTTGGCTTCGTTAAATTTTAAACCAACATTTTGTGCCGTTTGTAGAACTAATTCGAGACGACTATTATGCTCTTCAATAGTTGCACCATAAATCAAAAAATCGTCAATATAAATAACAAGACCAGGTATATTAGAAAAATTTTTTATCATTTGTGAATGGAAAATTTCAGGTGCTGAACTAATACCAAATGGTAAACGTAGAAATCTATATCGCCAAATGCTGTAATAAACGTGCATAGTTTGGAAGATGGCTCATCTAAAGGTATAATCCATAAACCTGAATTGGCATCGAGGATCGAAAAATATTTGGCATTAATTATTTGTGATTTTATGTCTTCAATTGTCGGTTACTGAAAATGCGAACGTAATATTACTCTATTTAGATTACGAGGATCTAAACATAGTCTAAGCTTACCATTAGGTTTCGCTACTAGAACAATTGAATTTACCCATTCTGTAAGCTCTCAACGAGGACAATCACATTCATTTTAATTAGGCGATCAAGTTCATCTTTTAATAATTCTTTTAATTTGAAAGGTATCCTGCGCATGTTGTCAATAACAGGTCGAGCATCATTTCTTATTGTTAGATGACACTTAGTTTTTAAACAACCAAGGCCTTGGAACACACTTTTATATTTCTGTAAAATTTTACAATTATTATCAGATAGTTTGTTATCTAAATTTATTGAATGAACCCGTTTTATTAAATTCAATTCCACACAGGTATGCAAGCCTAATACTCTTTGACATTCTAAATCGACAACAAAAAACTCTATTAGATGTCTTTGATTCAAAAATTCGCATGTTAAAAAACACTTTCCCAAAATTTTCAATTGATCACCATTAAAAGTGGCGATTTTGACATTAGAACGTTTTAAGTTTGTTGGACCTAATTTCAATTTCTCAAATTGAAAAGTCGACATGACATTGACTTGCGCACCTGTGTCCAATTGCATTTTAATTTTTATTTTATTTATTTTAATTTCAATGTACCACAGTTTTTCTTTACCCACGTCCAATCCTCCTACAAAAAATTCTTCCGGCTCTGATGATGATGATGACTCGTTGTTTGTTTTTTTATGTCCCAAGTGATTAACTGATTTATTTTTGTAGTATATACACATTCTCGCATAATGGTTTTCCGCTTGCAAATGTTACAAATTACTCCAATAGCTGGACACCGTTCTCTATGGACAAGACCGCACTTGTTACAAATTCCAATTTTATTTACTTGCTGTTTGTATTCAATTTGTTGTTTTTTCTTTTCACTTTCTGGCTGGCTATTTCTATGACCCTGATGACCTCTACTAAATGGATTTTGTCGGCTGTCATTACTGTTAAATTTGGTACTATGTAAAGCACCAACACAATTGAAATCCATTTCCTTTTGTAGTTGTTGTGACTGTCTTCTTGTTAATTCCATTGTTTTTGCGATTTCTAAAGCCTTTTCAAGCTTTATGTCACCTTCATTTAGAAGGCGTTCTTTTATGTAGAGATAATTTTCCCTTAGACCACATATTAATATATCACGCACCACTTCTTCTCGTAAATTTCCGAATGAGCAATTGAAACTCAAATTTACTAATACAGTTATATATTCATCTATGCTTTCATCAACTAACTGTTGTCTGGTAAAAAACTTATGTCTATCCATAGCAATATTAGTTTTCGGCACAAAATATGACTCCAACCTTTTCACTAAGATTTCATATTTAATTTTGTCGATATCTTCATTAAATGAGTTAAATATTTCATAACTTTCCGGTCCAAGATTATGAAGTAATAACGCAACTTTTCGTCCATCATCTTTATTTTACAAATCTGAGGCACGCATATATAATTTAAATTGGTTGAACCATTTTTTCCACGTGTCGCCCAAATTTGAATTTTTTAATTCTATTGGTTGAATTTGACAACTTAATATTTTATTTTTTTTGACTTAAACTTTCACCATTCGTTGGATTTGACATCTTAAATAATTTTTATATTATTTTATTTGATTTTTTAATTTCATCTGACACCATGTTATGTTTTAGAACTGTCTTCTTTTATTGTCTATTCATGACTGACTTACTGTCACTACTGCAAGGCAGTAGGCAGTAGTTTACAAGTATTAACATGTATGTAATACAACAGGTGGTAAATTAGTTGATATATCAGGAAATTGCAATTTTTTTATGTGTGTTAACCTCACATTTTTACTTTTTTTGTTTAGTTTTTCTTTTAATTGATGAAAAAGAAATTGTAAACATGGACTGCATTAGAATCAGGAAGCCGAAAACTATGTGAAAACACGCAAACTTGCACTTTTTGTAAAAATAAATTTCAAAAAATTCTACAATTAAATGCGGCGAAAATTAAAAGGAAAAGTTTATGCTATATAATCCACGGAAAAGTAACGGCGCCTGGACAAAGAAAAAACCAAGTATTTAAAAAAGTAAAGAAAATTAGATAATTATGGATATGAGAAGTGTTTTTAAAAGATTAAGAAAATTATTATCTTGATTTACACACATATTACATATCCATATAAAAAGTGGAAAGCATTAAAAAAACCATATTTAAGCTTCCAAGTCGAAAGTCCGTTATACCAAATAGTATAAAAGGGGCCTCTGGACAAGGAGAAAAGGTCAGAAAATTTTCTAAAATTGTCGTAGTAAGCCGTTACGCTGCCCAAAAATAAAATGTGAAAATTTTCATTAACAGTTTTTTTTAAAACAAAAGTAAAAGAAAGAAAAAAATTTATAATCGTGAAGTAAATTACGGGGAGTGGAAAATTTGTTGGTGTTTTCACAGGTTTTTTTCTCTTTAAACGAAAACCAATATAAAAAAAAGGAATATTGGAGATTTTTTGATCAAGGACAACAGCTGAAGGAGTTTAATGGGTCAACGAACCTCAAGCACAGTAAAAGTTTCACCATCTGTAGAAGGAACAAAAACCAATAGAAACAGCTAAGTCAAAGTTTATTTTGAAGTGTTTAAAGTGTACTTACGAGATATAATTCCATAAGATTTTCCGCGCACAAAAAAATTTCGTTTTTTTTTTATTTACGTTAACACACGGATCACCTTAAAGTTTATTTCTTTTAAGTTTTTTTTTTATTTATCGCTTTTTTTGTTTATTTTGCACGGTCAGTTTTTTTTAAAAAGAAAGTCCTTTTCTTGGGGCCGCTCTGTAGAGGCACCGTCTTAAACAAAGTTTTCTCTTATTTAAGATATTAATTTAGAATTACACTGATGCAAAATCTTAAAGTTTTAATAAACAAAACGAAAAAAAACTCGTATACAAAAAGGTAAACAACACAAAAAAAATGTCAAGTTGACAAGGTCAAACAAAAACCGGAAGTAAAATTCTGCGTTTATTTTTTCTTATTTTTTTTGAATCAGTAGAGAATAATATTGACGGTTTTGTTTTATTTTTGAATTTTCGATAAAAATACGTTTTCGTGTACAATTATACTAATTTTTTTTTTATTATTAAACATTCTTCATATATATATATATATAAAGGAAGACATTTTTTTATTATAAATCAAACTAATATTTGAAATTTTGGGGCAAAATGAATATAATGCAGTGGATTTGTTATAAAGAAGTTTTTTTTATTTTCTTTTATGTGTTTTTTTTTATTTTGGTGTCTGTTTTTTTTTAGTTATGAAAAATAACTTAATGACAGGTTAAGAAAGTTGGTGAGATATGGAGTTGAATAAAGGAAGTGTGCTTTTGACCAGACTGTAGAAGTGAAATAGAAGCTTTTCTTTATGGTTTGTCAGCGGGTTCCATTTGTTCCGTTTGTTTAGCAAGTTGGCTAGCCCTACATGCCCGCATCTGTTCTGCACCAGTCATGGCCATACTGGTCGAAGCCTTGTCAGCGAGTTGCATTTGTTCCGCTTGTTGAGCAAGTTGCCTAGCCCTAAATGCCCGCGTCCGCTCTGTACCAGTCATAGCTGTACCTGACGAGGACCTACTCGTCGAACCCTTGTCAACGAGCTGCTTTTGTTTCGCTTGTTGAGCAAATTGCCTAGCTCTACATGCCCGCGTCCGTTCTGCACCAGTCATAGGCGTACCCGTCGGAGCCTTGTTAGCGAGTTGGTTTTGTTCCACTTGTTGTGCAAGTTGCCTAGCTCTATATACCCCCGTCCCCTCTGTACCAGTCATATCCGTACTCGTCGAAGCATTGTCAGCGAGTTGCATTTCTTCCGCTTGTTTAGCAAGTTTCCTAGCCCTCTTTGCCCGCATCTGTTCTGCGCCATTCATAGCCGCACCCGTCGGAGCCTTGTCAGCGAGTTGGTTTTGCTCCACTTGTTGTGCAAGTTTCCTAGCTCTATATACCCTTGTCCTCTCTGTACCAGTCATATCCGTACTCGTCGAAGCATTGTCAGAGAGTTGCATTTCTTCCACTTGTTGAGCAAGTTGCCTAGCCTGACATGCCCGCGTCCGTTCTGCACCAGTCATGGGCGTACCCGTCGGAGCCTTGTCAGCGAGTTGGTTTTGTTCCACTTGTTGTGCAAGTTGCCTAGCTCTACATACCCCCGTCCCCTCTGTACCAGTTATATCTGTACCCGTCAAAGCATTGTCAGCGAGTTGCATTTCTTGCGCTTGTTTAGCAAGTTTCCTAACCCTACATACCCGCATCCGTTCTGCACCAGTCATAGCCGTATTCGTCGAAGGCTTGTCAGCGAGTTGGTTTTGTTCCACTTGTTGTGCAAGTTGCCTAGCTCTATATACCCCCGTCCCCTCTGTACCAGTCATATCCGTACTCGTCGAAGCATTGTCAGAGAGTTGCATTTCTTCCACTTGTTGAGCAAGTTGCCTAGCCTGACATGCCCGCGCCCGTTCTGCACCAGTCATAGCCGTACCCGTCGAAGCCTTTTCAGAGAGTTGGTTTTGTTCCGCTTGTTGTGCAAGTTGCCTAGCTCTATATACCACCGTCCCATCTGTACCAATCATATCCGTACCCGTCGAAGCCTTGTCAGCGAGTTGCATTTGTTCCGCTTGTTGAGCAAGTTGCCTAGCCCTACGTGCCCGCGTCCGTTCTGCCATATTCACAGGCGTTCTCGTGAAAGAATTGTCAGCGTGTTGTTATTGAGCTGAATTGTCGACTCGCAAACGTTTCTTACCGGAGTCATTGTAGCCGTAGTAAGAAGCAATGCCCGTTAATGTATGTAAGATTCGCTGACCGCTTTCCGCTATGCAATATTCGTATGCGCCAGCCTTATGCACAGAAATGACACGATTGGTAGTCAGCTTACACTGATATGACACGCTGAGTTACAGAGTTAGCGTTCCATGATTTTTTCCATATAGAAAGTTAAAAAACTTGTATCGACTACAGCGCCAATACGGTGGCAGATAGAACTATTTGGTCTACAACGAAAATAATTCTAATCACAACCTCCAGGCAATATTGTTGAACATTGTAATCGTCTAGGACGTCCATATAATGAGATATGTTGTAATCTGACGTTTCGTCAAAATTCAAAAATTGTTATTGAACACAGCGCCGAAGTCGTGGGAGATAGAACTATTGTGGCTTCGACGGAAATAATCCCCAGAAAAACCTCCATAACTTTGTTGAACATTTCAATCGTGTACGACCTCTACATAAAAGGTTTTAAAAAATTTAAAAAATTTGTATCGACTACAGCGCTACAGTGGTGGCAGATAGAACTATTTGGTCTGCAACGAAAATAATTCTAATCACAACCTCCACAATATTGTTGAACATTGTAATCATCTAGGACGTCCATATAATGAGATATTTTGTAATGTAACGTTTCGTCACACAAAATCGTCTCATAATTTTTGCAAAACGTCCCCATAGAAGTATTTCACTTCAAAAAAATAAAACGGTATGGAAACAGGTCATCAAAGTTTGGTGTGTTGCGCATTGTACCAATAGACATATTGAGCATTTTTTGGTTTTTTAGGGATCAGATATTTGTTTCCTTTACAGAATATCGAGTGTAGTATAACATATGTTTTTGGCATTCGTTTCCTTTTGATGAACTCAATTTTTTTTCGAGTTTTGAAATATAAATTTGGTATGGATATTTTTATTCGATATTTTTTTTTGTTATCACGCATATCAAGCATTCTGGTCGCTGATGGGAACCCTGAAATAAAACTTAACTGAGACACCTTGCAAAGCGTGGCCATCAGCAAACCAAGATGAAAAGCCGAACTAAACGAATAATTTCGTTACAAAATGGCGCCCGAGTAGGGACCTGAACATTTTTTTTTCAAGTCTACAACAATGTTATAATTTATTTAGTTTTTTGGAGTTCTTTTTCTATTGCAATATTATTTTCGAGATTTTCCATTAGTTTCACGGAAGTAACTTATTTAATTTTATTTTTTGAATTTATGGGAAATAAATTTATTTCTTTAGTATGTCTGGTGAAATCTCGGTTTCGTTCATTTTTTTTTGGTTTCAGTTTTTATGTAATTCTCTTTCGATTTTTTGTTTAAGAAACGTTCAATTTTTTTTTTTTTAGTTTATCGCAATTACCACCGTTTCCGTCGAAAATGGTGATTCCATTTATCCGGGAGTGGAGAATTGTTTGAAGACAGAAAAAAATTAATGATTTCATACTTCCAACTCTTATACGTGAATGGATCCTTTATCGCTTGTGCAAGACAGGTTGTTGAGTTTTGTATATTCATCCAATTAAATTTTTGCACGGGTTTGAATAGGTAAACCGAGATACAGTTTAAAGTGAACAATTTTTTTTTTAGATTTTGAGACTTTGCAATAATAAAAGGATTTATTTTCTTTCCAGTAGATATTCTTCTTTCGGTTTTTTAAAATATTGGTTTTGTCAGGACCTCCGAGCTGGGCTAGGAATTTCTAAACAAAACTAGAATTATATGAATTACGGGCAAACAAACTTTCCAATCCACTTTAAAAACTTGGTTTTAAAAAAAACACGCTTATTCTATCGCTTCGTTTTCAATCTAATCTCACATGTCATCTTTTTTTATTTATCTTTAAGTTAGCTACAGTTCGTATATCTTTTAAAAGTAATAGAAAATCAAAAATACTAGAAAGTACTAGAGTAAAATTCAAATTTAAATATTTATGCTGACAACTCGGCCGTCCTGACGAGAGGCGCCTCGCCTCTGGGCTGACATTCTATCCATTCTTTCATCCTGGCCGATTCATAAACACTTTCAAATGGTAATTGTGTGTGCTGGTATCCTGGTATATCAGTTATCAAATATCGATCGTTACCAAGCACCTTCTTCACTTCATAAGGCCCTCGATATGATGGAATAAGTTTTTTATTGAAGCCAACTGTAGTATGAATATTCTTAATTAAAACATAATCGCCTACTTGGTATAATCGTGGAGTACTGTGCTTCGAGTCAAAACGTTGTTTATTATACGCTTGTGATCGTTGAATATTTTCTGAAGCTTTTTCACGAATTTCGGATAGTTCCTCTGATGGATTACATTGGTCTTCGAGAATTTCCCGAAGCCCGTCTCGGAATGAAGCCTTTTGGCTAGTACCAAACAGTAGCTCTGGCGCACAATAACCAGTAGATTTGTGTACATTATTATTCAACGCATATTCAACATCAGGCAATACCTGATCACATTGCAGTTTACTTGCCGGGTCAATTAACTTGCCAAGCATCGGAGTTAACGTCAAATTCACCCTTTCAACCTGACCGTTAGCTTTTGGCGTAGCAACAGCGATCAAAATATGTTGAATATTATTCTCCTCCATAAACCTCTTAAATTCATTTGATGTAAAACTCGTTCCACGGTCGGAAATCAAACGATTTGGACGACTGTAATACTGGAAATAACTTTTCAAGCAATTAATGCTGCTAAGTGACGAAGTAGATGCGACTGCATATAATTTGACAAATTTAGTAAATGCATCAATCACAACTAAAATATGCTTTTTATTTCGACTAGTGCGTTCAAGTGGACCATAATGGTCGATGTGTATCGTATGGAAAGGCTTCGTACCTTTCGGAATATTATATAAACAACCTTCTTGTTTACCACTTCTCTTATTAAAAGACAAACATTTTAAACAATTGGCGATATATTCTTTTACTTTTGCTGTCAAATTCGGAATACAATAAGTTTTTAAAATATATTCGCACGTTTTTTCTGCGCCTAGATGACCTAATTTGTCATGACTCGCATTAATAACATTTGTTTCTAGAACACTAGGAACATAAAATGCCAATCTACCGTTCTTTAGTTTTCTGTAGACTAAACCATTTCTCATTTCATACAATGGAAGTTCACGCGTTTCTATGGTATTCCTTAACTCGACCACAGCCGGATCTCGTTGCTGCAATATGGCTGCATTCTGTTCGAAGGTATTATCTTCTAAAACGTTTACAAATATAGCACGACTTAATGCATCAACGTGTTGCATGCGTGTTCCCGGACGATGCTTGAGTGTATAGTCATAATCTTCTAAAATCATTACCCAACGGGCAACGCGATGTTTAACATCTTTTTTTTTTATTGTCGCTACTAGAGCACTGCAATCAGTAAAGATTTGAAAATTTATTCCATGAAGATAAATACGAAAACGTTTCACAGCCTCGATAATAGCTAGCATTTCCAATTCAAAGCTATGATAGCGGCTTTCTGCATCTGTCGTTCTTTTCGAGAAATACATCACTGGATGGAAATAACCATCGTTCTGCTTTTGCATTAGTACGGCACCTAATCCATGTGAACTTGCATTAGTATGTAGTTGAGTTTCACATAAAGGCGAATAAATGCAAAGTAATGGAGAACTCATTAGTTTCTGCTTTAAAGTCTCAACCGCATTTAATTCTTTCGGACCAATTTCAAACTTAACCGCCTTACGTAAGTTGTCAGTAAGAGGTTTTATAATTATTGCAAAATTCTGAATGAATTTGCGAAAATAGGAACAAAATCCTACAAAGCTACGAAGTTCTCTTACATTTTTCGGTAATGGATAATCCCTTATAGGAGCTAATGTATCTGGATTCGGTCGTATGCCTTTGTTATCGATAAGATATCCTAAATAGCGAACCCATGATTTTAAAAATTCGCACTTGTCCAATCGTAACTGGAAACAATTCTTTTTTAAAATAGCAAATACTTTTTCTAATGTTTCCATATGACTTTTTATATCTGAAGACGCAATCATAATATCATCGATATATATCAATACTTCATTAGAAGAAACCAGTTCACAAAATGCATTGTTGACATATCTTTGAAATACAGCCGGTGCATTTCTTAACCCGAATTGCATTTTCATATATTCATATTGCCCAAACGGAGTGACAAAAGCTGTAAATTTTATTGATTGTTCCGCCATTTTCACATGGTGGAAACCGCTTTTCAAATCCAATGTTGTAAATATACATTTATCTCGCAACATATCTAAGTGGTCCTGAATTATAGGCAACGGATAATTGTCTTTCAAAGTAATTTTATTTAAATCTCTATAGTCTACACACATGCGATACTCTGTAGTTTTCTTTTTACGGACTAACACAATTGGAGAAGCATATGGTGAATTACTTGGTCGAATTATGTCCTTTTCAAGTAAATCATTGACAATTTTTATTGCTTGTTCTCTTTCATAATGAGAAAGACGCCTTGGTAAATGATAAATCGGATTACTATTAGTTACATTAATATTCATTTCGCAACTATTTTCAGGTTCATTTATTTTTTCTGTATCGTTATATTCATTATAAAATTTCTTCAACAATTCTGATTCATTCGGAAAATTTACTTCATCTGTGTTTAAAACAATTTGTTTCTCATCATCGTTGATGGTTATGTTCAAAATTTCATTTTCAAAAGAGTCGTCAATTTTAGTAACATCATTCTTTATCAACAATTCGTATCCAGCTTCAATGAGAAAATTTCTTCCTAACAACACAGCTGGTTGCATTACATAGTCTTCAACAACAAGAAGACATACTTCTCGAATGTCTTCATTAATACGCAAGAAAACATTAATTTGTCCCTGCAAATAAATTTTAGCTCGATTCATACCACATAGGTTATATTCTTGAATAAGCTGGGAAATTGGACAATTTACTACACTTCGTTTTATTAAACAAACTGGACTTCCCGTATCGGCTAAAGCTTGTACTTTGCGAATAACTGGATCATTTACGGAAAATATTTCGGCATCAAAATTAAATTTACTATCAATCAAGAAAGTATTAACATGATGAATATTTTGACTTGTAGATGGTATTGATTGCTCATTATTATCAGACGGTTCATTTCCTTTTCTACAATTTCTTGAGATATGTCCCAGCTCATTACATTTGTAACATCGAAATTCATTTTTTCGTGTTGCAGTATTATTTTCACTTTTCTGGGACGCATTGACACTGTTCTGTGAAGATTCGGAATTATTTTTTGAATTCTTTTTGATATTTGTTTTGAAAGCAATATCTTTTCGCTTGTTTCCTTGTTCTACCAAAGTTTTGTAGTATATTATTTGCTTATGTAGATCTGGTATTGTTTTTAATTGCTGTGTCGATAACTTATCCATTAGCTGTCGATCATTTATACCGGTGATTACATATTTAATAATACTTTCGTCGTCTAGGTTACCTCTTCGCCCAATATTGACAATTTCAAAAAGATAATTTTCAATTGACTCGTTATATTTTCTTACCTTTGACATAAGTTCAATATGGACATAGACACTTGTTGTTGTATCAGGAAAATATAAAAGCAATTCGGAACAGAATTTTTCCCAACTGTCAATAGATGAAGAATCAATCCACAATTTAGCATTTCCACGCATTTTGAGTGAAGCTGAAAAAAGTATACTCTTTGAGTCCCAACAATAAATTTCTTTTAGCTCGTTGGCTTTCCGTATCCACTGTTTAGTTGAAGTACTTGGATCAAATTTAGGTAATAATTCTGATATGTCTTTAACACTACACATATTTCTTTCATTCTTAATTTCTTTTAATTCCATTATTTGTTTTTCTAATTTCAATAAGTCAATTTCACGCGTTAACTCAGATAATTTTTCTTCATACGTCTTTTCTTTTTCCTGCACGGAACCATTGCCTTCAAACGTCATTAATCTTTGTATTAATGTATCTTTCAAACCAGTGGTTTTCAGACCTCTCTTTTTTAATTCTGATTTGAGTTGATTTGTCGTCTTTTGTGAAAACATTCTCGATTTTGAACTGTTTCACCAGAATTTACATAAATATCGTATATCATAAATATTTATTCAAAATTGAAGCTTCTAGAACACTTTTCAAACCAAAACCACGTTCTTATGGAAATTTTTCCCTTTCAAAATTCAGCAAAATCCAATTTTTTCCTTTCAATCCCACTTCTGAAGATGTCAGGACCTCCGAGCTGGGCTAGGAATTTCTAAACAAAACTAGAATTATATGAATTACGGGCAAACAAACTTTCCAATCCACTTTAAAAACTTGGTTTTAAAAAAAACACGCTTATTCTTTCGATTCGTTTTCAATCTAACCTCACATGTCATCTTTTTTTATTTATCTTTAAGTTAGCTACAGTTCGTATATCTTTTAAAAGTAATAGAAAATCAAAAATACTAGAAAGTACTAGAGTAAAATTCAAATTTAAATATTTATGCTGACAGTTTAATATAAGACAAAATATAACGGCCAGATGATCTGTTTTCTTTTAAACAAATTTTTTTTGCACGCCTATTCCGACCTTAACCGATCCCTTTCATGTACTCATTTGTCTTCTACCAATATGCGTAAGAGAATTAAGCCATTGCGAGATTTTAAGAGAAAATCTTCCAATGCACATGCGCGAAAAAATTTTCTTATTTAGTCAACCAGTTTATACTTAATATACTAGAATTGCAAATCGTCTGATTTTGAAAAAATAAGAAGGCAGTAGTTGAAACCGATCACGTTGGAGAGGGACGAGAAAAGCACTACGGTTAGATAATGGAACATAATAACGAAAAAAGAGGGTCTTGTTTGGAAGCCGAAAGGATTGAGTCGTATGACAGGGGATCCAAATGGCTTTTCGTTAAATCTATATAAATAAAATCGTAAATGTTCGTTTGTTCCTAACCGGTAATCTCCGAAACTTCTGAATCAATTGACTTGAAATTTTTACAGAATGTCCTGTGTGATTATGCCCTTGTTTATATGTACTTTTTATTTACCTATGTGGCACCTGAGACAATTAATAGCATGTCTAAAGTGAACAGCTTCCAGCGAGAAAACGTGGATACTCTTACTCACACACCCATACATCAGATATTTTTATTATAAAAATAAAGATGAGCGTAGTGGCGGCGTTAAAAATATTAATTCGGAGGGGCAACTCTTTAAATGGGCTTAATGCTTATCTATTTTGGAACATCAGAATTGCGAAAAATGTTTGCGTTATTTATTCCAAAAAACAAATTTCTCTTAAGCCTACAAAATTAAATTATTCGCTTTAGATCCTGTTTATTGAAATGTAATGAGCAAATTATATCTCTACTAAATGGCGTAAAATTTTGTAAGCCCATTACCGAAAGCCATTTTAATTCTTATTTTTTGGAAAGCTTAAAGCCAAAAAAAGGTATTTATAATTGACAAAGCTGAATTTTCAAAATCTTCGACGAATTTTAAGAATTGCCCGCAATTTCTCAAAATAATTACTGTCACTGGTAGATTTAACTAAAAAGAAAACGAGGATTTTTTAGATTTGGATTCAAAGTTGATTCAAAGAAATGAATGTTTTACTAAATTATGAATTAACATCATTTCTGTTTGATTAATTATTATATATGTAAAAAGCTAATCCTTCTTTCTTTCCCTCTGTCTGTCTAATATTGTACGGAAAGAAAATTCGTTCAGCAAAAAAAAGAAAACGCTTTTTGATATGTTGTAGAGAATTACTTGAAACGTGGAGAAATTTTGTTTCCTGGGAGATTGGGGGTCGGAAGGGTTACAAAGAGGGACTTGAAAGCTTATTTTGGAAAACCTCATTTATAAACTGAAATATACATCGGACATGATTCTGACCTGAGGCAATCTTAATAAGATTTTTATGCCGGACATTCTAACGTACACGGCAAAGTTCCATTTCCCACCGCTTTGGCGCTGGAGGCAATACAAATTTACGAAATTTTTATATACACGTCACACGCAATAACAATTTTCAGCAAAGTTGTGGAGGTTTTCATTGGGATTATTTCCGTCGAAGACCAAACAGTTCTATCTCCCACCATTTTGGCGCTGGAATCAACAAAAATTTTGGAACTTTGTATGCAGACGTCACACATGATAACAACGTTCGGCAAAATTGTCCAGGTTTTCATGGAGATTATATCTGTCGCAGAGCAAATAGTTTTACCTCTCACCAATTTGGCGCTGAGTCAATAAAATTGTGGAACTTCGTATTTAGAGGTCACACGCGATTACGATGTTCGGCAAAGCTATGCAGGTTTTCATGGGGATTTTTTCTGTCGCAGAACATATAGTTTCAGCTCTCACCGCTTTGGCGCTGAAGGCAATAAAAATTTTTGAAGTTCGTAGTTAGAAGTCACACACGATTGGAATATTCAGCAAAGTTATGCAGGTTTCCACGGGAATTATTTCCGTCGAAGACCAAACAGTTCTATCTCTTACCACTCTGGCGCTGGAGATGATACAATTTTGGAACTTGGTATGTAGACGTCACACGCGATTACAGTGTTCGCAAAGTTTCGGAGGTTTTAATGGGGATTTTTTCTGTTGAAGATAAAATAGTTCTATCTCTCACCACTTTGGAGCGGCGGTTGTTTAGGCCCCTTCTCAATAGAGGTTTTTGCCTTTACGTATATGTTTGACGGGAGCTATTTTACGAACCGGAGAAATGGGATCAATCTAATATCTTCGCTCGGGGGGTTGCGGGGTTAATAATGTGCATTCTGAAAAGATCGACTTAAGACATGAAATATATAACGAGTGGTGCTACGAGAACGGGGTAAAAGATTTGTTATGTTCCGAATTAAGATGCTACGCTTGAATACATTTTGCTAATTTACAGCGATTTGTAAACCGAAGTTTTTAGGAAGCCGTTTTAGGACGGGTTACAACCTAGCAATTAAATAAAGCCTATAAAAACATTTTGTTTGTACGGCAATAAAGAAAATTCACCAATTTTAAAAATTATAATGCGAGCTAAAAAACATATCGTAAAAATAGGGTTTATGCCAAATATCAAGTTTGTTTAAGCATGCAAAATTAAATTTTAAAATTATAACCTACTCTACTAATTGGCGTAACATTTTGAAAACCCAAAGCCGAAAGACATTTAATACGTAGAGTCTCATTTGTTGGAAACCCTAAAACCAAAAAGGCATTTAAAAACGAAAATACTGAATCTAACAAAATAGTAGATGAAATTTCCAGCTTGGGACGATTTACAATACAAAAGCTCTGAATTCCTGGCCAATCACCGGTGGATAGGCATGACATTGCAGCACGTGTTTTCATATAGAAGCTGAAATCCCTGATGGAATTCATGGTAAAACATGAAGTGTTTGGGTCTGTGCGCTGCTGGATGTACTCACTGGAATGGTAAAAGAAGGGATTCAAAAATGGTGGAAGAAAGTCCCACATGCCACATTTCCAAAGCATCCGGCATGGGAAAAGTATTGCAGAAATGCAAATTTATTGTTTGGGATGAATGCACAATGGCGCACAAAAAATCGTTCGAGGCCGTTGATCGATCATTGCAAGACTAACGTGCAAATATCACACCATTTGGGAACGCATTAATATTGCTTGCCGGAGATTTCAGGCAAACATTACCTGTAATTCCTCGATCAACACCAGCGGACGAAATAAATGCCTGCCTGAAATACTCTACTTTGTGGCGACGCGTAAAGACGTTAGAATTAACTACAAATATGCGAGTCCAGCTCCAAAACTATCGGTCAGCAGAGATATTCTCACATCAATTGCTGGAAATTAGGAACGGAAAGGTGCCGGTTGATCTGACGTCAGGACGAATTTCATTGCCTCATAACTTCTGCAATTTAGTGACGTCAAAAGAAGAATTGGTTGAAAAAGTATTTACCATTATTCAAACTAATTACAAGAATCACGATTGGCTAAGTGAACGAACTATTCTTGGGGCCAAGAACAAAGACGTCTACGAACTTAACAATATTATTCAATCTAACATTCAAAGCGAGGTGGTCACATACAAGTTCGTCGACACTGTTGTGGAAGCAGATGGAGCGGTTAATTATCCAACATTTTCGAATTCACGCGATCTGCCAGGGATTCCACTGCACGCACTGCAACTGAAAGTCGGTTTGCCAATTATCATGTTGCGAAATATCAACCAGCCAAAGCTTTGCAACGGCACGCGGCTTACAGTAAAAAAATTAGAGAGCCACATCTTAGAAGCAACAATCTTGACAGGACCTCTTAAAGGTGAAGATATCCTCATTCGTCGCATTCCTATGATTCCAACGGATATGCCATTTCAATTTAAGACATTGCAATTCCCGATTCGATTGGCGTTTGCAATCACCATCAACAAGGCTCAGGGCCAATCTTTAAAATTTTGCTGTTTAGATCTAGACATGGATTGCTTCTCACACGGAAAATTATATGTTGCGTGCTCTAGAGTCGGCAAAACAGAAAATCTCTATATCTGCACAGAAAATAGAACAGCAAAAAATGTTGTATAACCACAAGCATTGTGAAATGAAATACACGAGAAACGTGCGCTTTGTCGTTTCTTTTCCATTTAACCAGACTGAGCCACAGCAACGCGTGGGCGGGTACAGCTAGTGTAGTATAAAAAAACTGGAATTTTGAAAAAAAAGTAGAAAAAATAAAATGAAAAACCGAGAGATTAGAAAACGCGTAACGAAATTAAGTTTATATATTTAATATGGATAAAGGAAAACTAAACAAATTTAAAACGATGAAAGGAAAATAAGAATCGGGTTTTTTTTTGTTTCATAAAAATTGTTTTTTTTGATCTGATAGGAATTTGAAAAAAAAAGAATGTGAATTTTGAAACTTATTAAAACGAAAATTTTGTTTTTTTCTTGTTAGAAAAAAAAATTGATTTAAACTTAGGCTTCAAATAAAAAAAAAAGAAAAAGCAAGGAAAATGTATGGTAAATAATTTTTATAGAATTTTGAAAACGGGAAATAATCAAACAAATTTTTTTAAAAAAAATGGTGTCCAATCGTATATAAAAAAAAAGAAGAGAACACAAAAAAAAAATAAATCTGAAAAGGAAACCCAAAGGGAGACCAAAATAAAAGAGGAAAGGTAATTTAGGAAAAACGAATCAAACAGAAATTATTCTTTTGTATAGTGGCCCTATATATATAAAAGAAAAATTAAACTGCCACATGAATTTTCGACGAATGAAGGAAAAAAAATGGAGGAAATTCATCATGTTTGGTCATCATGTTGACCGTTTCTAAATGCAGTCAAAAATCATGCAAATAAATTTGGATCATCTATAAATTTGGAAAAGCTGAGAAAGACGTGAGACAAACCGAAAGAATTAGACAGCATTACAAAAAATTCGACGCGAATTTCTTTATTAAAGCATATAAAAAGGAGAAAGGAAAACGCTCAGCATTTCTTTTCAGTTATTGCATTTCAGAATTATATAAATTATAAACAAAAGAACAAAATTAATAAAAATTCTTATACAAATTTTTAAATAACCAAGTATTTTATTTTATTTAACTGTCTTCATTTATAGTGAACCCAGAAAAATTTTCCTAATTTGATAATAAATTTGAGCATTTCAAATACAGCTGTAACGACCGCCGTTTTTTTTGTTTTTTTTTTGCTTTGTCATATTTTCTTTAAAGAATCCTTTTAAACCTAAAAATAAAACAGTAAAGGAAGCTTCAATGTTTATTAAGGGATGTATGTTTATTTTACTTATCTGTTGTTGTGATACCGTCCAGTATTCAGTCCATCATGCGCGTTATCTGTGAATATGGAACAGATTTTCCTTTTAAAGAAAGTTCATCATTATAGGATATGTACGGGATTTGGAATGGACCATCATCGCTGAAGTAAAGATGACCCGGAAGAAGAATTCAACTGGAAGAATGCAATGAATAAATAATCTTTTTTAAATGAATATTATTGTTTGCCATCGTTTTTTTGTATAACGTTGTAATATTAGTTTTTTATTTTACTAGAAAAATGATCTATGACTAGGGCAAGGGTATAAAAGAGTTTAAATCCAAAAGATCGTATGACAGATGGTGAAAACTTGAACATGCCTATGACAATGATAACTTCAAGTTCTCCTTCGACACTGATATATCAACTGAATCAGCGTTACGAGCTGATATGATTTTCCTGGAAATTAGCTGATATTTCATGGAAATCTAAGTTTTCTCATCGGTACTAACCTCACACTTTTTGCTAATTTTCTTTTGAATTTTTTTGGTTTAAGTGGCAGAAAAAATTTGTAAACGTCATAAAATAGGGATAAGGAGGCCCAAGATTGATGGAAAACATGAAAACTTCTTTTTTTTGTGAAAAATAATTTATTCTAAAGTTTCAGCAATAACCGCGGCGAAAAGGAAAATGGAAATTTTGCTTTAAAATCCATGGTAGAGGTAATGCCTACAGGACAAAGGAAAAAAACAGTATTTGTTTAAATATACAAAATTAAGTAATTTTACAATATCTAAATAGACTTAAAATATAAAGAAAATCCGTATCTAAATTTTGATATGTAAAAAAATATCAAAGAAAAAGGGAAAAACATAAAAAATCTAATTTGAAATATGAGTCCAAAAGTCCGTTATACCAGAGAGCATATAAAGGATCGCTGGACAAGTGAAAGGGATCAGAAAAATTTTGAAATTAGAAGTGTAAGGTGTTTCTCTGCCCAAATAATTAGGCAAAATTTTCATTTTTCTTTAACTGATTTTTTATTTTTTTTTTTGTAAAAGTGAGTTTTTAATTTAAACTGAAAGAAGTTTCTATAGTTATCTGAAATACTATATATGGCTGCTTTCAAAATTCATTTTATCTACGAGGATTAAGAAACAAGAAAATATATATATTTGGAATTTGAAAACAAAAGAAAAAAAGGCGAACAGCAAAAGGTGTACCGGTTTCAGGAAAGCTTCTAACGGTGACGTAACTAGTGAGCTGAGGTTAACAAAGGTCAAGGACATCTTAAGTTTTCACCATCAAAAAAAGCTAAGTCAATTTTTTTTTTTTGCTTTTGTTTCTTTTAAATATATAAATATATCCAAATATAAATAAAAAGGATAAAAACCTTACGTGAAATTTTGATCCAATTTTATCGTGGTTCATCAAACACTTTTCTTTGATTATTCTTACGTTTTTTTTTTGAATTATTTCGGTAAACATCTATATATTATTTGGTTTTCTTGTTGAACGATCACAATGTTTTTTTTTTTAATTTTAATGAAATTTTCTTAAGGCGTGTCTGAAGAGGTAGCGTTTTTAAGAAAATTTCTTTTTATTTTAACTGATTTTATCACTTTTCACAACTAAAAACCGGCGAAAACAAAACAAAACTTAAAAAAATAATTCACGTAAAAGTAGAAAAATAATGAAAAATGTAAACGAGTTTTGACATTTACAAGATCCAAATAAACAACTATTTTATACCAATTGCGCCTAGGATCCATGAAAACAAATTTGTGGTGAAATCAATTTTTTTGAAAGTAAATTTTATTTTTTTATATATTTTTTTTGAGTGAAATGTGATTTATGATATCTTAATTTAAATTAGTTATTGAATTATAATATTTAAAGATAAAAATTTTCTAAGATATCCATCTAAATGAATGAGTTTTTTTGTGTTTTTTTTATATACTTGTATAATTTTTTTTAGTTTTCAGAATTTTCATTATTAATTTTTTTTATTTTGAGCCAAATAAAATATAATTGATTGTAGTTTAATTTTAAACAAGGTGTTTTCTTTTCTTTTTTGTGTGTGTCAGTTTTTTTTAAAAATTATTTTGATCCAAGATTTGAAGGAAACAAAATGAAGTGCTAATTAATCATAAACCAAGGGAGTCGAGTTGAATATTCTTTGCGGCATGTAAGGACGGAAATGGCTCCCCTAGTGCGGTTACTGGGGAGGTTCCATTTGAAAGGAACGTCTTTGGGGTATTTCTAAAGCAAGGTCATCTGGTGTTTTTCTTTACTTGAATCATGTTTTTTTTTTGGATTGCATTAGTTTTTTTTTTACCTATCCACGTTTCTCAAGCATTCTGGTCCCTGATGGGAACCCTGAATACAAACTAGGCTGAAGACACCCGGCAAAGCGTGGCCAAAAGCACGCCAATAATGAAAAAACCTAAACTAAACGAACATTTCGTTACAAATGGCGCCCGAGCAGGCACCTGAAAGATTTTTCAGGTCTATATTATTACATTAATTTATTTTGTTTCTTTTATAGTTTTAATTTTTTTTTCGGCAATTTAAAAATAATTTTTTCTTAATATTTTCGAGTTTTTTTTATTATTCCAAGTGTTTCATTGAGATAATTTCTTTAATTTTTTTTATTTTAGTTTTCGGGAAATAATTTTAATTCTTTAGTATTTTGGTGAAATCTCAGTTTCGTCCATCTTTTTTTTTTTAGTTTCAGTTTCTATTTAATTTGTTTATTAAGTAGTCATTATTTTTTTTTATTTTCTTGTTTATCGCAATTACCATCGTTTCCGTCGAATGTGGTGAGCCCATTTATCAGGGAGCGGATGATTGTTTGAAGACAGAAATAATTAAAGGATTTCAGTGTTTCCTTAAACGTGAAAGGATCCCTTATCGCTGGTGCAAGGTAGGCTGTTGAATTTTGTGTAAATATCCAAGTAAATTTTGCACTGGTTTGAATAGGTAAACCGAGACATATGTTAAAGGTGAACAATTTTTTTTTAGATTTTGAGATTTTGAGTCAATACAAGGATTTGCTATATTTTATTTCTGTTTATTGTAAATTTAGCCGTAATATTTAATTTCACATTTTAGTTTTTTTTTTCTCTAAGGTCCGTTCCCTTTTAGTTTTCTTTGCTACACATATACATATTTCCTTAATTTTTATCGTTAATTTCTAAAAAGATGACCTCGCACATGCGTATTAGTGATTCAACTCCATCCCTGTTTCTCTCACACATATGTCGTACAAGTTTCGTTTCGTTAGCTATAATTATAGAAAAAGTTAGATTATTATATCTAGTTATTAGTGAATGTTTTTTTGCCTACATATAAATAAACATTATCGTTTCACCATCGGAATTGGAAACGGGCAATTTATAAAAAAAAACATATATATATATATATAAATAAATAAATATACATCTTTTAATGAAAAAATTTATGAGAGTTTTGATTTGATTCTTACTTTTTGTATCTGGGGTTTCTTTTACTTTATTATTCCTATATTTATTTTTCCTTCGTCTATTTAACCATATACATATTGTTCTTCTTTTACTTAATTTTTTTTAAAATTTTTTTTTATACACCTACGGTGTTGTCTATTGCGAAGTTTACTGATTATACGGGTACTTTCAGTAGAAAACGGCCAGTATTTTTGTTCTTTTGCTTTCTTTGGTGCTCTTAGGGCTTGATAGTGCGTAGTGGTTATATTCAAATACAAACGATGTTGTTATTACCGACAGAAATAAACTGGTTGAGTCCAACCGAGCTGACAGTTGAATTTCAAATAAGAAAGTTGGCTGCTAATGAACCGAAATCGATGCAGAATTTAGCTCGTGCATTGGAAGCCGAGGCCAGTGATGGTGCAATGGCACCAATGTTTTCACATAATTCAAAAAACCCAGTTGCAGAAGCACAGGCATGTTAAAAGGCAGGAGAGGTATTGGATCTTAAGCCTAGCTAAGAGGGGATACAACCACCTGAGATACATATTTTAATAGCAAGAGTCAAACACTGGTATGGTCGAACATTACGTCTCAGTGCTACGGATTCAACAATGTTATCAGAAACCGAGAATGTCATTGTAAAATTAGAAGTGGTTTTAGCTAGATTAAAGAACCTGTTAATGCGCCAAGAAGTCACAAATCCCAGTAAATGTGCAGCCAACAAAATTACTACTTGAAAAGACGAGCCACGCATTGAATTGAATTCGAAAGAGCAGCTAAATTATTCAGAAAAAACTGAGGAGATTTGCCGCCTCAGAGATCTTAGTCTTGGGCATCACTCGTCACCAGTTGAAGCTGCAACTGGATTAACTGGTCCAACAACTCGAGGAGTTTATGGGGGTAGTTTCAATCAACTTAGACATCGACTACAGAGCCATATACAAGAAGTGTACACCACAGGCAGCAACCAATGATGTTCAATAACATACCAGAAGATGACCACGATCGATACCGTCAAAGCAACTTATCACAATTAACACCAGCCACCCGTTCAGAATCAAGCTACACAAGGTCTCCGAAATGGAATGTGTTTTATGATGGCACTACCCAAAGCATGGATGCAAATGAATTCACTTATCGGTTAGAGTCGCATGCTAGAACTGACCGCTTTCCAATTTCCGATCTGGGTCCTGTTATGGCTAACTATTTGGCAGACAAACCCAGCAACTGGTGCTGGGTGTATGATAGGAAATCATTCAGAAAAGAAACGAGAAAAAGTTTTAACCGAGCCAAACAACATGGTTTGAACAGTGAGTGGGAAGCCTGGAAGGCGGCCCAACGCAAGTACAAATCGGCTGTTCGGAGGAAAAAACGAGATGCTTGGAAGAGTTACTGCGGCCAAATTGAGGAACTCCCTCAGGCTTGCAGACTCCAAAAAGCCCTCTCCAAAGATCCGAGATCTAGATTAACGGTGCTGCGCCAGTCGGAGGGGGAATTTACCTCAAGTAATGAGGACACCCTGAAGCTGCTGCTCCACACCCATTTTCCGGAATCTCGCGAATAACCGGCATGCTCGTCTCTACAAGTCGAAAGTTCTCGTCCCCAAAAAGCCGACTGGAGAACGGCTTCAGAGATTGTAACATACGATAGAACTAACTGGGCAATCAAATCCTTTGCCCCGTACAAATCAGCAGGGCCTGATGGCATTTTCCCAGCACTTCTTCAGAAAGGAGCTGATGTGCTAATGAAACCACTCTGTCAAATCTATCGCACGAGCCTCGCCTATGGATATATTCCTTCGCCATGGAGGAAGGCACGTGTGATCTTCATAACTAAGCCTGGTCGTACTGACTACACCGAGGCCAAGAGCTTCCGTCCCATCAGCCTCACGTCATTCTTGCTTAAGACACTGGAGAGGCTGGTCGATAGATACCTGAGGGAGAGGATACCAAGTATCCTCCCTCTCCACCCAAACCAACACGCGTATCAAGAGGGCAAATCCATGGATTCTGCACCCCATCAACTAGTGTTCAGAATTGAAAAAACTCTAGACACTAAATCATACGCTCTTGGTGCTTTTCTTGACATAACAGGGGCATTTGACAATGTCACTTTTGTTGCCATGAGCGAGGCAGCCGAAGTGCACGGCGCGGGTCTGACTGTCACTAGATGGATAAGAACCATGCTGTCCACTCGAACTGCATCGACCAGTCTGGGAAGAGATACAGAATCAATCTCAGTTATGAGAGGATGCCCGCAGGGAGGTGTACTATCTCCACTGCTGTGGTGTCTGGTTGTAGGTGACCTTCTCAGGATTTTAAACACCTCGGGCTACTATGCTCAAGCGTATGCGGATGACATAGCTCTGCTTGTATCGGGAAAATTCCCCAGTACATTAGATGAGTTGTCTCATCAAGCTCTTATCAAGGTTCAAAAATGGGCCCTTTCCAAGGGTCTCTCCGTCCATCCTGACAAAACTGAACTCGTTATGTTCACCAGGAATAGGAATCTCGAAGGTTTTGAGGCTCCTTGTCTAGGTGAAATGAAACTGCAACTCTCCGAGTCAGTGAAATATCTAGGAGTATATCTAGATAAAAAGCTGACCTGGAAAAAGCACGTGGAGGTCAATGAACAGAAAGCGTCGGCGCTCCTATGGGCCTGTCGCAGAACCTTTGGACCCACCTGGGGACTAAAACCAAAAATGTTGTACTGGATGTACAATGTGGTGGTTAAACCTCTGCTGACCTGCGCATCAATTGTTTGGTGGCCTCGTACCTTAGTATCCAATGCTAGAGATCTTTTAAACCCTTTTTGAAAGACCTGCTCTTCTAAGTATTACGGGTGCGATCAGAACCACGCCAACTGGAAGCCCTCTTGTGAACCCCACCGCTGCACTTGGTGGTTCAAAGTACAGCAATGGCAACGTCCAATAAACTGCGAAATGCTGGACCCTAGATTGATCGATCAGATATCAAGGGCCATACCAGGATCCTAGCTAGTCTGATCAAATCATACTCCATACTCTCGATGCCATCGGACGTTATGTCCCCGGCATTTGTTTTCAAACGCAGGTTCGAGATTGTCATGCTTCCTAGAGAATCCTGGATAGCGGACGGTGAGAGTCTCGCAAAACCACCCGGCCTCATCTGGTTCACGGATGGGTCTAAATCGGATGCAGGAACTGGGGCAGGTGTCATTGATACGGTGCCCAAAAAGGCAATATCTATCGCCTTGGGCACTCATTGTTCAGTCTTTCAGGCTGAAATTTTTGCCATAATGACATGCGCCAATGAGAACCTAAACAGGGGCTACAAAAACCTGCATATTAACATCTTCTCGGACAGCCAAGCTGCTCTACAATCTCTGAGTGCAGTCAAGATAACATCTTGCATCGTCCAAGAATGCCTCCACACCCTTAACCAACTACCTGAGCACAACAGAGTTGTACTCAACTGGATACCGGAACACCTCGGGCTCCCAGGCAATACAATGGCGGATGTACTGGCCAAGGTGGGCACCATTAGGAAACCTATCGGGCCGGAACCCATCATTGGTATTCCTAAGAGCACAGCCAAACTCTCCATTAGAGAATGGATCACCGTACAACACACAATTCAGTGGCGAAATGAGTCCCTACGACAATCCAAAATTTTCATAACGGAACCAGGCCTTGTCAGGGACTCGTTACTGAAGTTGGACCGTAATAAAACCAGAGTGCTGGTGGGCACCCTCGCGGGACATTGCCTTCGCAAGCATTTACATGCCATAGGTATCCTATCTGATCCCACCCGCGGTAAGTGCAGAGCCGTTGACGAAACATCACTACACGTTATTAGTTTATGTGATGGCCTGCGAAAGAAGATCTTCGGAAAACCATTCTTGACCTTGTCGGATGTCCGGAAGCTGAAGGTAGAATCTTTAATCGATTACCTGAAGAAGGCAGAACTGTTTCCAGAGTTGGGACAAGCTACCACTCCGTAAACGGTATACAGGTAATTAATCTTTTTTCCCACAGGTTTTCCTGGAAAACTTGTGCGTTCCCAGGACATATGTCCAGATTCTCCCGAGGGTACAATGGGCCGAAAGGCCTAAGTACGGTGTGCCTTGACACCCACCTCCATTATAAAAAAAAAAAAAATAAATTATAGGAAATTTCCGAATGCAACGTGGGTACAACTAAGATCAGCCTTTCTATTTCGCTTCTGTAATTATGATTCTGACCAGGAGACACGCAGAATAATCCAAACGAGGAAACAAAAACCGAAAGAAAGTTTCAACGATTATCTACTAGAGATGGAGACCTTGAACTGCAGATTGTGCAAACCTTACAAGGAAACAGAGCTCCTAGATTTCATACGCGACAATATGCACCCAGCACTTCAGACGGCTACAATGACCAGCTTTTCAACAGTACCGAGGTACTACGAGTCATGTGCCAAAGATTGGAGCGATTGTGGTCTAGGTCAGGGTATGATCCTCGACTACAATATAACACCAGCAAGTATGGTTCGAGAACTCAAGGAATTCATGCTCTTAATGATTTCGCAACACAAGCTTTATCACAAGAGCTAACGTATCCAGAAGAAGCTGATCAATTTTGTCAACATGGAAGTTCAGGCGTTGACAAACTGTAATACAACATCCAGAAGTCAAATTGCAGCCCCAACTAACACCACAAAGCCAGACATCATGCGCGTATGTAGGAACTGTAAGGACATAGGCCATTCATATCAAGATTGCACAATCCCTGCAACTGAAATTTTTTGTTATGGATGTGGACGCAGCCGAGTTCTTAAACCTAATGGTGCAAATTGCAAAAGAAATTTGGGAAACCGAATGCAGAACGTGAGGGCACAAGGGACACCACGTTCGATGCAAGTACTCAGACGTCCCAATTAAGTGACAGATGCAGCAAGAAATACCGAACCGACAGCACACCGATAAATGATTTCACCATAGCACCGTTCATGTCAAGTGCAAACATATCAGTACCGGTGGTACCTATAAAAACGACAGAAATTAGTACTCAAACCATCCCAGCAACATCCACAACAGCGTCAAGTTCTTTTCGTTCCAGCAAATATTGGGCGACCAGAAAACAAATAAAAATGTCGATATCTACTATTCTGACAAAATTTTCATGATCAAAGACCATTTATTACACTCTCCGTTGGTGGACAAATTTTAGAAGGCTTACTTGATAGTGGTGCGACAATCAGCATTCTAAGGATTGATTCGGTTTTATTTTTACAAAACAAGAACCTTAAGCTCAATAAATTACAAGCTTCTATCAGTACTGCAGACGGTACTAACAACAAGGTATGGGGTTATGTGGATTTTGAGATAATATACGCCCAAAAGAAGAAATTAATGCGGTTGTATGTCATTCCAAATCTGAAAGAAAAACTATACTTAGGCATAGACTTTTGGAAAGCCTTCAATATAGTACAACAAATAGTAAACTCCATAGATGGCGGAATTCCAGTGGAGTTACCAACACATGAGTTAACTCCAGCACAGACAGTAAAACTGGAGGAAGTTAAATTACAGTTTCCATCGTACCATAGTATTGGTTTGGGTCGTACTAAGTTAGAAGTACACGTGATAGAGGTTGATGATACTCAACGAATAAAACAGCGCCACTACCCGGTATCACCAGCAATACAAAAGCTTTTGTATAAAGAACTAGATAGAATGTTGGAATTGGACGTAATTGAAGAAACCACCAGTCCTTGGAGTAGTCCAATGGTTTTAGTGAACAAAGCCGGTGGTAAAGTGCGGTTATGTTTGGACTAGCGAAAGGTCAACAATGTGACGAAGAAAGACGCGTATCCGTTGCCACATATTGATGGTCTTCTTAGCCGAATGCAGGATACAAAATATATTTCATGTTTGGACTTAAAGGATGCATTCTGGCAGATTCCTCTGGAGCCTGCTTCGAGAGAGAAAACAGGATTTACAGTGCCAGGTAGACCACTATAGCAATTCAAGGTCATGCCTTTTGGACTTTGCAATGCGGCGCAGCGGATGTGTCGGTTGATGGATAAGGTAATTCCTCACCAAATCAGGGATCGAGTTTTTGTGCACCTAGATGACTTATTAATTATATCTACAACTTTCGAAGAGCACGTCAACCTATTATCCCAAGTAGCGAAGTACTTTTTACAGGCTGGGTTGACGATAAATGTCGAAAAAAGTAAATTCGTGCTAAAAGAAATTAAGTATTTGGGCCATCTGGTGGGCATGGACGGATTACGCCCTGATCCTGCGAAAATTGAGGTAATTAGGAATTTCCCGACTCCATCAACTGTGAAACAGACGCTTCGTTTATTAGGTATGTCTGGTTGGTATAGGCGGTTTATTCCGAATTATGCGGCTTTAACAGCGTCAATTTCTGACTTGTTAAAGAAAGGAAAGAGGTTTCAGTGGACACCTGAGGCGGAAACATCCTTTACTCATCTAAAAGAAGTTCTCACTACCTCTTCTGGCGAATCCCGATTTCGATAAACCATTTTTCATTCGCTGTGATGCTAGTACAAGTGGAGCTGGAGGTGTTCTATTTAAGAAAACCATAGAAAACGACGAACAAGCGAGAGCATATGTGCCCCAAAAATTGAATCAAGCACAGAGAAACTATAGCATTACCGAATTGGAATGTTTAGCTGCTATCGTGAGCGTAAAGAAATTTCGTCCATACATCGAAGGCTTCAACTTTACTATCATCACAGATCACGCGAGCCTTAAGTGGTTTATGAACCAAAAGGAGCTTGGATGTAGGCATTCAACTTCCAAATTGAACACCAAAGAGGATCTCAAAATGTGGTACCGGATGCGTTATCTCGAGTGTACAGTGAACAACCAAATGAGATACTGCAAGAACTGTCTAAATTAGATATCAGTGCCGTTAGCCTTCAATCAGATCATTTTCAGGATTCTGACTATGTCAAACTAAAATCGACAATAGGAAGTGATCCAGAACAATATCCGAACATCAAAATACATAACGACAGACTATATATACGACTAGAACCATTAGCAAAAGACAAATTGTCTGACATTTCGCTTTGGAAACTGTGGTTACCGAAACAACTTGGAGAAGAAGTTATGCGCGAAGAACATGACGACCCCCTCGGATCTCATGGAGGTATTACAAAGATATTAGATAGAATTCGCAGATATTATTATTGGCCTAAGATGCGACAGCAAATTTGCGAATACGTAAAAAACTGTTCTGTGTGCAAGACGACCAAAGCATCCAACAAAATATTAAGACCTCCGAAGGGAAAGCAGTTTATGTCTGAAAGACCGTGGCAAAAAGTTTACATAGATTTTCTAGGACCCTATCCACGATCAAAATCTGGGAATACTACAATTTTAGTAATAGTCGACCATTTGACTAAATTTGTAATATTAAAGCTTTCAACAAGGCCTGTATTAAGAAAATATCAATCTTCTTATTACGAGAAGCGTTTCACGTATTTGGAGTGCCAGACATAATTCATTCGGATAATGGCGTGCAGTTCAAGTCACATGAATTTAACAGGTTATTAACGCAGCATGGGATAAAGCATTTATATACAGCTGTATACTCGCCACAATCAAACGCTTCTGAAACGGTGAACCGATCGATCTTGGCAGCGATACGAGCTTACATTAAGACAGACCATAGATGTTGGGGTGAACATTTATCAGAAGTAGCATGCGCTTTGCGGAATTCAGTACACGAAACCGTCGGTAACTCCCCACATTTCCTGTTGTTTGGGTACCATATCATTACCAACGGTGCTATATACAAACTATTACGAAACATTGATTGTGTACGAGAGAACGACATAGAAATACCAGAAAAAATATACTCGATGCCAGTCCTCCACGATGAAGTCCAGAAGCTTCTGAAAGAGTCATACCAACGCAATGAAGAAAGGTATACCTCAAGAACTAGATAGGTTACATTCAAACCAGGTCGGTCTGTATTTGTACGCAATTTCACACAGAGTGACGCTATTAAAGGGTTTTCGGCTAATCTTGCACCCAAGTTTACGCACGCGATAGTAAACCGTAAGATAGGGCAGGTAAATTATGAGCTTAAAAACGAGGATGGCAGGATAATTGGTGTTTACCATGCCAAAGATATGGATACCTGAAAGTAAGATAGATTTAACATGTACTATTACAAATATTTAGGTCATACCTCGCTATAGGACTTGTATATGATCTTCCTTTTATTGATTTAATTTTTTTTTTTTTTTGCAATTTAACGTAGATACCATTTCCAATTTTTTTTTTAAATTTTTCTATAGCTTTAAGATTTGAATTTTTTTTTCCTTCTTCATATTTTTTTTTTTTTTCTAAATTGAGAACGGTGTCGATTGTCAAACCTATGGTTTGATTCTTCAGATTCGTTGGTTCGATTAGGAATCTACTAACAAATCTGCCTGTAACGACCGCCTTTTTTTGCGCTTTTTTTGCTTTTTCATATTTCCTTTCAAGAATCCTTTTAAACCTAAAAATAAAAGAGTAAAGGAAGCTTCAATGTTTATTGAGGGATGTATGTTTATTTTACTTATCTGTTGGTGTGATATCGTCCAGTATTCAGTCCATCATGCGTGTTATCTGTGAATATGGAATAGATTTTCCTTTTAAAGAAAGTTCTGCCTTATAGGATATGTAGGGGATTTGGAATGGACCATCATCGCTGAAGTAAAGATGACCCGGAAGAAGAATTCAACTGGAAGAATGCAATGAATAAATAATCTTTTTTTAAATAAATATTATTGTTTGCCATCGTTTTTTTGTATAACGTTGTAATATTAGTTTTTTTATTTTACTACAAAAATTATCTATGACTAGGGCAAGGGTATAAAAGAGTTTAAATCCAAAAGATCGTATCACAGATGGTGAAAACTTGAACATGCCTATGACAATGATAACTTCAAGTTCTCCTTAGAACTGATTCAGCGTTACGAGCTGATATGATTTTCCTGCAAATTAGCTGATATTTCAGGGAAATCTAAGTTTTCTCCTCGGTACTAACCTCACACTTTTTGCTAATTTTCTTTTGAATTCTTTTGGATTAAATGGAAGAAAAAATTTGTAAACATCATAAAATAGGGATCAGGAGGCCCAAAATTGACGGAAAACATGAAAACTTCTTTTTTTTGTTAAAAATAATTTTTTTTAAGTTTCAACAATAACCGCGGCGAAAACGAAAATGGGAATTTTGCTTTAAAATCCATGGTAGAGGTAACGCCTACAGGACAAAGGAAAAAAACCAGTATTTGTTTAAATATACAAAATTAAGTAATTTTACAATATCTAAATAGACTTAAAATATAAAGAAAATCCGTATCTAAATTTTGATATGTAAAAACATATCAAAGAAAACGGGAAAAGCATAAGAAAATCAAATTTCAAATATGAGTCCAAAAGTCCGTTATACCAGAGAGCATATAAAGGATCGCTGGACAAGTGAAAGGGATCAGAAAAATTTTGAAATTAGAAGTGTAAGGTGTTTCTCTGCCCAAATAATTAGGCAAAATTTTCATTTTTCTTTAACTGATTTTTTATTTTTTTTTTTGTAAAAGTGAGTTTTTAATTTAAACTGAAAGAAGTTTCTATAGTTATCTGAAATACTATATATGGCTGCTTTCAAAATTCATTTTATCTACGAGGATTAAGAAACAAGAAAATATATATATTTGGAATTTGAAAAAAAAAGAAAAAAAGGAGAACAGCAAAAGGTGTAACGGTTTCAGGAAAGCTTCTAACGGTGACGTAACTAGTGAGCTGAGGTTAACAAAGGTCAAGGACATCTTAAGTTTTCACCATCAAAAAAAAGCTAAGTCAATTTTTTTTTTTGCTTTTGTTTCTTTTAAATATATAAATATATCCAAATATAAATTAAAAGGATAAAAAACTTACGTGAAATTTTGATCCAATTTTATCGTGGTTCATCAAACACTTTTCTTTGATTATTCTTACGTTTTTTTTTTGAATTATTTCGGTAAACATCTATATATTATTTTGTTTTCTTGTTGCACGATCACAATTTTTTTTTTTTAATTTAAATGAAATTTTCTTAAGGCGTCTCTGAAGAGGTAGCGTTTTTAAGAAAATTTCTTTTTATTTTAACTGATTTTATCACTTTTCACAACTAAAAACCGGCGTAAACAAAACAAAACTTAAAAAAATAATTCACGTAAAAGTAGAAAAATAAAGAAAAATGTAAACAAGTTTTGACATTTGCAAGATCCAAATAAACAACTATTTTATACCAATTGCGCCTAGGATCCATGAAAACAAATTTGTGGTGAAATCAATTTTTTTGAAAGTGAATTTTATTTTTTTATATATTTTTTTTGAGTGAAATGTGATTTATGATATCTTAATTTAAATTAGTTATTGAATTATAATATTTAAAGGTGAAAATAATCTAAGATATCCATCTAAATGAATGAGTTTTTTGTGTTTTTTTTATATATAATTTTTTTTTCTTCTTCAGAATTCTCGTTATTAATTTTTTTTATTTTGAGGCAAATAAAATATCATTGATTGTAGTTTAATTTTAAACAAGGTGTTTTCTTTTCGTTTTTTGTGTGTGTCAGTTTTTTTCAAATTATTTTGATCCAAGATCTGAAGGAAACAAAATGAAGTGCTAATTAAGCATGAACCAAGGGAATGGAGTTGAATATTCTTTGCGTCATGTAAGGAAGGAAATGGCTCCCCCAATGCGGTTACTGGGGAGGTTCCATTTGAAAGAAACGTCTTTGGGGTATTTCTAACGCAAGGTCATCTGGTGGTTTTCTTTATTTGAATCATGTTTTTTTTGAA
This sequence comes from Xylophagus ater, assembly GCA_963422695.1. Lineage (NCBI taxonomy): Eukaryota > Metazoa > Arthropoda > Insecta > Diptera > Xylophagidae > Xylophagus > Xylophagus ater. The sequence goes on from OY730483.1 coordinate 31,269,979, forward strand.
TTGCATTAGTTTTTTTTTTACCTATCCACGTTTCTCAAGCATTCTGGTCGCTGATGGGAACCCTGAATACAAACTAGGCTGAAGACACCCGGCAAAGCGTGGCCAGCAGCAAGCCAGTAATGAAAAAACCTAAACTAAACGAACATTTCGTTACACAGCCTATTAGAGAATACTGTTACTGTTACTGTTAAATTAAAAATTAAATTTTTTCATTATATAAAGCAAATTTTTAAATAGAATAGATTAAGAGAAAAAAGATATAGATATATATATACATATAAGATAAGGCAAAAGAAGGACAAAATTTAAAATTTCCATATACTTGTAATCCATATGGACAGCGTGAAAGAAGACAAAAAGTCAAATATCTGAGCGATTCGAACAAAAAGGAAGTTTTTTTTGGAAGTTCTTTTGCTTTAACCTATTAATAATATCATGATATTGTAAATTTAAGAAAACATTACATGGTAAGAGTTAATGTACGCTTGAAGGAAAGGGCACCATTACTTAATATCAATAATACACCTAAATAAATGTCATTTTACATTGGAAAAAAAACAAAGTTCTTAACGTTTTTATGTAGTTCGTTACTTCCTGAATTTTTCGTTATTTCGTTCATCGATGGGGTTTTGACAGACAAGGTGTTATGAAAAGAAAAAGAACGGAAAGAATTTTAATAGACGTATCTTGTAGGAATGTTGAGCAGCGAATAGTAGAAAACGAGGAGAGAGAGAGAGAGGGAGATGGCGTAGAGAAGAGACAAAGGGGGGCACAAAAAAACTTATGAAGGGTAAATAGCCATTTATAGGGGCGGTTATGGGCAATGGGGACCAGCATGCTGCTATTGATCCAAAATAGGGTGGGATGTGCCCCAATTAAGTCCGGTTGGCAACAGGATCTCTGCCAATCCGCCCCGACATGCCTTGCGAAGGCTTTCGCGGAAGTTCGGTCAGTTTCGGTGACCAGTATCTAACGAATCCTCCATTATTCGGTTGCTTTCGCCACAACCGAATGTTCCTTGCCTGAGAGCTTATGCTATCACTTTAAGGTCTTAACGACATTAAAATTTATATGCACGCATAAAAATTTCTGTGTAATATAATGATATATGGTGGTGAACAACGACCCACCCCTCCGGCGAGCTAGTCAGTGCGACTCAGCTAGGCGTGCAGCCTTTCAGTTGCTCACATTTGCAGCACCACCTCATATCTTCCCCTCGCAAGGAAGAAGATATGCTGAAAAGATCATCTAGGGATTTACTTTCTTCGTTTAAACCCCATTGCAGTGTGTTTTTACACACTGCAATAAATGTATACCCCATCATTACATATACAGCGCCCAACTTCCGTTGGTTCTGCGGATTTTAATTTTGTTTGCTATTCGTATTTTCAACTTCGGTTGAAATTACAAGTGGAGCCCAAACAAAATTGTGTGGCACATTTTGAACGAGTTGATGTTCGAAATGTAGTCATTAGTTGTGACTTCAATGTGAAAAAAACATTATTTTCAGAAAACAAATTTTTGAAAAAATTTAAAATTTTGACTTCAAACTTTTTCGAACTTATTCCATTATTACTACTACTACTACCACTACTCCTACATATATATATTTTTTTGAATAGTTTTTTTTTATTTTTATCCTTAGTTTCTAGTTTTCGAAAGATGACCTCCTACATGCATATCCTTTGTTCAACTTCAACGCAGCTTTTCTCACACATATATTGTATAAGAATACAATTTAATTAGCTATAATTATAAAAGAAAATTAAATCCATTATATGTATATAGTTATATATAGTTTGGGAAATTTTTTTGCTTACGTTGAAACTACAATACATTGTTGGGTTCTCTTCGAATTTGGTGACGGGAAACATAAACATTTAAATAATAATAAATAAATAAATATACATATTTTAATAAGAAAATTATAAGAGTTTTCTTTGTGTCTTACTTTTTTTTGCGGATTTGATTTCTTTCACTATATTATCGCTATCTTTAATTATCGATTCTCATATATGAATCCTTATATTTTATTCAAGTTTTCTGTATTTTATTTGATTTTCTTGTGGTGGTGTACACTTACACATAAGTCTTTAAATATTTAGCAGTTCGCTATTAAAAGTCATTATTTTATTTTGTTTGCACTAGTGAAATGGCACGTTCTTTTAGTTCATTGACCTGCATATCTTCCGGTACTAAACGACTAGTGTTTTAATTTTGGTGTTTAAGTGCTTAAAGTTTGTTACGATCGTAATCAAATATAAATTATGTTGCTGTTACCTACAGTAATTGACTGGTAGAGTCGGCAAAGGTGCCGGCTCACTCCGATAGTTCCAAGAATCCAGGGGCAGAAGTGCAAGCTTGCAAAAAGGAAAGTGATATCATGGATTTAAAGGCAAGCAAGGCAGGAATTAAAGCCGATGAAATTCAGATCCTAATAGCCAGATTAAAACACTGGCATGGCAGAGCCGTGCGTGAGAAAATAATCCAAAGATTGGAAAGTGCGCTGGATAGATTAAAAAACAAAATGCGGTAGTTGGAGAATAACAAACGCTGTCAAGGTGCAGTGGCAAAGACCAGTGAGAAACCGGACTCTCCATTACATCACAGTAGTCCAAAGGAATCTGAAGATCATTCGGTAACTGCTGAAATGTTAGGTTGATTGGGAGACCTTGCTTTAGGTCAACACTTTTCTGCTGCAAATGCTAATGTGGGAAGGTCAAACCAAAGGCGTCACGGAAGTTGCCAAGGGAGTCAAAATAGAACTCAGGGCTCAACTCCGGCATCAAACACTCAAAGTAATCATCATTTCCAGGAACGAATGATTTTCAATAATGTACCGCAGGAAGATCCTGAAAGATACCATCGTGAGACCAGGTCGTATGCAGCACAACATAGACCAGAATTAGGGTATAGGAAGTCACCTAAATGGAACGTGTTCTTTTTCATATACCGTTTAGAAGCACATGCTAGAACTGACCGGTTTCCAATCGCTTGGGCCCAGTGATGTCAAATCATCCAGCAGATAAACCTAGCAGCTGGTACTGGGTGTACGATGAGAAATTCCTAAATGCATCATGGGCACAGCTGAAAGAAGCATTTGGTCCCGGTTCTGCAGCTATGAAACAGACCAAAAAACTCGTAGGGTGATTCAAACAAAAAAAAGTCCAAAAGAAAGCTTCAATGATTATCTCCTGGAGGTAGAAGTGCTAAACAGCAGATTGTGCAAACCGTTTAAAGAAACAGAACTGTGGGAATTCATCAGAGACAACATGCACTCAGCACTCCAAACTGCAACAATGACAAGTTTTTTTAATAGTAAATTATGTTTACGGAGGACGAAAAGGTAACATATTCGATGCAAATACAGGCCGTGGCAGACCACAATATGTCATCCAGAGGGGGATAAAGAATCCCTATCAACACAACTAGAGCGGACAACTTGCGGGTGTGTTGGAATTGCAAAGATATGGGGCATTCATACCAGGACTATGTAGTTCCTCCTGTGTAGTTCCTTCTGCCATGGATGTGGACGGAGCGGGGTACTAAAGCCAAATTGTGGTAATTGCAGAAAGATTCTGGGAGACTGGATGCTGAACTCGAAACCAGTTGGGACACCGCGTTCAACACAAATCTACAGACGTTCAAATACATCAACGGATGCGGCAACCAACACCGAGCCGTCGACTCATCGTTAAACAATAGCTATATAATTCCGGCCGCCATAAACAGCAGGCAAACCTTACAAGATGTAACTACCAACGACAGCACACAAAGAATTTCAGAGACCCCAAATACGTCATCATGTTTTTCACGCACTAGCAAATATTGGGCAATATTGGGAGACTGATAAAGACGTCAATATCATAAATTGTAGCCTCATATTACGATGAAAAACCATTCATTAGTATATCAGTGGGCGGACAGATCGTGAAAGGCTTGCTGGACAATGGGGCGACTATCAGCGTCTTAGTACCTGATTCAACTGCATTTTTAAGGGACAACAATCGCCCAATCAACAAACTGGAAGCATCTGTCAGCACTGCAGATGGAACCAGTAATAAAATATGGGGCTGCGTGGATCTAGACACCGTCTGTGACAAAGTACACGAGAAGATAAGATTTTACATCGTCCCCAGTCTTAAGGAAAAAATTTATTTGGGAATTGACTTTTGGAAAGCCTTCAACATTGTTCCAAAAATTGCGGATTCTATTGAAGGGGTAGTACTAAATGAGATGCCAGTACATACATTCACACCAGAGCAACAGGCAGTGCTCGACGAAGTAAAAACACAGTTTCTCTCGTAAAATGCGATAGATTTAGATCGTACTAACATTGAAGAGCACGTGGTAGAGGTACGTGATGAACAACCGATAAAACAACGTCATTACGTATCACCAGCAATACAAACTGTTATATATAGAACTAGACAGGATGTTAAGTTTGGACGTGATTGACGAAGGTACTAGCCCTTGGAGCAGTCCCGTAGTTCTAGTAAACAAACCCGGTGGCAAGGTACGATTATGTTTGGACTCTCGAAAATTCAACACCGTAACAAAGAAAGATGCATATCCGTTAATTCACATTGAAGGTCTTCTTATCAGAATGCAAGATACGAAATATATTTCCAGTCTGGATTTGAAAGTTCCGTTCTGGCAGATTCCTTTGGAACCTTCGTCCAGAGAGATGACAGCATTTACAGTGTCGGGTAGACCACTATACCAGTTTAAGGTCATGCCTTTTGGACTCTGTAACGCGGCGCAACGGATGTGCCGGTTGATGGACAAGGTAATTCCTCATCAAATCAGGGATCGAGTGTTTGTGTACTTGGATGACTTACTACTGATATCTACAACTTTTGAAGAACATGTCGACCTGTGATCTCAAGTAGCTGGGTACTTCGCACAGGCCGCGTTGACAATAAAAATCGAAAAAAGTAAGTTTTGTGTTAAAAGAGATAAAGCATTTAGGTTATCTAGCGAGCATGAACGGATTATGCCCTGATCCCGCGAAAATTGAAACAATAAGGAATTTCCCGACTCCATCAACAGTGAGACAGACGCGTCGTCTACTAGGAATGTCTGGATGCTATAGGCGGTTTATTCCAAATTATGCGGGACTAACGGCATCCATATCAGACCTATTAAAGAAAGGAAAAAGGTTCCAGTGGACATCAGAAGCAGAAATGTCTTTTGAACAGTTGGAAGAAGTGTTAACCACCGAGCCCCTTTCGGTAAATCCCGATTTCAACAGGCCTTTCTACATTCGCGGTGATGCTAGTACAGGTGGAGTTGAAGGTGCTCTATTTAAAAAGACAATAGAAGGCGACGAGCAACCGATAGGTATGTGTCCCAAAAACTAAATCAAGCAAAGAGAAGCTATAGCACTACCGAGTTGGAATGTTTAGCTGCTATCGTTAGCGTCAAGAAATTTGGTTCCTACATCGAATGCATCAACTTTACTATCATTACAGATCACGCGAGCCTAAAGTAGTTGATGAACCAAAAGAAGCTTGGTGTAAGACTTGCGCGATGGAGCTTGAAACTACAAGCATTTGACTTCCAGATTGAGCACCAGAGAATTTCTCAAAATGTGGTACTGGATGCGTTGTCACGTGCATATGGGGAGACAACAAAAGAGTTACTCCAAGAACTGCCGAAATTAAAAATAAATGCAGTAAATCTTCAATCACACCATTTCGAGGATCCTGAATATATTCGGTTGAGAGCGGCAATAATAGATGATCCAAACCAATATCCAAACATCAAAGTACATGAAAATAAAGCATATATACCACTCGAATCGATGAGAGAATATAAATTATCGGATATCGCATTATGGAAATTGTGGGTACCGAAGCAACTAGGTGAAGAAATATTGCGTGAAGAACATGATGAACCTTTAGGATCTCATGGCGGGATGACCAAAACGATATACACGACAATGCACAAAAGCTTCTCACGGAGTCATACTTATGAAATGTACAAAGGTATAACCTGAAATCGAGCCCTGTAACGTTCAAACAAGGTCAAAAAGTGTTTGTCAGGAATTTTGCACAAAGTGACGCAACCAAAAATTTTGCAGCAAAACTAGCACCTAAATTTATCCCGGCTATAGTTAATCATAAGATAGTGCAAGTGAACTATGAACTAAAAAACGAGGATGGCAATATGATTGGCGTGTACCATCCTAAAGATATAAATTCCTGAAAGTAAAGTGGATCGTATTAGAACTAATACAAATAGTTAGATCAAACCTGGTTATAGGAGGTGCATATTGCTATTTTTTTTTCTCTATTTTCTTTTCATATATATAGTTGCTCTTACTTAGTCTATGAAGTAATTAATAGTTTATCCATTTTATTCTCATCTTTTATACAATTTTTTTTTTAAAAGCATGTAATTTTTTCTTATTGCTGAAAGGACGGTTGCCAAACCTCAGGTTTGAGTCTTCAGATTCGTTTGTTCAATTAGGAATTTGCCAACGAATCTGCCTGTAACGACCGCCTTTCTATTTGAAACCTGAAAGTAGAAGAATGGAAGAAGATTTGATGCTTTAATAAAAGATTAGTGATCATTATACTAACTTGTTGTTGTGCTGTCTACCAGTATTCAGTCCAGCATAGCTGTTATCTGCAATTGAAAGATTATGTTTTAAAACAGTTCTTCCTCCTGGGATACTTACGCGTATTGGAATGGTCCATCACCGATGAAGGAAGATGAGGCTGGAAGAAGCAAACCTAAAATTGGATTTCTTTAAATATATTATTATTATTATTATTTGTCAAGTTTTTTTTTTAAAATTAGTTGTTCATTTAACCATTATTATGAACACAGAATTTTAGTAGCACAAGGACTAAGCAGTAAAAGCCTTTTGAAAGTAAAATATCCTTTGACAGATGGTGAAAATAAAGATGCGTTTATCAATAAAACCTTCAAGTTCCCCTTATATCAGCGTTACGAGCTGCTATGGTTTGGTGGTAAATTAGTTGATATATCAGGAAACTGCAATTTTTCTATGTGTGTTAACCTCACATTTTTACTTTTCTCTGTTTTGTTTTTTCTTTTAAATGATGAAAAAGAAATTGTAAACATGGACTGCATTAGAATCAGGAAGCCCAAGACTATGTGAAAACACCTAAACTTGCACATTTTGGTAAAAATAAATTTCAAACAATTCTACAATTAAATGTGGTGAAAATTAAAAGGAAAATTTTATGCTATATAATCCATGGAAAGGTAACGGCTCCTGAACAAAGAAAAAACCCAGTATTTAAAAAAATAAAGAAAATTAGATAATTAGGGATAAGAGATGTGTTTTTAAAAGGTTAAGAAAATTATTATCTTAATTTAGACACATATTACATATCCATATAAAAAGTGGAAAGCATTAAAAAGACCATATGTAAGTTTCCAAGTCGAAAGTCCGCTATACTAAATAGTATAAAAGGGACCTCTGGACAAGTAGAAAAGGTCAGAAAATTCTCTAAAATTGTCCTAGTAAATCGTTACGCTGCTAAATAAAACGTGACAATTTCCATTAACAGTTTTTTTTTAAAACAAAAGTAAAAGAAAGAAACAAATTTAGAATCGTAAAGTAAATTACGGGAAGTGGAAAATTTGTTGGCGTTTTCACGGGTTTTTTTTGAGTTCTTCTTTTTTTCTTTAAAAGAAAACCAATATAAAAAAAAGAAGAAATACAGAACAAAATTAATTAGGAGGGTGTAGTGGTTACAAAACAAAACAAATCAACTAATATTGGAGATTTTTTTGATCAAGAACCACAACAGCTGACGGAGTTTAATGGGTCAACGAACCTCAAGGACAGCAAAAGTTTCACCATCTGTAGAAGGAACAAAAGCAAATAAAAACAGCTAAGTCAAAGTTTATTTTAAAGTGGTTAAACTGCACTTACGAGATATAATTCCATATGATTTTCCGCGCACAATAAAATTTCGTTTTTTTATTTACGCCGAAAAGATAATTATATAGAAAAGTTGACAAGTTTTTTTGTAAAAGAGAGTAAAGAAAATAAAACTTTTAGTAAAGCTGAACTAGCAAATGTAAGGTAATTTGTGTAAGTAAAAATAATAACGTAAAGTCAAGTCTCTGAAAAGACAACTTTTTTGAATATAATAAAGTTTTGTATAATGTTTTGAACATTAAACTATTGAATTTTATATAACACGGGCGATCGTTTCGAATTAAATAACTTAAAAACTGTTGAGTTGCAAAAGCTATTGCTTCCAGCTTCAACTTAAGACAGATTTAGTGTCCAGACTATCAGCCGCATTGATTCAAGAAAACGAAAAACCACAAAACGACGATATTGATGAAATCAATAATTCTGTCAGTGCAGAATCCGGAGAAGGGGAGAGGCCACTCGAAGAAATTTCAAATTATAATCCAGTAGTTGAAATTACAAATTTAAATAAATCGTTGGTGCCTTTTTCAGATAGCTAAAAAAAGTTCTTTACAGCAATAATGCCGGGTGATGGAACAGCATCCGAAACCAAAACAGCTGTTGCAAATAATTTCGTCGTCAAGGACATCGAAGAATCACTAGATAAGTTTAGCGGGAATCAGGTAAAGATGTTATTATTTGGTTAAAGGAATTTGAGGACATTTCCAGTGTTTGTCAGTGGAATCAAATTCAAAAATATTTATATGGAAGGCGATTATTGAATGGTGCAGCTAAACTTGCGGTAGAAGCGGAAGAAAATATCAATAATTGGTAAAAACTAAAGGAGGTGTTATTACAAGAATTTCGCGACGACAAGTTTGAGCATACATCGAGCATTAGAAAAACTTAAGAAATTAAATAATGAAACTTTATTGGAATACTTATATAACATGAAAAAGTCGCGAGTAGAGGTAATGTCGATAATAAGTCTCTTATTTCTTATGTCGCAAATGGCATACCCTATAGTATATCAAATAAAGCAATATTATATAACTCTAAAACATTAGAAGAGTTGAAGCAAGAATTTAAAATATATGAAACTTTGAAGATTCAACGTAACTCTAATCATATCCATAATAATAATTCCTATAAGTATCCTCCAACAAATGATAAACCACGACAGCGTTCGAACCAAAATAGATGTAAAAGTAGTGAAGCTATTTCTCAGCTTGCAAATGATTGTCCTAATAAAAGCAAGGGTCCACGGTATTTCCCCTGTAACGAATTTGGACACATATCGAGAAATTGTCCGAAATTGAAGTAAGGTAAAGTAATGAAGCGCATACCCCTTCAATCGTAAATCTGGTTTCTATTCTTGCCGATTTACATGTAGATGTTATAATGAATTGTAAAAAATTTAAAGCACTCGTCGGTACTGGTAGCGATGTTACCCTTCTGAAGCAAACGGTTCAAAACCAATTAAACATTTCAAGTAAAAATGGTTCTAGTACAAATCTAATAGGACTTGGTCAAGTTTCTCGAACCAGTATGGGATCATTTTCCGCAAATATTTTAATAAATGATGAAAATTATAATCTGGAATTTCTTGTAGTTCCCGATGGTTGGCTCACTGTAGATATTTTACTTGGAAAAAATCTTTTGCGAGATGCGTCTTTATTGGTGGAAAATGGAAAAGTTACACTGAAAAGAATATTTCCAATAGGGTTTGAAAACCATTTGGATAAGTTGAAAGTACTGCAGCTTGTGGCGGAAATGAAAAGTGACAAAAATTTGGACATACGAAACCATAACTTTAAATACAAAATTAATAGAATAGTGGAAGGTTACAAACCGGAAAAGCCAGTGAAGTCTAATATTGGGATGAAAATTTTGTTAGATAACGAAGACCAAGTTTATCAAAGACCACGTAGACTGGCACCAGAAGAAAGGAGTTTTACAGTTCAACAAGTTGAAGAATGGTTACAAGAAGATATTATTCAACCAAGTAATTCAGACTTTGCTAGTCCTATTGTTCTAGCAAAGAAAAAAGACGGGAGTTACAGATTATGCGTTGATTACAGGAACCTAAACAATAAAATAGTTAAGGATTGATATCCTCTACCTGTTATGGAAGAAATATTAGAAAAATTGTATGAAGCGCAGGTATTTTCTACACTGGACTTGCGAAATGGCTTTTTTCATGTTGACGTTGAAGAATCTAGTAGGAAATATACCTCGTTTATAACACGAGATGGACAATACGAATTTAAAAAAGTGCCATTCGGATTATGTAATTCTCCGGCAGTTTTTTAACGTTTTATTAATACAGTTTTTATAAAACTGATTCTGGACGATATATTACTTCTATATATGGATGATGTTATAATACCTGCAAAAAATGAAGAAGGTAATATCGTGAAGTTAGGAATCGTGTTAGAAGTAGCACAAAAATATGGACTTGTGATCAAATGGGAGAAATGCAGTTTTTTGCAGAGACGTATTGAGTTTCTAGGACATGTAATCGAAAAGGGAAACATCAGACCTTTAGCCAAAAAATAAATGCAGTAAAGAATTTTCCAAGTCCAAAAAATATTAAAGACATCCAAAAATTCTTAGGTCTGACAGAATTTTTTAGAAAATTTATAAAAAATTATTCATTAATCGCCAAACCACTGTCCGATTTGCTGAAAAGTGATGTAATTTTTGAATTTGATACTATACAAATGAATGCTGTGGAAGACCTTAAAGAAATATTATGCACGGATCCAATTTTAGAAATTTTTAATCCTACCTCAGAAACTGAACTTCACGCAGATGCGAGCAAAGAAGGCCATGGGGCAATCTTATTGCAAAAACACACAGAAGACATGCGGTTTCATACAGTTTTTTATATTAGCTTTAAAACTTCTTCGGCAGAAAAAACTTACTCCAGCTACGAACTTGAAGTTCTTTCTATTAGCAAATCATTAAAGAAACCTAGAATTTATCTACTTCGATTAAAATTTCAAATCTTTACAGATTGCAAAGCATTTCCGTTGACGATGAAGAAGGCGGAGTTATGTAGTCGTGTTGCTAGATGGGCATTGTTCCTTGAAGGGTTTGACTGGGTTGTTCATCATAGATCTGGTACTGATATGCACCATGTCGACGCTTTAAGTAGGTACCCAGAAAGGAGAAAATTACCAAGATTATATTGTAAAAAAATGATGTGCTCTTTAAATTTGTAGGTGGAATTTATTTGCTAGTAGCTCCAAAATCGCTACAACTAAATATTTTATGGAAGATTCACGTGAACGGGCATATGGTTATGAAGAAGGTGAAAGCAATTGTTGAACAAGAATATTTCATCCCAAATTTAAAGAAAAAATTACCGATGTTATATCTAGTTGTGTACCATGTATTTTATCGGCAAGAAAACAAGGTAAGGCAAAAGGATTTCTAAATCCCATCGAGAAAGTAGACACGCCTCTTCATACTTTTCACGTCGATCATTTGGGTCCATCACAGTGGACATCGAAAAGCTACAAGCATCTATTTGTAGTTATCGATGCGTTTACTAAATTTTGTTGGCTGTATCCAGTAAAAACAACGACAAGCGAAGAAACAATTAAGAAATTAGAAATGCAAAGTGAAACGTTTGGTGATCCAATTCGTCTCGTTTCAGATAGGGAAGCGTCGTTTACATCTAATTTGTTTGAAGAATTTGGTAAAGAAAGGCAAATTAACCATGTTATAATTACTACAGGTGTACGTCGAGGAAACGGCCAAGTGAAACGCCTGAATCAGGCTACTATTTCGGTATTGACAAAACTTTCGATTGAGAACCTTGATAAATGGTACAAGCATGTCACACGTTTACAAACAATATTAAATTCAACATGATCGAGAGCAACGAATAGAAGCTCTTTTGAGCTTCTGATTGGTGCGAAAATGCGAAATGCAGATGATACAAACATTGTCCAATTATTACAAGACCAAGTGATTGAAGAATTCGTTGAACGACGTAAAGATATAAGACTCGAGACAAAGCAATAAATTCATAAAATCCAGGCAGAGAATCGTAAGACGTATAATTTAAGGAGGAAAGTTGCGAAGAAGTATAAAATAGACGATTTGGTGGCAATACAACGCTCTGGATCTGGGTTAAAGTTACATTCAAAATTTCTGGGTCCATACGAGATAATTAAAATAATAGGAAACAACAGGTATGATGTAAAGAAAGTCGGTAATCATGAAGGTCCAAATGTAACCAGCTCAGCCGCAGACGACATGAAGCCTTGGGAAAATATTTATGACAGATGACACGCAGGATGGGCGAGTGTAGGAGTAGTAGTAGTGGTAGTAGTAGTAGTAGTAATAATAGAATATTACAACTAGCTCTATTTTTGATCAGAAAGTAGAATAAAATAAAGCCGTAATAGTAGTCAGTCGAGTCAAGTTTTTAGAGAATAAAGTAAAGCCGAAAAGATAATTAAATAGAAATGTTGACAAGTTTTTTTGTAAAGAGAGGGACGAGAAAAGTACTACGGTTAGATAATGGAACATAATAACGAAAAAAGAGAGTCTGGTTTGGAAGACGAAAGGATTGATTCGTACGACAGGGGATCGAAATGGCTTTTCGTTAACTGTAGTAAATAAAATCTTTAATTTTGAAAAAAAAGTAGAAAAAATAAAATAAAAAACCGAGACATTAGAAAACGCGTAAAGAAATTGAGTTTATATATTTAATATGGATAAAGGAAAACTAAACAAATTTAAAACGATGAAAGGAAAATAAGAATCGGGTGTTTTTTTGTTTCGTAAAAATTGTTTTTGTGATCTGATAGGAATTTGAAAAAAAAGAATGTGAATTTTGAAACTTATTAAAATGAAAATTTTGTTTTTTTCTTGCTAGAAAAAAAAAATTAATTAAACTTAGTCTTCAAATAAAAAAGAAAGAAAAAGCAAGAAAAATGTATGGTAAATAATTTTTATAAAATTTTGAAAACGGGAAATAATAAAACAAATTTTTTAAAAAAAAATGGTGTCCAGTCCTACTTGTATATAAGAAAAGAAAAGGACACAAAAAAAATAAATCTGAAAAGGAAATCCTAAGGGAGACCAAAATAAAAGAAAAAAGGTAATTTACGAAAAACGAATCAAACAGAAATTACTATTTTGTATAGTGGCCCTATATATATAAAAGAAAAATTAAACTGCCACATGAATTTTCGCCGAATGAAGGAAAAAAAATGGAGGAAAATCATCATGTTTGGTCATCATATTGACCGTTTCTAAATGTAGTCAAAAATCATGCAAATAAATTTGGATCATCTATAAATATGGAAAAGCTGAGAAAGACGTGAGACAAACCGAAAGAATTAGACAGAATTACAACAAATTCGACGCGAATTTCTTTATTAAAGCATATAGAAAGGAGAAAGGAAAACGCTCAACATTTCTTTTCAATTATTGCATTTCAGAATTATATAAATTATAAACAAAAGAACAAAATTAATAACATTTCTTATACAAATTTTTAAATTTCCAAGTATTTTATTTTATTTAACTGTCTTCATTTATAGTGAACCCAGAAAAATTTTCCTAATTTGATAATAAATTTCATCATTTCAAACACAGCCTATTATAGAATACTGTTACTGTTACTGTTAAACTAAAAATTAAATTTTTTCATTATATAAACCAAATTTTTAAATAGAATAGATTAAGAGAAAAAATATATAGATATATATATACATATAAGATAAGGCAAAAGAAGGACAAAATTTAAAATTTCCATATAATCCATATGGACAGCGTGAAAGAAGACAAAAAGTCAAATATCTGAGCGATTTGAACAAAAAGAAAGTTTTTTTTGGAAGTTCTTTTGCTTTAACCTATTAATAATATCATGATATTGTAATTTTAAGAAAACATTACATGGTAAGAGTTAATGTACGCTTAAAGGAAAGGGCACCATTACTTAATATCAATACTACACCTAAATAAATGTCATTTTACATGGGAAAAAAAAACAAAGTTCTTAACGTTTTTATGTCGTTCGTTACTTCCTGAATTTTTCGTTATTCCGTTCATCCATGGAGTTTTGACAGACAAGGTGTTATGAAAAGGAAAAGAACGGAAAGAATTTTAATAGACGTATTTTGTAGGAATGTTGAGCAGCGAATAGTAGAAAACGAGGAGAGAGAGAGAGAGGGAGATGGCGTAGGGAAGAGACAAAGGGGGGCATAAAAAAACTTATGAAGGGTAAATAGCCATTTATAGCGGCAGGTATGGGCAATGGGGACCAGCATTCTGCTGTTGGTCCAAAATAGGGTGGGATGTGCCCCAATTAAGTCCGGTTGGCAACAACATCTCTGCCAATCGGCTCTGACATGCCTTGCGAAGGCTTTCGCGGAAGTTCGGTCAGTTTCGATGACCAGTATCTGACGAATCCTCCATTATTCGGTTGCTTTCGCCACAACCGAATGTTCCTTGCCTGAGGGCTTATGCTATCACTTTAAGGTCTTAACGACATTAAAATTTATATGCAAGCATAAAAATTTATGTGTAATATAATGATATATGGTGGTGAACAACGACCCACCCCTCCGGCGAGCTAGTCAGTGCGACTCAGCTAGGCGTGCAGCCTTTCAGTTGCTCACATTTGCTGCACCACCTCATATCTTCCCCTCGCAAGGAAGAAGATATGCTGAAAAGATCATCTGGGGATTTGCTTTCTTCGTTTAAACCCCATTACAGTGTGTTTTTAAACACTGCAATAAATGTATACCCCCTCATTACATATATGGCGCCCAACTTCCGTTGGTTCTGCCAGCGGATTTTAATTTTGTTTGCTATTTCTATTTTCAACTTCGGTTGAAATTACAAATGGAGCCCAAACAAAATTGTTTGACACATTTTGAACGAGTTGATGTTCGAAATGGGGTCATTATTTACAGAAAACAAATTTTTGAAAAAATTTAAAATTTTGACTTCAAACTTTTTCGAACTTATCGATATTATTTCACTTAAAAAAATTTTTTTTTGTCTTGTTTTTTTTTGCCAAAATTTTTCTGAAGCTGGATTTATACCAACAGTTTCTGAACGAAAAGTTTGGTGTAAGTTCAAATTTCGGATATCCGTTAGTTTTTTTTGGTTTTCGAGGTCTGGCTTTCTTTTCGCGACTGCGGTCCATCGTCATTCGCAGTTCACGGTTGCAAGTGGAAGACCAGTCATGTCATTTGGCAAAGCGGCTCCATCAGCACGTTCGTTTTATGAGCGATCAGACTACTTTAAGTGGTCTTGCGATCTTTCTTTATGTTAAAATTTTTTTTGAAGAATGTCAAAACTTGGACACGAAAGTGACGTGCGAGGCCGTGATACATTTCGGGCGTTTCCGATCGCAGATTGTCGTGTGCGATCGCACCAAACGATCTTGTGTTAGGGCTGCTTGAGGTATGTCACGGCCCCAAAAATGCGACCGCTCGCAACGGTGTCGGTTGTTTGATCGAATCAAGTACGAGGCCTTTGTGTCGGCTTTATACAAAGTCTGATTATTCAATTCGCCTTGTTCACGAGCGGGTATAGAACATCTAAATTGCCGCGGGTCATGTCGGGAATGTGTCGCCTTGTGCTGTCCTTCTCATTCTTTCTTTCTCTCTCTCGCTCTATCCTGGAATATCTCGTTTAGCAGATTTAGTTTCTTTATAGTTTAATTTGATTTAGATTTGGGTTTATTTAATTAGTTATTTGGTTCTATTATTTAGTTGCTGAAATTAGTTTATTTAGTTTAGTTTATTTTTTTTATCGAGTTTATCTAGTTTATTTAGTTTTTTTATATTTAGTGGTTTACTTTTCATTTAGGTTAGTTTTTATAACAATTTTTTTTCTACTTTTTTGGTTTCGGGATTATATTTTATTATCACATTTTTTTTTTGTTAAATGAGATTTTTCTTTCTTTTTATATTCATATTATAAAATTCAGGTTCCATTTGGTCCCCTAAATTTGTATTTTCTTCACCTGACTCGTCTTTTGGGGTATCAAAGGTATTTCGAAAAAAATAAATTTTTTTTTTTTTTTTTTTATTTAAGTATCTTTACAAGCTATCTTAAGTTAGTCTCGACTAACGATATTAAGTAATAAAGTGTGACATTGAAATTTGGCTCGTAAGGATCAGATCCAGTGGTCTAAGTTCCTGTGTTGTCCTACTATTTATATTATGGTTGTTGTTGGTAGGATGCCATTAATCCGTATCAATAAATCTTGATGATAGGTCTGACGGTGTAAGTCTCTTAAGTCTCCGGACTTCTTCGTTTGTCGATATTAGTTGTGATACCACCTGATTTGGGTGGTCAAGCAGTCTGATAAAGTATTTTTCACTGTTTTTGGATATTACCTCCTTTACAGTGCAAATGTTGAGGTCTTTCCTTATACGGTCGTTCCGCACGTACCAGGGCGCTTTTGTAATTGATCGCAGAACTTTTGCCTGAAATCTCTCTAGTATTTCTATATCGGAGTTACTGGTGGTTACCCATAATTCCATTCCATAGGTCCATATGGGTTTTAGAATGGCCTTGTACACAATTATTTTGCATTGCAGAGATAATTGGGATGAGCGTCCCAGAAGCCAATAAAGTTTATTGTATTTGACTCTTAGTTGTTTGTTTTTGTTTATTATGTGTGTTTTCCAGTTTAAGCGTCTATCCAGATGCATACCAAGGTATTTTACAGATGTAGCATGAAGAAGTTCTGTGTTGTTTAATTTTACAGCAGGACAGTTTTCTCTTCTTGCGGTGAAGGTGATGTGCACTAATTTACTTTCATTTGCTTTGATTTTCCAAACCTTAAGCCAGTCTTGTATTTTTGTCAGGTTTTCCTGCAGTCTCTTTGATGCTATACGAGGATTTGTGTGCGATGACAATATGGCTGTGTCATCAGCAAAGGTTGCAGTAACAGTGTTTTCTGTTGTTGGGAGGTCAGCGGTGTAGATCAAATAGAGAATAGGTCCTAGAACACTTCCCTGCGGTACTCCAGATTTTATTTGCCTTGTAGTTGTATATTCTTCCTGGTGTTTCACAATAAATTGACGGTTGCTTAAATATGATTTTAATATTTGGTAATAGTGATGTGGTAGCTGTTGTTTTAGTTTATACAAGAGGCCATCATGCCATATCTTGTCAAAAGCTTGGGCAATGTCTAGAAAAGCTGCCGAGCAGTATTTTTTCGTTTCTATTGCGTTGTTGATTTCGTGTACAATTCTGTGAATTTGTTCAATTGTTGCATGTTTTTGGCGGAATCCAAACTGATGAACCGGTATTAAATTATTTTTCGTCAATACTGGTTTTAGTCGTTTTGCAAGTAGCTTTTCAAAAACCTTTGATAATACTGGTAATAGACTAATCGGCCTATATGATTTAACTCCATGATGGTTTTTTCCCGGCTTTAATAGAAGGATAATTTGAGCTTTCTTCCATTGCTCCGGAAAAAGACTAGTTCTTAAAACGGAGTTAAATAGGTGTGTTATAAATTTCATACCTAATAAAGATAATTCCTTTAGCATTTTTCCTGTTATACCATCATATGCTGGTGCCTTTTTTGGGTCGACTTCTTTAACAATTGTTGCTATTATTTCCTTTGTGTTTAACTTCCTTATCGGCAAGTCTAATTGCAATGGTGTGTCAAGGAAGTTTATTATCTCTTTATGTTTCTCAACTGTAGTTTCCGATGGATAAGGTGTAAATGTACTTTCTAGGTGCGAAGCAAATAATTCTGCCTTTTCTCTATCGCATCTAGCCCAGCAGCCGTTGTTTTTCCTTAAAGGTGGTATATGTTGTTCAGGGCGTTTTAATTTTTTTGTCGCCTTCCAGAGAGAATAGTCTGTGGATTCCGTTGGTGTAAGGCCTTTTAGATAGGATTGAATGGCGTCATCTTTAAAGATTTTCATTAGATTTCTAAGTTCTTTTACAGCACGATTTAGTTGTGTTTTATTTTGGGGGGACCTTGTTTTTTGCCACAGTTTTCCTAATTTTCGTTTGTCCTCTATTTTTGATTTAATGATTGCAGGACATATTTCCTGCCACTCGCGAGTTAGTTCCTTTGGTGTCGATAACTTTGCCGCGTATGCTAACGTTTCGTTAAAGTTGTCAATGGCTTCAGCTATGTCCTTGCTGCTTTTCAACGGTATATCCAGTGTTATGTTATTATCAATTAAATTTCTATACTGATGCCAGTTTGTACGTTTTGAGTGTAGCTTCCTGTCTCGTTGAACGTTTATAATTCTGGTTGACGCAGTGATTATTATTGGGGTGTGATCAGATGAGAGATCCAGGCAGGATTCTGCTTTCATATGATCACTTGATATACCTTTTGTGACACAGAAGTCAATTAGATCAGGTATTTTGCTTCTGTCAGTAGGCCAGTATGTAGGTTACCCCGTTGATAGATGATTTAATTTGCATTCTTGCATTGCCATTAGTAGTTGTCTACCTTTTTGCGTGATCATTCTTGATCCCCAGTGTGTGTGCTTTGCGTTGTAATCTCCTCCAGCGATGAATCTTTTGCCGAGGGTTTTGTAGTAGTCGATATACTGCATCTTGCTAATGTTATGTTTTGGGGGCGAATATACGGCTGAAATGGCTAACGGACCATTCCAATCTTCTATTACCACAGTTGTTGCTTGTAGATGACTGCTGTCATATTTTGATAGCTCGTAGTGTTTAATTGTATTTTTGATGATGATGGCTGTACCGCCGTGAGCAGCTCCATCTGGGTGTTTGGTGTCGTAAATTTTATAATTCCTTATATTAAAATAACTTTTGATAGTAAAATGGGTTTCAGAAATTAGTAGTATGTCAACTTTGTGTTCAATGATGAATCGGTTTAGCTCTTGCAATTGTTGTGTTAGCCCATTAGCGTTCCATACTACAATTTTTAGTAGTTTAGCCATTTTTATTAAGGTTTTTGACTAGGGTAGATAAATTCATTATTAGTGGACCGATTTGTTCTAATAAATGTTTTACCATGTTTTTGAGGTCTGCTATTTCATTTGTTTTTATTTGACTATTTTCTTGGCGTTGTGTACCCTGCATTACAGTACCGTTTTGCTGTTGGAGTAATTGATAGGAAGTCTGCTGCTGGTTGACATTATTTTTCGTGACCTGGGCATATGATACAGCTGGGTGGACGGTTTGTACGTTTGATGTAGTTTCTTTGTTAGGTGCTGTGTTTTGTTCCATATATTGTCTATTACGTGCTTGCGGAAATTTTCTTTCTCTTAGGTCTTTGTAGTACTGACAGCCCTTGTAGCTGGCCGGATGTTTACCTGAGCACAGGACACACTTAACGGCGTTACCCATGCGTTTGGTCGTGCAGGTTTTTGTTAAATGTTCGCCTGCACACTTGACACATCTCGGCATCCTATTGCAATATTGCCAAGTGTGTTCGTATCGTTGGCATCTGGTGCATTGTGGAATTTGCTTCTTTTTGTTTGGAGCTTCGAATACAATACGGGTGTGTAATATGTAGTGTATTTTGTATACATCTTTATTGCTTTCTTTCTGCTTCAAGTCAATGTAAAAGAGCGGCAATGGTGTTAGTACTTCGCCTCTTCGCTGCTTGATATTATGGATGTTCGTTACTTCGTGGTTTAATTTCTCTATTTCTAGCTTGATGTCTGCTACTTCGATTGAGGGATGAAGTCCTCTGAGTACTACTCTGAAGCTTTTTGCTTGTTTAGGTTGGTAAGTATGAAACTGCGTTTTTCTTTCCATTAGGCTTTTCACTAATTTTCTGTAATCTTCAGATTCTGTTGTTTGTACTTTGACCTGATCTTCACCTAAATTTTTTATAATGTATTCCGCTTGACAATCATTTGTTAAAAGTTTGTTCAATGGTGTCATATTTTGTACTCCTGATATAAATATTGGTGGTGGTTTAGTTGGCTTGACCATTCTCTCAACGCGTTCTTCATCACTTTCTATTTCAAGTCCGCTGAAACGATTTTCTGTGCTTGTTAGGTTTAGCCAGTAATCGTTTATCTTAGTTTGTTTAGGTTTTGGCATTTGTTGAGGGCTATCTTTCTTTCTTTTTATATTGTTGGCGTCATTATCATTACCGCTATTGTTGGTTTTATTTTTATTTTGGTATGTTACTATTGAAAAACCATCATTATTTTTAATTTGAGTTTCTGGTGTAATTCTTTTTCGTGGTGTACATGTTGTGTTTGCATTAGGTAATGGATTTGGGTGCTTAGTTGTAGCTGGTAGGTTATTTTGTTGAGTCTTTTGCAGCTGTTTATCTAGTTGGATTCTTTTGAGCTCTTCCTTTTCTGCTTTGAGGATTGTGATTTCATTTCTCAGTTCCATACAGAGTAGCTCTATTTCACTGACCTTACTACGGAGTTTTTCGTTGTCCTCCATAATATGAATTTGACCAGTAGAATCTTCTGTGACTTTGGCCTGGTTTACCAGCAAGTCACTGTGCGGTCGAAAGATATCGTCCCGCGGGAGCCCGCTCGCTCGCTCCTCACGTATCGGTTCTGGGGTTCCGTGCCCCTGTCCAGTAGCTTTATTTTTTAATTTTTCTGACATTTCATGTTGGACTTGTTAGTTTTAGTCCTCCTTGTCAAGGTCAAATAAAGTTTAAAATATGGTAAATTAAACCAAGCAAGGACAAAGCAGAAAAATAAATAAATTAAAAATAATTTACCGGGTAAATAAAACAAAACAAATCAGATGAAACAGTAATAATAAAACCATAAAGTTAAAATAAAAAATAAAAATATTTTTTTTTTTTTTTACATAAAAAATATTTATTGATTTTTATAACTGTTATGACTTTTGTTACTTTTATTACTCTTGTTAAACAGAATTTCAATTGATCGCAGTTTTCGAAAACACAACTGTTCAGTTCAGAGGTTGTGTGGTTATTTTGAAAAAAAATAAATGCGTTTGGTAAACCTTTTGTAAAAATTGATTTGTTTAGAAAGAATTTCTTAGGTCACGTTCACACAGTGTGTGTTGAACGGTGTTAAGTCATTTCACGGAAATTTAGACTTGGAATTTTTTGTTTGTTCTGGGTGTGTGACTAAAGGTGAGTTAACACTTGTAACTTCGTATTAGAAAATAGTTGGGTGGAACCAAAGGGGTGTTCACATAACATTTCGGAGTGAGGTACGAACGAAATTTGATTTTGAAAATTTTTTTTTTTGAAGTCATCGATTCAATCGATCAATCTTGAAGGGTTAACTTCAATTGAAGAGACAACAATGGTCCCAAATTGATTTGATTCTCTGTGATCGAATTATTTGCTGTGTTCCGTCATGGCGGAATCAAACACAGGTGCTGTGCCTAGGGTTCTCCCTGGTGATGATCAGATTGATAATGATAATGAGCATTTAGAATTGCACGATGTTGCTGCTAACCCGATTCTGGATCAACAGGAAGTCACAGCTCGTGGTCCATGAACAAGGAGTCAGACTCAGTTGAGTTGGGACTGAGTGTTGTTATATCCGACAAAACGCATTACACATTCTGGCCCCAAAGGCGTAAGTCGAGTAAAGAAAGGCATTTCCACCTACCAAACACAAGGTGAAGGCTCAATACTCGCTACGCCCTGTGATTCGAATGTGAGCGTTGAGCTGGTTAATACAATGATCGGGAGCGCAATTAGTCAGGAAGTTGCAAAAATGCAGACAACTTTTATTCAATGAGTTCAAGCGAATGACTGTCAATAGTTAGAATCAAAGTCAAAATCCAAATTCACCTCGAACTCCTAAACTACAGTCAGTCCACCATGATGAAGCGAACAGTGTGAACGCACCATCGCGGTTGGAACAAGACCAAAAAAATGACGCTAATATTCTGCCGCGGCAGTCAGACGCAAATTTATTTCCAAGTGATCAATTCCATTTTTCAACTTAAAATGCATCATGTCCGACTCGTCATGAGGTGAGTCACAATGCAAACACACAACACCCAAACCATTCAAACGCAAGCACCCATCGTCAGTCTAATCGTGAACAAAATCGGTTTCCAGATAATCATTCGAATAGAAATGGAGCAAGACCCAACGCTAACCGCCACGACACCCGTATCGATAAGTGGGGTTTTAAGTTCACTGGCCGAGTAAAGGATATTTCAGTGGATGAGTTCATTTTCCGCATCGAGACAATGCAGTCCCGTGCTGATATCTCTTGGCACGCCATTAGTACCCAATTCCATACCTTGCTAGTCGATAAAGCCAAACAATGGTGTTTGCGGTTACTCAGTAGAGAACGTTACCTTGATTGGACCGCCTTAACATCAACTCTCCTGCATCAGTTCAAAAGCATTGACACTGACTATGAAATTATGCGCCGAAAGCTCCAGCGGAAATAGGGTCTGAATGAAAGTTTCGACGAATATTACGATCCTATGATGTCGATGTACCATAGATTGAGAATACCGATGCCTGATTTCGAAATAACCGAAATTATACAGAATAACGTCAAAGGTAGAGTGGCCAGCCTAATTTTTGGCATGCCATTTCATTCGCTAGATCGTCTCCAGGAGGTGTGCCGTAAAGCAGAGCGCCACCTAGCGGAAAGAGAATCCAAGCGAACATGGCAACACCCTTCTAGGCCCATCCATGAATTGGATGACCCTAACGACGTTAATTTTGAATTTTGTCAATCTTCCACAACCCGTCGTACAGGTTTAAATAAAATGTTGCCCTTCCTTGATATGCATCGTGATTATATAGACAAAAACAACTCAGAATTATATTATGCACCTGATATGACGAATTTCTCACCTGATTTTTCCAAGTGCTCACCAGATATTCAACATGTAAACGCGAGTAGACACAGGCATGATTATGACCCAAATAATTTCGTTTATAGTGACGAATCTCAGACCAGTGATAGGCAAACTTTTCGTTATGACTCGGCACCGAATAACTATAACATTAACATGTCCTCTTTCGGTGGTAGCTCATACCAACCCGCAGTAGCGAATATTCATAGTAATTATCGCGCTTTTCCTGACGATCATATACGCGAGCACGGAAATCATAATAGTGTCGAAGCTTTGGATGGCAATGGCCGCTCGAGATTCAAATGTTGGAACTGTAATCAGATTGGGCATGTTTTATTAGAATGCACAGTAGAACAACGGTCCTTCTTTTGCTATCGTTGTGGCAAAGGGTGTTTCATTACCTGCATGCCCTACGTGTAATCCGGGAAACTCCCAGAGGCACCGCGGAACGTACGGGGTGCCACGGTTGCCAATAATGCCCGCTGATCAGTGGATATAGAACAGCAAATAAATCTCGAGCGATCATCGTCCCCCATCTCGTCCAATACAATAAAAATCTTATCATGCGAACCGAACACTAAAATACATGAACAGCAAAAACTGGAAAGGTCCCATAAGACACTCCATCAACGTCAGAATGAATAGGACGAAGCTAGAAAAAAATTATAGATACCGTTCATACTAAAATTACCTCTCGTTACATTTTAGACCAACGACAAAGTTGTAAGAAACGCAGACTGTTAGGTAAAACGGTGGAATCGGCTTTTGTGCAAATGAAAAATGATGGAAGGCCTTATGCGAAAGTGGAAGTTAACCGCGAAAACCTTTATGGCCTACTAGACAGTGGCGCTTGTGTGTCTGCCTCGGTGCAGGCGCGTTAGGCTTCCTCAAACGTCATGAGATTGCTATTGTTGGTCGTCTCACTACTGTTACAACAGCTGACGGCAAATCGCAATCCATGCACGGCCAAATACCGGTTCCAATTACCTATAATAACATCACAAATATTATTTCCCTATACGCAGTATCAGGACTCACCCAAACTCTGTACTTAGGTGTAGATTTTTGGAGGGAGTTCGAAATGGCTCCGTCTTTATTTAACACGCAGGGAACCCTTGAATGTTTGTCAGTTGACGATCCCAGCACGCACGCGCTTAAATCGGAACAACCCGCGCGGTTAGAAAACGTCTTAAGTTTGTTTCCCTCGTTTCATAAAATCAGGTTAGGAAAGACACATTTGGAACAGCATATCATTGAGATCGAAAACGCGGAGCCTGTGAAGCAGCGCGACTATCCTGTTTCACCAGCGGTACAAGCCCTGATGTATTCGGGGTTAGACCGTATGATGGAACTGGGCGTTATTGAAGAGAGCGTCAGCGCATGGAACTCTCCTGTAGTGCTGGTACGCAAACCTGGAAAGGTTCGCCTCTGCCTCGATTCCAGGAAGGTAAACTTGCTTACCCAGAAAGACGCCTACCCACTTCCGCATATAGAAGGTCTTCTCAGCAGGCTAGAAAAGACTTCCTTCATCTCTAGCATAGATTTGAAAAATGCCTTTTGGCAAATACCGCTAGAAAAGCAGAGTAGGGAGAAACTACCTTGAGAGTGCCTGGTAGACCTTTATACCAATTCACCGTGATGCCCTTCGGCCTTTGCAATGCTCCTCAAAGAATGTGTCGACTGATGAAAAAAGCAATTCCAGTCGAGTTAAGAGAAAACTGCTTTGTGTATTTGGACGATCTGTTGGTCGTTTCTGAGGATTTCAATTCTCACGTAAATTTCTTGGAAAACATAGCACGTTACTTGTCTTCCGCTAGACTCACAATAAATTTGGAGAAGAGCAAATTTTGCATGAGAGAAGTTCGATATTTGGGTTACATCGTCGGAAATGGATGTTTAAAAACTGACCCAAATAAAGTATCTGCAATATTTGACTTTCCTTCGCCTTCCACTCCAAAGCGAGTTCGTCGGTTTTTGGGAATAACCGGGTGGTATAGACGCTTTATTGCCAAATATGCCACCCCGTCGTCCCCAATTACCCACTGCTTGAAGAAAAGTGCCAAATTTGTGTGGACAGATGAAGCTCAAGTGGCTTTTGAAGCCTTGAAATCTTCACTGACTTCGGCCCCAGTATTGGCCAATCCAGATTAGACGAAACTTTTCAATATACAATGCGACGCCAGCAAAACGGGAATTGGCGGCGTTTTAACCCAGAGCGACGACGAAGGCAATGACAAACCCATCGCTTCTATTTCTCAGAATTTGAACTCAGCACAACGGAACTACAGCGTGACGGAATTAGAATGTTTCGCCGCGGTGCTAAGTGTCAAAAAGTTTAGAGCCTACGTCGAAGGTTCACAGTTTAAAATAATTAATGACCATTAAAATGGCTAATGAGTCAGCGCGACCTGAGCGGACGTTTGGCTCGCTGAAGCTCGAAGCTTCCAGCCTTTGATTTTGCCATCGAACACCGGAAACGTTCAGAGAATGTGGTGCCAGATGCGTGTGTACGCGGAAACGATTACGGAAACAGTTTCGGCACCCAGTATAAATTTTAACTCGAGTCTGACGGCCGAGTTCGTTCGTCTGGCGCATGATCCTCCACAAGCAGCGCATGGTAGTATATCTAAAACGTTATATCGGTTACGTCAAAGATACTTCTGGCCCGGAATGGCTAGCGAGGGTCGTAAGTACGTCGTGAGTTGTATTGTATGTAAGGAGACGAAAGCTCGAAATAGCGTGTTGCGACCGCCAATGGGCAAAAAAATCAAGGTAGACAGACCTTTCCAGTACCTTTACATCGATCTTTTAGGACCCTATCCTAGGTCTAAGCTTGGTAATACCACTCTGCTGGTTGTTTTGGACAAGTTTTCGAAATTTGTACTGTTCAAGACGCTATCAAAGGCATCTGCCATGCAGATTGTCGATTTCCTAGAGGAAACGATTTTTGCTTTGTTCGCGGTACCCGAGGTTATATTCTCAGATAACGGATCACAATTTTTGTCAAAAGAATTTCGAAAATTGGCTGAAGTATATGGTGTGAAACACAATCGTACAGCTGTATACTCTCCACAGGCTAACGCAGCAGAACGTGTAAACCGATCGTTACTGGCGGCCATCCGCTCTTATGTTGGCACCGATCACAGGGATTGGGATCGAGACTTGAGAGGCATTGGTTGTGCTCTTAGGAGTACAATCCATGCTTCCACTGGAATTGATCCCTATTTTCTTGTATTTGGTTCCCACATGATCACACAAGTTAGGTGGATTGAGTGATGGTGAATTGGTTGTGTCCTTAAAACCGGACCGACTTCATCTAATTCGCGAACGCGCGAAAAGTAATTTGTTGAAAGCTCATCAGCACCACGAGCGAGCCTATAATCGTCCGACCCGAACGAAGAAACACGTTGTCGGACAAGAAGTCCACCGAAGTAATTTCACGCTTAGCGACTTCACAAAAAACATTAACGCTAATTTAAATCGTAAATCTCTGAGAGGTCGGACTGTCCGTACGATAGGCGATTCACTCTACGAGGTCTGAGATTTGCGGGGTAGATCCACAGGGGTTTACCATACAAAAGACCTGAGACAATAGTGTATCAGGAGGTAGTTGTCTCATGTCTCCTTATCTCCAATTTTTTTTGGACCCGGCTAAATCAGGTAGAGCACGAAAATCATCTCGGTAGTGGTGAACCCCAAGTTGGACGTGAAAATGGATGCCCTCTACGTACCTGTACCGCTTTTCAGCTACATCCTGGTTGAGTGATCAACTATAGACGTACCTGTTGTGTAACGGCCAGATGACCTGTTTTCTTTCAAACAAATTTTTTTTACACGTATATTGCCACTTTAACCGATCACTTTCATGTACTCATTTGTCTTCTACCAATATGCGTAAGAGAATTAAGCTATTGCGAGATTTTAAGAGAAAATCTTCAAATGCACATGCGCGAACAAATTTTCGTATATAGTAAACTAGAATTCCAAATCCTCTGCTTTTGAAAAAATAAGAAGGCAGGAGTTGAAACCGATCAAGTTAGAGAGGGAGGAGAAAAGCACTACGGTTAGATAATGGAACATAATAATGAAAAAAGAGAGTCTTGTTTGGAAGCCGAAAGGATTGAGTCGTACGACAGGGGATCCAAATGGCTTTTCGTTAAGCGTAGTAAATAAAATCGTGAATTTTGAAAAAAAAGTAGGATAAATAAAATAAAAAACCGAGAGATTAGAAAACGCGTAACGAAATTAAGTTTATATATCTAGTATGGATAAAGGAAAACTAAACAAATTTAAAAGGATGAAAGGAAAATAAGAATCGGGTTTGTTTGTTTCGTAAAAATTGTTTTTGTGATTTGATAGGAATTTTGAAAAAAAAGAATGTGAATTTTGAAACTTATTAAAACGAAAATTTTGTTTTTTTCTTTTTGGAAAAAAAAAAGAATTTTAATTCAACTTAGTCTTCAAAACAAAAAAAAAGAAAAAGCAAGAAAAATGTACGGTAAATAATTTTTATAAAATTTCGAAAACGGGAAATAATCAAACAAATTTCAAAAAAAATGGTGTCCAGTCCTATATTTAAAAAAAGAAAAGAACACAAAAAATAAATCTGAAAGGGAAACCCAAAGGGAGACCAAAATAAAGGAAAAAAGGTTATTTACGAAAAACGAATCAAACAGAAATTATTCTTTTGTATAGTGGCCCTACATATATAAAAGAAAAATTAAACTGCCACATGAATTTTCGCCGAATGAAGGAAAAAAAATGGAGGAAAGTCATCATGTTTGGTCATCATGTTGACCGTTTCTAAATTTAGTCAAAAATCATGCAAATAAATTTGGATCCTCTATACATTTTTAAAAGCTGAGAAAGACGTGAGACAAAACCGAAAGAATTCGACAGAATTACAAAAAATTCGACGCGAATTTCTTTATTAAAGCATATAAAAAGGAGAAAGGAAAACACTCAGCATTTCTTTTCAATTATTGCATTTCAGAATTATATAAATTATAAACAAAAGAACAAAATTAATAAAAATTCTTATACAAATTTTTAAATGACCAAGTATTTTATAAAATCAGCTGTCTTCATTTATAGCGAACTCAGAAAAATTGTTCTAATTTGATAATAAATTTGATCATTTCGAATACAGCCTTGTAACTGCGGGGTTAACATATGGGGTTGTTACGAAGAATGTAAGTCCCCTGATGAACCTTACGGCATATCTTCTTCCTTGTGAGGAGAAGATATGAGATGGTGCAGCTTATGTGAACAACTAAAAAACTGCACGCCAGGCTGAGTTGCGCTTCCTAGCTCGCCGGAGGAGTGGGTCGTTGTTCACCACCATCTACCACCAAATTACACATAAATTTTTATGCGTTCATAAGAGTTTTAATGTCGTTTAGACTTTAAAAGGATAGCATAAGCTATCAGGCAAGAAGAATTCGGTTTTGCGAGAAGAAAAAAACCAAATAAGGGGAGTGCTTGTTAATTAGGTGGTCACCGGAACTTGACCAGCCGTTCGCGAAAGCCTTGCGAGGTATGTCGGGGCCGTTTGGCAGAGGTGTTATTGCCAAGAGGACTTTGGGGCACTTCCCTTTTTTAGGCCCTTCTTCGGTCCCCTCTCACCTCATCCTCTCCCTCTCTCTCTCAATATCACTCCTACCTATTCGTCTTTTGTATCATTTTAATACTCTTTTCTCTTTTTCTTTTTCTAAAACAAAACTTTTCCTCCTCCTTTCCTCAATTGAACAATATTATTTTAGCGTATAATATTCTTCATACTCTCAAAACATATATAGAAAATTAAGTGCAGGAGGTCACTTCATTGTATAAAAACGAGGCAACATTTGACGCAAAGAAAAAAAATACAATTGAACCGCAGGACGCTGATCTCGTGCACCCAAAACAATTTTTCTATTCAATGTTTGTTTAAGCTCTGTTAGAAATTCGAGAGCTGTCATTTGCATTTCGTTCCCACTTTTCCCACGAGCTTGAATTTTTGTTTAAATTGAGAAAACCACCTAAAAATCTATTTAATATATATACGTTTTTTTTTTCCTTTTTTTTTAATATTTCTTTGTTCTTCAAAAACAAAAAAATTTCAATTTTACAATAAAGGCTCTAAGTCTAAAAGTTGGATTATGTATACATACGGGATGCGTGTTTTCCGTTTTCCTTTTTGTTTTATTTTATGTATGAAAATTTGTCAAATTTTCTTTTTTTCTACACATGAACAATAAAAATGATGTCTCGAAGTCGCCGAAATAATAAAGATGTATAAAGCGTGCGGCTTTAAAGTTGTAATTCTGATTTGTCACGATGCAACGTTTAAGATTTTTGGATGACAAAAAAAATGACGTAATGTGGAAATGTTGAGATGATGCGGATATCCCACGATGCAACATTTAGTTTTTGGCTGACGAACAAAATTTAACGTAATGTGGAAATGTTGAGGTGATGCGGATATCCCACGATGCAACATTTATTATTTTAGATGTCGAACAAAATGTAACGTAATTTGAAAATATTGAGATGATGCGGATATCCCACGATGCAACATTTATTATTTTGGATGACGAACAAAATGTAACGTAATGTGAAAATGTTGAGATGATGCGGATATCCCACGATGAAATTTAAATTTTTTTTTTTCCTTTTTGTATACAATTGACAATATTTTGATGCAACTTTTTAGACGAAAAGCAACGAGCCATGTGCCTTACCATTTAACATACCATTTTTTCTGGCCTTTTCTTTTTTTTTTAATATTAATTTTTCTTCTAATTATAAAAAAAAAAAAACAAAAACGCAAGGAAAAAAAAACCTCGCCACGTTTACAGTTTTTCGTTTTTTCCCACCTTTTTTTTTTCAAAAATCAAAACTTCACTAACCGCAATAAAAAAAAATTCAAATTCTTTTTTTTTTTTTTGATTTCACGCTAATTTTTAACCAAACTATTTTTTTACTTTAATTTCCCGGTAATTCTAACAAAACTATTTCTTTTTTAATTTACGAAAAAAATCATCAAGTTGATGATCCCATATTCCACTGTCTTCTTTAACATCCAGAAAACTGACTCCCTTCTTCAGACTTCAAAACAAGACTCTCGTTCATCCAAAAAAAATTTTCTTCATTCCTTTCTCTCCCGGTCGCAAAATTTTTCCCCTGTCTAAAACCAAAACCGGTATTTCTTGTTTTATCTTTTATCCTGCCAATCAGAATAGTACACGATCGACTTTTTCCCATTCTTCTTTGCGTCTCTTCTTTCGTTTTCTCAGCGGGGACTCTCTTTTCAACTTATTTCCACCACGGATATGTGGTGAATCGAATTTTCTAGAAGGAATTTATTAGAACCATGCGGTTTTCGCAAAAAGTTGACCACGCAGATGTTTTCAATCATGTTACCGTGTAGGTTTGAAAATATAAGTAAGAGTGTAGTTTTGGACACACGTTACAACACGGATGCATCAGGGATTGATCTGTCAACCCGGACGTAACTGAAAAGCGTGTGGGTGGTTTGAGTGGTACGTGAAAGCTTGCACTGCCCAACGTGGGGCTCGACCACACCCGAAAAGAGTCTCCGTTGCTCTCGACTGAGCTAGCCGGGCACCAGAAAACGAAAGAAAAGAAAAGGAAATTATCCGCCCTAAACCGCGACAGTGGATGTCTGTTCTTACCTCACTATTGCCTCAAGTCTTTGGCATGGTAAACCCCTATGGTTCTACCCTGCAAATCCTCGACTTCATAGAGGGAATCGCCAACCGCACGAACAATCCGACACTTCAGAAATTTACGATTTAGCTTAGCATTGAAATTTTTTGCGAAGTCCCTAAACGTGAAATTTCTTCGGTAGACTTCCTGTCCGCCAATAAATCTCTTTACCCGGGTTCGACGATTATAAATTTGCTCATGCTGTTGGTGAGCTTTCGACAAATTATTTTTGACGCGTTCGCGAGTTAGTTCAAGCTGGTCTTTTTTTGAGGACACAACCAATTCACCATCATTCAAACCATTTAACTTTCGCATCAGTTCGTAGGTCGACCCATGTGTGATCATGTGGGAACCGAACACAAGAAAATATGGATCAATCCCCGTAGAAGCATGGACTGTACTCCGAAGAGCACAGCCGATGCTTCCCAAATTTTGATCCCAATCCCTATGATCGGTGCCAACATAAGAGCGGATGGCCGCCAGTAATGAACGGTTTACACGTTCCGATGCGTTAGCTTGTGGTGAGTAGATAGCTGTACGATTGTGTTTCACACCATACGCTTCAACTAATTTGCGAAATTCTTTAGATATAAATTGCGGTCCATTATCTGAAAATATAACCTCGGGTACGCCGAATAAATTGAAGACGCTTTCCTCCAAGAAATCGGTGATCTGCACGGCAGACGCCTTACGTAGTGTCTTGAACAAATCAAATTTCGGAAATTTGTCCAAAGCAACTAGGAGAGTGGTGTTACCATGCTTAGACCGAGGGTAGGGTCCCAACAGGTCAACATATAAGTACTGGAATGGTCGGTCAACTTCAATTTGTTTGCCCATTGGCGGCCTCAACACACTATTTGGAACCTTAGACTCTTTACATACGATGCAACTCGCGATATATTTTCGTACTTCGCTAGCCATACCAGGCCAGAAATATCTTTGCCGCAAACGATGCAAGGTTTTGGTAATACCACCGTGCGCTGCTTGTGGAGGATCATGCTCCAGACGGACTAGCTCGTCCGTGAGGCTAGACGGAACCCAAAGCTTCCACGATCGATCTTCCTGAAAGATATTGCCAGTGCTTAAGCAAGTCCTGAAATACACGTAGCCATCTGACACTTGCGTGTCAGGCAGCCTTTCCGCGTTGCTTTGCACTGTATCGATCAGGTCGAGATATTGCTTTGATTTGAAGGCTTCAGAATTCAAGTTTATGCTAGGTGCCGAAACTATTTCCGAAATCGCGTCCACGTAAACGAGTGAAAGCGCATCTGGCATCACATTTTCTGAACCTTTACTGTGTTCAATCGCGAAATCAAAGGCTTGAAGCTTTAAGCTCCATCGAGCCAAACGTCCGCTCAAGTCGCGCTGACTCATGAGCCATTTTAAACTCGCATGGTCGGTGATTATTTTGAACGGCGAACCTTCGACGTACGCTCTGAACTTCTTAACGCTCAACACCGCAGCGAAACATTCCAGTTCCGTCACGCTGTAGCTGCGTTGTGCTGAGTTCAGCATTTGAGAAATATATGCGATGGGTTTCTCATTGCCTTCGTCGTCGCTTTGCAGCAAAACACCTCCGACACCGGTCTTATTCGCGTCGCACTGTATAATAAAGGGTTTAGTGTAATAAGGGTTGGCCAATACCAGGGCCGTAGTTAATGAAGATTTCAAGGCTTCAAACGCTACCTGAGCTCCCGCTGTCCAAACAAACTTGGTACTCTTCTTTAAGCAATCTGTAACGAAATGATCGTTTATTTTAGGTTTTTCATTACCGGATTGCTGATCGCCACGCTTTGCCGGGTGTCTTCAGCCTAGTTTGTATTCAGGGTTCCCATCAGGGACCAGAATGCTTGAGAAACGTGGATAGGTAAAAGAAACAAATGCAATCCAAAAAAAAACACATGATTCAAATAAAGAAAAACACCAGATGACCTTGCTTTAGAAATACACCAAAGACGTTCCTTTCAAATGGAACCTCCCCAGTAACCGCATTGGGAGAGCCATTTCCTTCCTTACATGACGCAAAGAATATTCACCTCCACTCCCTTGGTTTATGCTTAATTAGCACTTCATTTTCTTTCCTTCAAATCTTGGATCAAAATAAATTTAAAAAAAAACTGACACACACACAAAAAAAAGAGAAGAAAACACCTTGTTTAAAATTAAACTACAATCAATGATACTTTATTGGCCTCAAAATAAAAAAAAATTAATAATGAAAATTCTGAAGAAGAAAGAAAAAATTATATATAAAATAAAACACAAAAAAAACTCATTCATTTAGATGGATATCTTAGAAAATTTTTATCTTTAAATATTATAATTCAATAACTAATTTAAATTAAGATATCATAAATCACATTTCGCACAAAAAAAAATATAAAAAAAACAAAATTAACTTTCAAAAAAATTGATTTCACCACAAATTTGTTTTCATGGATCCTAGGCGCAATTGGTATAAAATAGTTGTTTTTTTTTCTTTTTTTTTGGATTTTGTAAAATGTCAAAACGTGTTTACATTTTTCTTTATTTTTCTACTTTTACGTGAATTATTTTTTTAGGTTTTGTTTTGTTTTCGCCGGTTTTTGGTAGTGCAAAGTGATCAAATCAGTTAAAATAAAAAGAAATTCTCTTAATAACGCTACCTCTTCAGAGACGCTTTAAGAAAATTTCATTAAAAATAATAAAAAAATGTGATCGTGCAACAAGAAAACAAAATAATATATATAGATGTTTACCGAAATAATTCAAAAAAAAAACGTAAGAATAATCAAAGAAAAGTGTTTGATGAACCACGATAAAATTGGATCAAACTTTCACGTAAGTTTTTTTTTCTTCTTATTTATATTTGGATATATTTATATATTTAAAAAAAAACAACAGCAAAAAAAAAATGACCTAGCTTTTTTTTTTGATGGCGAAAACTTAAGATGTCCTTGACCTTTCTTAACCTCAGCTCACTAGTTACGTAACCGTTGGAAGTTTTCCTGAAACCGGTACACCTTTTGCTGTTCTCCTTTCCTTCTTTTGTTCTCCAATTCCAAATAGATATATATTTTCTTGTTTCTTAATCCTCGTAGATAACATGAATTTTGCAAGCAGCCATATATAGTATTTCAGGAACCCAAAGAAATTTCTTTTAGTTTAAAATTAAAAACTCACTTTTACAAAAAAAAAACGGTTAAAGAAAAATGAAAATTTTGCCTAATTATTTGGGCAGAGAAACACTTTACACTTCTAATTTAAAAATTTTACTGATCCTTTTCACTTGTCCAGCGATCCTTTATATACTCTCTGGTATAACGGACTTTTGGACTCATATTTAAAATTTGATTTTCTTATGTTTTTCCCTTTTTCTTTGATATGTTTTTACTTATCAAAATTTAGATACGGATTTCCTTTATATTTTAAGTCTATTTAGATATTGTAAAATTACTTAATTTTGTATATTTAAACAAATACTGGTTTTTTCCTTTGTCCTGTAGGCGTTACCTCTACCATGGATTTTAAAGCAAAATTTCCATTTTCCTTTTCGCCGCGGTTATTGTTGAAACTTTAAAAAAAATTATTTTTAACAAAAAAAAGAAGTTTTCATGTTTTCCATCAATCTTGGGCCTCCTGATCCCTATTTTATGATGTTTACAAATTTTTTCTTCCATTTAAACCAAAAAAAATTCAAAAGAAAATCAGAAAAAAGTGTGAGGTTAGTATCGATGAGAAAACTTAGATTCCCTGAAATATCAGCTAATTTCCAGGAAAATCATATCAGCTCGCAACGCTGATTCAGTTGATATATCAGTGTCTAAGGAGAACTTGAAGTTATCATTGTCATAGGCATGTTCAAGTTTTCACCATCTGTCATACGACCTTTTGGATTTAAACTCTTTTATACCCTTGCCCTAGTCATAGATCATTTTTGTAGTAAAATAAAAAAACTAATATTACAACGTTATACAAAAAAAACGATGGCAAACAATAATATTCATTAAAAAAAAGATTATTTATTCATTGTATTCTTCCAGTTGAATTCTTCTTCCGGGTCATCTTTACTTCAGCGATGATGGTCCATTCCAAATCCCGTACATATCCTATAAGGATGAACTTTCTTTAAGAGGAAAATCTGTTCCATATTCACAGGTAACACGCATGATGAATACTGAATACTGGACGATATTACACCAACAGATAAGTAAAATAAACATACATCCCCTAATAAACATTGAAGCTTCCTTTACTCTTTTATTTTTAGGTTTAAAAAGTATTCTTGCAAGGAAATATGAAAAAGCAAAAAAACAAAAAAAAGGCGGTCGTTACAGGCAGATTTGTTGGTAGATTCCCAATCGAACCAACCAATCTGAAGAATCAAACCATTGGTTTGACAACCGGCTTTTCAGCTTTTGAAAACACCGTTTTCAATTAAGAGAAAAAAAAATGAAGCAGGAAAAAAAATTCAAATCTTAAAGCTATAGAAAAATTTTTTAAAAAAAACAAGAAATGGTATCTACGTTAAATTACAAAAA
This sequence comes from Xylophagus ater, assembly GCA_963422695.1. NCBI lineage: Eukaryota > Metazoa > Arthropoda > Insecta > Diptera > Xylophagidae > Xylophagus > Xylophagus ater. The sequence goes on from OY730483.1 coordinate 31,304,887, forward strand.
AAAAATGAAATCAATAAAAGGAAGATCATATACAAGTCCTATAGCGAGGTATGACCTAAATATTTGTATAAGTTCTAATTCGATCCACTTTACTTTCAGGAATTTATATCTTTAGCATGGTACACGCCAATCATCTTACCATCCTCGTTTTTTAGTTCATAGTTCACTTGCCCTATTTTAGGATTAACTATAGCCGGGATAAATTTAGGTGCTAGTTTTGCCGCGAATTTCTTGGTTGCATCACTCTGTACAAAGTTTCGGACAAACACCTTTTGACTTGGTTGGAATGAAATTGGTCTTGTTCTAAGGTTGTAACTTTGTACGTTACGTAAATGAGACTTAGTCAAAAGTTTTTGCACTTTTTCGGGTGCAATAGGCATCGTATATATTTTTGGAGGTAATTCTAGATCATTTTCTCCCACACAATCTATGCTTCGCAATACATCGTATGCATTGCCATGGTTAATAATTTGGTGACCAACCATCAAGAAATATGGGGAATTACCAACTGTATCGTGGATGGAGTTTCGCAAAGTGCATGCCACTGCAGATAAATGCTCGTCCCAACATCTGTGGTCTTCTTTGATATATGCTCTAATTGCGGCCAATATTGATCTATTCACCCTCTCAGACGCATTTGATTGCGGAGAGTAAACGGCTGTATATATATGTTTTATCCCATGATGTACTAAAACTTGCTTAAATTGATTTGACTTAAACTGTACACCGTTGTCTGAATGTATGAATTCTGGCACACCGTAAACGTGAAAAACTTCTTTTATTAAATAACTTGATAATTTCTTACTGCAGGCTTTAATAAAAGCTTTCACCAAAACAAATTTCGTTAGTTGGTCCACTATAACTAAAATGGTAGTGTTACCACTTTTGGAACGTGGATACGGTCCTAGAAAGTCTATGTATAGTCGCTGCCATGGACGTTCCGAGGTCGACTGTTTCCCCATTGGAGGTCTTAAAATTTTATTTGGAGCCTTAGTGGTTTTACAAACAACACAATTTTTAATATAATCATAAGTGTTTTGGCGCATTTTAGGCCAATAATAATACATTCGTATTCGTTCTAGTGTCTTGGTTATTCCGCCGTGAGATGCAAGAGGATCATCATGTTCTTCGCGTAGAATATCTTCACCTAGCTGTTTCGGTACCCACAATTTGCATAGAGTAATATCTGATAATTTGTCTTTTCTCAAAGGTTCAAGTCGCATATATATTTTGTTGTCCTCTACTTTGATGTTTGAGTACTGGTCTGGATCACTATTTATCGCTCCATCGCGCAAGTCTGCCACCAAAATCTTTTGGTTCATCAACCACTTTAAACTCGCGTGATCCGTGATGATAGTAAAAGTGAAGCATTCAATTTATGGACGAAATTTCTTCACACTTACGATAGCAGCTAAACATTCCAATTCAGTAATGTTGTAGTTTCTCTGTGCTTGATTTAATTTTTGGGACACTTATGCTATCGGTTGTTCGTCTTCTTCTATTGTCTTTTGAAATAGAACTCCTCCAACTCCACTAGTACTAGCATTACAGCGAATGAAGAACGGTTTATTGAAATCAGGATTTGCCAAAAGGGGCTTGGTAGTTAGGACTTCTTTTAGCTGGTTAAAAGATGCATCCACGTCAGATGTCCACTGGAACCTCTTTCCTTTCTTTAGTAAATCTGAAATTGACGCCGTTAATGCCGCGTAATTCGGAATAAACCGCCTATACCATCCAGACATGCCTAATAATCGACGCATCTGTTTCACAGTTGATGGCGTCGGGAAATTCCTTATCGTTTCTATTTTCGAAGGATCAGGGCGTAATCCGTTCGTGCCCACCAGATGACCTAGATACTTTATCTCCTTCAAAACGAACTTGCTTTTTTTCGAGATTTATTGTCAACCCGGCCTGTACAAAGTGTTGTATTACATACATGTTAATACTTGTAAACTACTGCCTACTGCCTTGCAGTAGTGACAGTAAGTCAGTCATGAATAGACAATAAAAGAAGACAGTTCTAAAATATAACATGGTGTTAGAGTAAATTAAAAAATTAAATAAAATAATATAGAAATTATTTAAGATGTCAAATCCAACGAATGGTGAAAGTTTAAGTCAAAAAAATAAAATATTAAGTTGTCAAATTCAACCAATAGAATTAAAAAATTCAAATTTGGGCGACACGTGGAAAAAATGGTTTAACCAATTTAAATTATATATGCGTGCTTCAGATTTGGAAAATGAAGATGATGGACGAAAAGTTGCGTTATTACTTCATAATCTTGGACCGGAAAGTTATGAAATATTTAACTCATTTAATGAAGATATCGACAAAATTAAATATGAAATCTTAGTGAAAAAGTTGGAGTCATATTTTGTGCCGAAAACTAATATTGCAATGGAAAGACATAAGTTTTTTACCAGACAACAGTTAGTTGATGAAAGCATAGATGAATATATAACTGTATTAGTAAATTTGAGTTTCAATTGCTCATTCGGAAATTTACGAGAAGAACTGGTGCGTGATATATTAATATGTGGTCTAAGGGAAAATTATCTCTACATAAAAGAACGCCTTCTAAATGAAGGTGACATAAAGCTTGAAAAGGCTTTAGAAATCGCAAAAACAATGGAATTAACAAGAAGACAGTCACAACAACTACAAAAGGAAATGGATTTCAATTGTGTTGGTGCTTTACATAGTACCAAATTTAACAGTAATGACAGCCGACAAAATCCATTTAGTAGAGGTCATCAGGGTCATAGAAATAGCCAGCCAGAAAGTGAAAAGAAAAAACAACAAATTGAATACAAACAGCAAGTAAATAAAATTGGAATTTGTAACAAGTGCGGTCTTGTCCATAGAGAACGGTGTCCAGCTATTGGAGTCATTTGTAACATTTGCAAGCGGAAAAACCATTATGCGAGAATGTGTATATACTACAAAAATAAGTCAGTTAATCTCTTGGGACTTAAAAAAATAAACAACGAGTCATCATCATCATCAGAGCCGGAAGAATTTTTTGTAGGAGGATTGGACGTGGGTAAAGGAAAACTGTGGTACATTGAAATTAAAATAAATAAAATAAAAATTAAAATGCAATTGGACACAGGTGCGCAAGTCAATGTCATGTCGACTTTTCAATTTGAGAAATTGAAATTAGGTCCAACAAACTTAAAACGTTCTAATGTCAAAATCGCGACTTTTAATGGTGATCAATTGAAAATTTTGGGAAAGTGTTTTCTAACATGCGAGTTTTTGAATCAAAAACATCTAATAGAGTTTTTTGTTGTCGATTTAGAATGTCAAAGAGTATTAGGCTTGCATACCTGTGTGGAATTGAATTTAATAAAACGGGTTCATTCAATAAATTTAGATAACAAACTATCTGATAATAATTGTAAAATTTTACAGAAATATAAAAGTGTGTTCCAAGGCCTTGGTTGTTTAAAAACTAAGTGTCATCTAACAATAAGAAATGATGCTCGACCTGTTATTGACAACATGCGCAGGATACCTTTCAAATTAAAAGAATTATTAAAAGATGAACTTGATCGCCTAATTAAAATGAATGTGATTGTCCTCGTTGAGGAGCTTACAGAATGGGTAAATTCAATTGTTCTAGTAGCGAAACCTAATGGTAAGCTTAGACTATGTTTAAATCCTCGTAATCTAAATAGAGTAATATTACGTTCACATTTTCAGTTACCGACAATTGAAGACATAAAATCACAAATAATTAATGCCAAATATTTTTCGATCCTCGATGCCAATTCAGGTTTCTGGACTATACCTTTAGACGAGCCATCTTCTAAACTATGCACGTTTATTACACCATTTGGGCGATACAGATTTCTACGTTTACCATTTGGTATTAGTTCAGCACCTGAAATTTTCCATTCAGAAATGATAAAAAATTTTTCTAATATACCTGGTCTTGTTATTTATATTGACGATTTTTTGATTTATGGTGCAACTATTGAAGAGCATAATAGTCGTATCGAATAAGTTCTACAAACGGCACAAAATCTTGGTTTAAAATTTAACGAAGCCAAATCAAAAATTCTTTGCAATGAAGTTAAATACATGGGTCACATTTTTAGTCATCAAGGGGTCAAGCCAGATGAAACCAAGGTAGAAGTAATATGTAAAATGCCTTCTCCATCTTCTGTCACAGACTTACAAAGATTTTTAGGCATGGTTAACTATTTAGGTTCTTTCATAAAAGATCTTTCAATTGAAACGTCTAATTTGAGAAATTTATTGAAAAAAGAGACTGAATGGCAATGGACACCATCACATGAAATAGAATTTAAAAACCTAAAATCTCTAATTAGTACAGCTCCAATATTAACATATTTTAATCCAAATAAACCACTAAGTTTATCTTTTGACGCTTCAAAAAACGCAATGGGTGCTGTAATCGTGCATGACAATAGACCAATAGCCTTCGCATCCGCAACACTGACCAACTGTCAACAGAATTATGCACAAATTGAAAAGGAACTTTTTGCAATTCTTTTTGGTTGGACAAAATTCCACCAGTAGGTTTATGGTCATAAAGTTTTAGTTGAAACAAGCCTTTAGTGACTATCTTCAACAAGCCATTATGCAAAATTCCTCCTAGGCTCCAACGAATTATGTTACGTTTACAAACATATGATCTAAATGTTGTATTTAAGCCTGGAAAATATATGCATGTAGCCGATTCGCTTTCACGAGCTGCGCTTCCCGATGAAACTTTAACTGAACTTGACAAAGACCTTACTTTACAGATTAACTTGTTAACTAGGGATCTATCTATTTCCAAAGACAATCTAGAAAAGATTAGAGAAGAAACAAAAGCAGATTTAGGTCTACAGAAATTAATTAAATATTGCCATAATGGGTGGCCAAGCAACAAGAAATCCATAGACATTTTAACTTCACCGTATTTCACAATAAGAGATGAAATACATGTTTACGAGAATTTGGTTTTTAAGGGGTCAAGTCTAATTATTCCAAAAAATCTACGTCACGAAATACTCCAAATAATTCATGAAGGTCATCTCGGCATAGAAAGATGTAAAAACCTGTCAAGAAATTTTGTGTATTGGCGCAACATTAATAATGACATTCGGAATTATGCTAGTCAATGTGAAACATGCATCCGTCATAGGAATAATAATCCAAAGGAACCTATCATTCTACATCACAAAACTGTAATTCCCTGGTACAAAGTAGGCATTGATCTTTTCCATTTTAAAAATAAAATATATTTACTGGTAGTTGATTATTATTCCACTTATATTGAATTAGCTGGATTAAACTCTTCATCCTCGTCTAAGCTAGTCATTACAAATTTAAAATTGATTTTCGCCAGGCATGGTATACCCAATACGGTGATTTCTGATAACGGTCCACCATTTAATTCCGAAGAATTCAAAAAATTTGCAAAAGAATGGAATTTTGAACATATAACATCCAGTCCTCACTATCCAAGATCCAATGGACTAGTTGAAAGATCCATAGGCACAATTAAATTAAATTATTATCGAAATGTGACGAAACTGGCACTGATCCATACATAGCCTTGTTACAGTATCGTTCGACCCCAAAGAATAACATCAACTCACTGCTGATGTCTCGTTGTTTAAGAACAAAACTACCATCATTGCAGACACAACTACTGCCATCAGTAGTTGATCAAAATTTACATTTATCAAAACTTCATCAGAATAATCAAAAAATTATAAGAAATTATAATAAAAAGACTAGAAAACTGCAACCTCTGGAACAAGGGGAAAAGGTTTATTATAAAACATCTCTCACATCCGAATGGACGCCTCGAAAAATTGTTGGACTGTGCAATGAAACCAGGTCATATTCCATTTTGGATGAGAATGGTCATATTTTCAGGCGTAATCATCAACATATTTTAAAGGTTCCTCAATCTGTGGATGATCACAGTCATAATATAAAATTCACAGAACAACGTGAAACTATTGAAGATAATGATTCCAGTCAAGGTCATCATGAAAGATTTGACAATGATTTGAATGTAACACATCAAAATGGAACGCAAATGCGCTCAGGTCGAGTAATTTCTTAGAACTAAATTTAAATTTTTTATATCACATATTGTATAAGCTTATTAGAATTGTGTATGTGGAAATCACCACTAATTTTGAATTGTTAACCTATATAAATTTTATTTTTAAATTGAATTGAATTATATACTATATATACAAAAAAAAAATAGTTAAAAAGAAAGATGTTGTATTACATACATGTTAATACTTGTAAACTACTGCCTACTGCCTTGCAGTAGTGACAGTAAGTCAGTCATGAATAGACAACAAAAGAAGACAGTTCTAAAATATAACAGTTGCATCCCTTCTTTGCTAGCCTTAAGATCCAAAACCTCTCCTGCCTTTTTACATGCCTGTGCTTCGGCAACTGGGTTTTTTGAATTATGTGAAAACACCATCACTGGCCTCGGCTTCCAATGCACGAGCTAAATTCTGCATCGATTTCATTTCATTAGCAGCCAACTTTCTTATTTGAAATTCAACTGTCAGCTCGGTTGGACTTAACCAGTCTATTTCTGTCGGTAATAACAACATCGTTTGTATTTGAATATAACCACTATGCACTATCAAGCACTAAGAGTACCAAAGAAAGCAAAAGAACAAAAATACTGGCCGTTTTCTACTGAAAGTACCCCTATAATCAGTAAACTTCGCAATACACAATACCGTAGGTGTATAAAAAACATTTAAAAAAATTAAGTAAAAGAAAACCAATATATATATGGTTAAATAGACGAAGGAAAAATAAATATAGGAATAATAGAGTAAAAGAAACCCCAGATACAAACAAGTAAGAATCAAAACAAAACTCTGATATATTTTCTCATTAAAAGATGTGATTTTATTTATTTATATATATATATATGTCTTTTCTTTTTTTTTCAATAAATTGCCCGTTTCTAATTCCGATGGTGAAACGATAATGTTTATTTATGTGTAAGCAAGAAAATTTTTCACTAATAACTAGATATAATAATCTAACTTTTTCTATAATTATAGCTAACGAAACGAAACTTGTACGATATATGTGTGAGAGAAACAGGGATGGAGTTGAATAACTAATACGCATGTGCGAGGTCATCTTTTCAGAAATTAACGATAAAAATTAAGGAAATATGTATATGTGTAGCAAAGAAAACTAAAAGGGATCGGACCTTATAGAGAAAAAAAAATTAAAATGTGAAATTAAATATTACGGCTAAATTTACAATAAACAGAAATAAAATGTAACAAATCCTTGTATTGACTCAAAATCTCAAAATCTAAAATAATTGTTCACCTTCAACATGTATCTCGGTTTACCTATTCAAACCAGTGCAAAATTTACTTGGATGTTTACACAAAATTCAACAGCCTACCTTGCACCAGCGATAAAGGAGCCTTTCATCTTTAAGAAAACACTGAAATCATTTAATTATTTCTGTCTTCAAACAATCATCCGCTCCTGGATAAATGGACTCACCACATTCGACGGAAGCGGTGGAAATTGCGATAAACAAGAAAATAAAAGAAAATAATGACTACTTAATAAAAAAAAATTAAATGGAAGCTGAAACTAAAAAAAATGGACGAAATTGAGATTTCACCAAAATACTAAAGAATTCAAATTATTTGCCGAAAACTAAAATAAAAAAAAAATGACAGAAATTATCTCAATGAAACATTTGGAATAAAAAAAACTCGAAAATATTAAGAAAAAATTATTTTTAAATTGCCGAAAAAAAATTAAAACTATAAAAAAACAAAATAAATTAATGTGATAATATAGACCTGAAAAATCTTTCAAGTCCCTGCTCGGGCGCCATTTGTAACGAAATGATCGTTAAGTTTAGGTTTTTCATTACTGGCTTGCTGATGGCCACGCTTTGCCGGGTGTCTTCAACCTAGTTTGTATTCAGGGTTCCCATCAGCGACCAGAATGCTTGAGAAACGTGGATAGGTAAAAGAAGCAAATAAAATCCAAAAAAAACACACGATTCAAATAAAGAAAACACCAGATGACCTTGCTTTAGAAATACACCAAAGACGTTCCTTTCAAATGGAACCTCCCCAGTAACCGCATTGGGAGAGCCATTTCCTTCCTTACATGACGCAAAGAATGTTCAACTCCACTCCTTGGTTTATGCTTAATTAGCACTTCATTTTGTTTCCTTCAAATCTTGGATCAAAATAAATTTAAAAAAAACTGACACACACAAAAAAAAAGAGAAGAAAACACCTTGTTTAAAATTAAACTAAAATCAATGATACTTTATTTGCCTCAAAATAAAAAAAAATTAATAATGAAAATTCTGAAGAAGATACAAAAAATTATATATAAAATAAAACACAAAAAAAACTCATTCATTTAGATGGATATCTTCAAAAAATTTTATCTTTAAAAATTATAATTCGATAACTAATTCAAATTAAGATATCATAATTCAAATTTCACTCAAAAAAAAATATAAAAAAAACAAAATTCACTTTCAAAAAAATTGATTTCACCACAAATTTGTTTTCATGGATCCTAGGCGCAATTGGTATAAAATAGTTGTTTTTTTTTCTTATTTTTGGATCTTGTAAATTGTCAAAACTTGTTTACATTTTTCTTTATTTTTCTACTTTTACGTGAATTACTTTTTTAGGTTTTGTTTTGTTTTCGCCGGTTTTTAGTAGTGCAAAGTGATCAAATCAGTTAAAATAAAAAGAAATTCTCTTAATAACGCTACCTCTTCAGAGACGCCTTAAGAAAATTTCATTAAAATTAATAAAAAAATGTGATCGTGCAACAAGAAAACAAAATAATATATATAGATGTTTACCGAAATAATTCAAAAAAAACGTAAGAATAATCAAAGAAAAGTGTTTGATGAACCACGATAAAATTGGATCAAACTTTCACGTAAGCTTTTTTTTTTCTTCTTATTTATATTTGGATATATTTATATATTTAAAAAAAAAACAAAAGCAAAAAAAAAATGACATAGCTTTTTTTTTGATGGTGAAAACTTAAGATGTCCTTGACCTTTGTTAACCTCAGCTCACTAGTTACGTCACCGTTAGAAGTTTTCCTGAAATCGGTACACCTTTTGTTGTTCTCCTTTTCTCCTTTTGTTCTCCAATTCCAAATATATATATATTTTCTTGTTTCTTAATCCTCGTAGATAACATGAATTTTGCAAGCAGCCATATATAGTATTTCAGGAACCCAAAGAAACTTCTTCTAGTTTAAAATCAAAAACTCGCTTTTACAAAAAAAAAAACGGTTAAAGAAAAATAAAAATTTTGCCTAATTATTTGGGCAGAGAAACACCTTACACTTCTAATTTAAAAATTTTACTGATCATTTTCACTTGTCCAACGATCCTTTATATACTCTCTGGTATAACGGATATTTAAAATTTGATTTTCTTATGTTTTTCCCTTTTTCTTTGATATGTTTTTACATATCAAAATTTAGATACGGATTTCCTTTATATTTTAAGTCTATTTAGATATTGTAAAATTACTTAATTTTGTATATTTAAACAAATACTGGTTTTTTCCTTTGTCCTGTAGGCGTTACCTCTACCATGGATTTTAAAGCAAGATTTCCATTTACCTTTTCGCCGCGGTTATTGATGAAACTTTAAAAAAAATTATTTTTAACAAAAAAAAGAAGGTTTCATGTTTTCCATCAATCTTGGGCCTCCTGATCCCTATTTTATGATGTTTACAAATTTTTTCTTCCATTTAAACCAAAAGAAATTCGAAAGAAAATCAGCAAAAAGCGTGAGGTTAGTACCGATGAGAAAACTTAGATTTCCCTGAAATATCAGCTAATTTCCAGGAAAATCATATCAGCTCGCAACGCTGATTCAGTTGATATATCAGTGTCTAAGGAGCACTTGAAGTTATCATTGTCATAGGCATGTTCAAGTTTTCACCATCTGTCATACGACCTTTTGGATTTAAACTCTTTTATACCCTTGCCCTAGTCATAGATCATTTTTGTAGTAAAATAAAAAAACTAATATTACAACATTATACAAAAAAAACGATGGCAAACAATAATATTCCTTAAAAAAAAGATTATTTATTCATTGCATTCTTCCAGTTGAATTCTTCTTCCGGGTCATCTTTACTTCAGCGATGATGGTCCATTCCAAATCCCGTACATGTCCTATAAGGAAGAACTGTCTTTAAGAGGAAAATCTGTTCCATATTCACAGATAACACGCATGATGGACTGAATACTGGACGATATTACACCAACAGATAAGTAAAATAAGCCTACATCCCCTAATAAACATTGAAGCTTCCTTTACTCTTTTATTTTTAGGTTTAAAAAGGATTCTTGAAAGGAAATATGAAAAGGCAAAAAAAACAAAAAAAGGCGGTCGTTACAAATCAGGAATTGGAGACGACAAGGAGGCATAATTGGCAATAAACCGCCTATACCATCCTGTCATACCCAAAAATCGACGAACCTGTTTTGCAGTGGTAGGTGCAGGAAAGGCAAAGATTGCGGATACCTTATTTGAGTCGGTCTTTAAACATCCGTTACCAACGATGTAACCCAAATATCTAACTTCTCTCATGCAAAATTTGCTTTTCTCCAAATTTATTGTGAGTCCAGCAGAAGACAAGCAATGTGCAATGGTTGCCAAAAGTTTAACGTGAGAATCGACATCCTCAGAAACTACCAAAAGATCTTCCAAATAGACGAAACAGTTTTCTCTTAAGTCGACTGGAATTTTTTTGTCCATCAGTCTACACATTCTTTGAGGAGCATTACAGAGCCCGAATGGCATCACTGTAAACTGGTATAACGGTCTACCAGGCACTGTGAAAGCAGTTTTTTCCCTACTCTGCTTCTCCAACGGTATCTGCCAAAAGGCGTCCTTCAAATCAATACTTGAAATGAAGCACGTCTTCTCAAGTCTACTGAGAAGGCCTTCTATATGTGGAAGTGGGTAAGCGTCTTTTTTCGTATGGGTGTTCACTTTCCTGGAGTCGAGGCAGAGGCGAACCTTTCCAGGTTTGCGCACCAAGACTACAGGAGAGTTCCACGCGCTGACACTTTCTTCGATGACACCCAATTCCAACATATGGTCCAACTCACCATACATGAGGGCTTGCACCGCAGGGGAAACAGGGTACTGGCGTTGCTTTACAGGCTCCGCGTTTTCTACCTCAATAATATGTTGTTCTAAATGTGTTTTCCCTAAACCGACTTGGTTAAAGGAAGGAAATAAAGTTAAGATGTCGTCAAGACGCGCGCGCTGTTCCGAATTTAGCGCGTGTCTGTTGGGATCGTCAATTGACAAACAATCTAAAGTTTCGTTTTTAGAAAATATAGTCGGAGCTATATCGAATTCTTTCCAAAAATCTACACCTAGATATAGATTTTGGGTAAGTCCTGGTACGACGTATAGAGAAAGTGTTTTTATAATGTTATTGTATGTAATTGGAATCACAATTTGCCCGTGTACAGGTTGAGCTTTACCATCAGCCGTTTTGACTGTGGTGGGACGACCAGTAATTAAAATTTTATGACGTTCGAGGAAATCTAAAGCGCCAGCGCCTAGACAGGACACACTTACACCACTGTCCAAAAGGCCAAAAAAGGATTCACCGTCGATTTCCACCTTAGTATATGGTCGATCGTCATGTTTAAGCTTCACAAAAGCAGATTCCACCGTTTTACCCAATAACTTCTTTTGTTTACACCTTTCTCTAAAGCTACTAATTTTACTCGGTTTTAGTAAAGCACCGATTATTCTATTTCTAGCTTCGTCATATTCCATTTGACGTTGATGTAATGCTTTATTCGACCTTTCCAGTATATTATTATTAGATGAGATTTTAGTTGACGTTTCGCGTTTCAAAATTTTAATGACAGACGGAGAATTTGGTTGTAATGATAGATTCGGACTCAAGGTTGGTTCTATTTTGATTGGTCCGGGGGCATTAATGGCAACCAGGGATTCCCGTGCGGGTGGTGGTGGTCTATTTACGTTATGGTTTGTTGTTGGTTGACTTAGTCTCTGAGGAACGTTCAAATTATATGTTTCGTTCAAATAATTGAAGTTAGCAGACAGGTCCACGGATTTTGGTGGAGCCACTGAACCTGGTGCATGCGATGGTGTATTTAAAGTCATTCTCTTGATTTGATTGAGTAACTCACTTTGGATTTTGGCCATCGGACTGCTCACAGCCGCCTCGATCATAGTGCCTATGTTTTCCGTGGAAGCACTTGGATCCGAAGGAGAGAGGAAAGAGGCGCCATCACTAGAACCCCATCGTGTGATAGTTGGGTTTGCCGCACCTCTTCCTCTGCCACTACGACTGCGAGTTGTCATTGTAGCAGAAGCCAATAATTTTGAAGCTGATGGCAGATCTAATGAAAGCTGTGATTGGCTTCGCGTTACTCGAGAATCATCTTGACCGGTTAATACACTCACCGCAGCACCTTGAGCATCTGTATTTGGCTCTGGTGACGCATTTGGTACTTTTGTGGGGTTGATTTTAGGTGTTGCACCTGTATTTGTGTCGGCCATTTCGTAAACAAACCTTAAGTTTCCAAAAATATCAAAATTATAATCACAAATTTATTCAAAAGTAAAGCCAGAAATTCAGTACAATGTGAGGTCAAATCTGGTATTTTGAGACACACACAAAAAAAAAGAGAAGAAAACACCTTGTTTAAAATTAAACTAAAATCAATGATACTTTATTTGCCTCAAAATAAAAAAAAATTAATAATGAAAATTCTGAAGAAGAAACAAAAAATTATATATAAAATAAAACACAAAAAAAACTCATTCATTTAGATGGATATCTTCAAAAAATTTTATCTTTAAAAATTATAATTCGATAACTAATTCAAATTAAGATATCATAATTCAAATTTCACTCAAAAAAAAATATAAAAAAAACAAAATTCACTTTCAAAAAAATTGATTTCACCACAAATTTGTTTTCATGGATCCTAGGCACAATTGGTATAAAATAGTTGTTTTTTTTTCTTTTTTTTGGATCTTGTAAATTGTCAAAACTTGTTTACATTTTTCTTTATTTTTCAACTTTTACGTGAATTACTTTTTTAGGTTTTGTTTTGTTTTCGCTGGTTTTTAGTAGTGCAAAGTGATCAAATCAGTTAAAATAAAAAGAATTTCTCTTAATAACGCTACCTCTTCAGAGACGCCTTAAGAAAATTTCATTAAAATTAATAAAAAAATGTGATCGTGCAACAAGAAAATAAAATAATATATATAGATGTTTACCGAAATAATTCAAAAAAAACGTAAGAATAATCAAAGAAAAGTGTTTGATGAACCACGATAAAATTGGATCAAACTTTCACGTAAGCTTTTTTTTTTTCTTCTTATTTATATTTGGATATATTTATATATTTAAAAAAAAAACAAAAGCAGAAAAAAAATGACTTAGCTTTTTTTTTGATGGTGAAAACTTAAGATGTCCTTGACCTTTGTTAACCTCAGCTCACTAGTTACGTCACCGTTAGAAGTTTTCCTGAAATCGGTACACCTTTTGTTGTTCTCCTTTTCTCCTTTTGTTCTCCAATTCCAAATATATATATATTTTCTTGTTTCTTAATCCTCGTAGATAACATGAATTTTGCAAGCAGCCATATATAGTATTTCAGGAACCCAAAGAAACTTCTTCTAGTTTAAAATCAAAAACTCGCTTTTACCAAAAAAAACGGTTAAAGAAAAATAAAAATTTTGCCTAATTATTTGGGCAGAGAAACACCTTACACTTCTAATTTAAAAATTTTACTGATCATTTTCACTTGTCCAGCGATCCTTTATATACTCTCTGGTATAACGGACATTTAAAATTTGATTTTCTTATGTTTTTCCCTTTTTCTTTGATATGTTTTTACATATCAAAATTTAGATACGGATTTCCTTTATATTTTAAGTCTATTTAGATGTTGTAAAATTACTTAATTTTGTATATTTAAACAAATACTGGTTTTTTCCTTTGTCCTGTAGGCGTTACCTCTACCATGGATTTTAAAGCAAAATATCCATTTACCTTTTCGCCGCAGTTATTGATGAAACTTTAAAAAAAATTATTTTTAACAAAAAAAAGAAGTTTTCATGTTTTCCATCAATCTTGGGCCTCCTGATCCCTATTTTATGATGTTTACAAATTTTTTCTTCCATTTAAACCAAAAGAAATTCGAAAGAAAATCAGCAAAAAGCGTGAGGTTAGTACCGATGAGAAAACTTAGATTTCCGTGAAATATCAGCTAATTTCCAGGAAAATCATATCAGCTCGCAACGCTGATTCAGTTGATATATCAGTGTCTAAGGAGCACTTGAAGTTATCATTGTCATAGGCATGTTCAAGTTTTCACCATCTGTCATACGACCTTTTGGATTTAAACTCTTTTATACCCTTGCCCTAGTCATAGATCATTTTTGTAGTAAAATAAAAAAACTAATATTACAACATTATACAAAAAAAACGATGGCAAACAATAATATTCATTAAAAAAAAGATTATTTATTCATTGCATTCTTCCAGTTGAATTCTTCTTCCGGGTCATCTTTACTTCAGCGATGATGGTCCATTCCAAATCCCGTACATGTCCTATAAGGAAGAACTGTCTTTAAGAGGAAAATCTGTTCCATATTCACAGATAACACGCATGATGGACTGAATACTGGACGATATTACACCAACAGATAAGTAAAATAAACATACATCCCCTAATAAACATTGAAGCTTCCTTTACTCTTTTATTTTTAGGTTTAAAAAGGATTCTTGAAAGGAAATATGAAAAGGCAAAAAAAACAAAAAAAGGCGGTCGTTAAAAATCAGGAATTGGAGACGACAAGGAGGCATAATTGGCAATAAACCGCCTATACCATCCTGTCATACCCAAAAATCGACGAACCTGTTTTGCAGTGGTAGGTGCAGGAAAGGCAAAGATTGCGGATACCTTATTTGAGTCGGTCTTTAAACATCCGTTACCAACGATGTAACCCAAATATCTAACTTCTCTCATGCAAAATTTGCTTTTCTCCAAATTTATTGTGAGTCCAGCAGAAGACAAGCAATGTGCAATGGTTGCCAAAAGTTTAACGTGAGAATCGACATCCTCAGAAACTACCAAAAGATCTTCCAAATAGACGAAACAGTTTTCTCTTAAGTCGACTGGAATTGTTTTGTCCATCAGTCTACACATTCTTTGAGGAGCATTACAGAGCCCGAATGGCATCACTGTAAACTGGTATAACGGTCTACCAGGCACTGTGAAAGCAGTTTTTTCCCTACTCTGCTTCTCCAACGGTATCTGCCAAAAGGCGTCCTTCAAATCAATACTTGAAATGAAGCACGTCTTCTCAAGTCTACTGAGAAGGCCTTCTATATGTGGAAGTGGGTAAGCGTCTTTTTTCGTATGGGTGTTCACTTTCCTGGAGTCGAGGCAGAGGCGAACCTTTCCAGGTTTGCGCACCAAGACTACAGGAGAGTTCCACGCGCTGACACTTTCTTCGATGACACCCAATTCCAACATATGGTCCAACTCACCATACATGAGGGCTTGCACCGCAGGGGAAACAGGGTACTGGCGTTGCTTTACAGGCTCCGCGTTTTCTACCTCAATAATATGTTGTTCTAAATGTGTTTTCCCTAAACCGACTTGGTTAAAGGAAGGAAATAAAGTTAAGATGTCGTCAAGACGCGCGCGCTGTTCCGAATTTAGCGCGTGTCTGTTGGGATCGTCAATTGACAAACAATCTAAAGTTTCGTTTTTAGAAAATATAGTCGGAGCTATATCGAATTCTTTCCAAAAATCTACACCTAGATATAGATTTTGGGTAAGTCCTGGTACGACGTAGAGAGAAAGTGTTTTTATAATGTTATTGTATGTAATTGGAATCGCAATTTGCCCGTGTACAGGTTGAGGTTTACCATCAGCCGTTTTGACTGTGGTGGGACGACCAGTAATTAAAATTTTATGACGTTCGAGGAAATCTAAAGCGCCAGCGCCTAGACAGGACACACTTAAACCACTGTCCAAAAGGCCAAAAAAGGATTCACCGTCGATTTCCACCTTAGCATATGGTCGATCGTCATGTTTAAGCTTCACAAAAGCAGATTCCACCGTTTTACCCAATAACTTCTTTTGTTTACACCTTTCTCTAAACCTACTAATTTTACTCGGTTTTAGTAAAGCACCGATTATTCTATTTCTAGCTTCGTCATATTCCATTTGACGTTGATGTAATGCTTTATTCGACCTTTCCAGTATATTATTATTAGATGAGATTTTAGTTGACGTTTCGCGTTTCAAAATTTTAATGACAGACGGAGAATTTGGTTGTAATGATAGATTGGGACTCAAGGTTGGTTCTATTTTGATTGGTCCGGGGGCATTATTGGCAACCAGGGATTCCCGTGCGGGTGGTGGTGGTCTATTTACGTTATGGTTTGTTGTTGGTTGACTTAGTCTCTGAGGAACGTTCAAATTATATGTTTCGTTCAAATAATTGAAGTTAGCAGACAGGTCCACGGATTTTGGTGGAGCCACTGAACCTGGTGCATGCGATGGTGTATTTAAAGTCATTCTCTTGATTTGATTGAGTAACTCACTTTGGATTTTGGCCATCGGACTGCTCACAGCCGCCTCGATCATAGTGCCTATGTTTTCCGTGGAAGCACTTGGATCCGAAGGAGAGATTAAAGAGGCGCCATCACTAGAACCCCATCGTGTGATAGTTGGGTTTGCCGCACCTCTTCCTCTGCCACTACGACTGCGAGTTGTCATTGTAGCAGAAGCCAATAATTTTGAAGCTGATGGCAGATCTAATGAAAGCTGTGATTGGCTTCGCGTTACTCGAGAATCATCTTGACCGGTTAATACACTCACCGCAGCACCTTGAGCATCTGTATTTGGCTCTGGTGACGCATTTGGTACTTTTGTGGGGTTGATTTTAGGTGTTGCACCTGTATTTGTGTCGGCCATTTCGTAAACAAACCTTAAGTTTCCAAAAATATCAAAATTATAATCACAAATTTATTCAAAAGTAAAGCCAGAAATTCAGTACAATGTGAGGTCAAATCTGGTATTTTGAGACACACACAAAAAAAAAGAGAAGAAAACACCTTGTTTAAAATTAAACTAAAATCAATGATACTTTATTTGCCTCAAAATAAAAAAAAATTAATAATGAAAATTCTGAAGAAGAAACAAAAAATTATATATAAAATAAAACACAAAAAAAACTCATTCATTTAGATGGATATCTTCAAAAAATTTTATCTTTAAAAATTATAATTCGATAACTAATTCAAATTAAGATATCATAATTCAAATTTCACTCAAAAAAAAATATAAAAAAAAACAAAATTCACTTTCAAAAAAATGGATTTCACCACAAATTTGTTTTCATGGATCCTAGGCGCAATTGGTATAAAATAGTTGTTTTTTTTTTCTTTTTTTTGGATCTTGTAAATTGTCAAAACTTGTTTACATTTTTCTTTATTTTTCTACTTTTACGTGAATTACTTTTTTAGGTTTTGTTTTGTTTTCGCTGGTTTTTAGTAGTGCAAAGTGATCAAATCAGTTAAAATAAAAAGAAATTCTCTTAATAACGCTACCTCTTCAGAGACGCCTTAAGAAAATTTCATTAAAATTAATAAAAAAATGTGATCGTGCAACAAGAAAACAAAATAATATATATAGATGTTTACCGAAATAATTCAAAAAAAACGTAAGAATAATCAAAGAAAAGTGTTTGATGAACCACGATAAAATTGGATCAAACTTTCACGTAAGCTTTTTTTTTTCTTCTTATTTATATTTGGATATATTTATATATTTAAAAAAAAAACAAAAGCAAAAAAAAAATGACATAGCTTTTTTTTTGATGGTGAAAACTTAAGATGTCCTTGACCTTTGTTAACCTCAGCTCACTAGTTACGTCACCGTTAGAAGTTTTCCTGAAATCGGTACACCTTTTGTTGTTCTCCTTTTCTCCTTTTGTTCTCCAATTCCAAATATATATATATTTTCTTGTTTCTTAATCCTCGTAGATAACATGAATTTTGCAAGCAGCCATATATAGTATTTCAGGAACCCAAAGAAACTTCTTCTAGTTTAAAATCAAAAACTCGCTTTTACAATGCCAATTATGCCTCCTTGTCGTCTCCAATTCCTGATTTGTAACGACCGCCTTTTTTTGTTTTTTTTGCCTTTTCATATTTCCTTTCAAGAATACTTTTTAAACCTAAAAATAAAAGAGTAAAGGAAGCTTCAATGTTTATTAGGGGATGTATGTTTATTTTACTTATCTGTTGGTGTAATATCGTCCAGTATTCAGTCCATCATGCGTGTTATCTGTGAATATGGAACAGATTTTCCTCTTAAAGAAAGTTCTTCCTTATAGGATATGTACGGGATTTGGAATGGACCATCATCGCTGAAGTAAAGATGACCCGGAAGAAGAATTCAACTGGAAGAATGCAATGAATAAATAATCTTTTTTTTAATGAATATTATTGTTTGCCATCGTTTTTTTTGTATAACGTTGTAATATTAGTTTTTTTATTTTACTACAAAAATGATCTATGACTAGGGCAAGGGTATAAAAGAGTTTAAATCCAAAAGGTCGTATGACAGATGGTGAAAACTTGAACATGCCTATGACAATGATAACTTCAAGTTCTCCTTAGACACTGATATATCAACTGAATCAGCGTTGCGAGCTGATATGATTTTCCTGGAAATTAGCTGATATTTCAGGGAAATCTAAGTTTTCTCATCGGTACTAACCTCACACTTTTTTCTGATTTTCTTTTGAATTTTTTTTGGTTTAAATGGAAGAAAAAATTTGTAAACATCATAAAATAGGGATCAGGAGGCCCAAGATTGATGGAAAACATGAAAACTTCTTTTTTCTGTTAAAAATAATTTTTTTTAAAGTTTCAACAATAACCGCGGCGAAAAGGAAAATGGAAATTTTGCTTTAAAATCCATGGTAGAGGTAACGCCTACAGGACAAAGGAAAAAACCAGTATTTGTTTAAATATACAAAATTAAGTAATTTTACAATATCTAAATAGACTTAAAATATAAAGGAAATCCGTATCTAAATTTTGATAAGTAAAAATATATCAAAGAAAAAGGGAAAAACATAAGAAAATCAAATTTTAAATATGAGTCCAAAAGTCCGTTATACCAGAGAGTATATAAAGGATCGCTGGACAAGTGAAAAGGATCAGTAAAATTTTTAAATTAAAAGTGTAAAGTGTTTCTCTGCCCAAATAATTAGGCAAAATTTTCATTTTTCTTTAACCGTTTTTTTTTTGTAAAAGTGAGTTTTTAATTTTAAACTAAAAGAAATTTCTTTGGGTTCCTGAAATACTATATATGGCTGCTTGCAAAATTCATGTTATCTACGAGGATTAAGAAACAAGAAAATATATATATATTTGGAATTGGAGAACAAAAGAAGGAAAGGAGAACAGCAAAAGGTGTACCGGTTTCAGGAAAACTTCCAACGGTTACGTAACTAGTGAGCTGAGGTTAAGAAAGGTCAAGGACATCTTAAGTTTTCGCCATCAACAAAAAAAGCTAGGTCATTTTTTTTTGCTGTTGTTTTTTTTTAAATATATAAATATATCCAAATATAAATAAGAAGAAAAAAAAAACTTACGTGAAAGTTTGATCCAATTTTATCGTGGTTCATCAAACACTTTTCTTTGATTATTCTTACGTTTTTTTTTTGAATTATTTCGGTAAACATCTATATATATTATTTTGTTTTCTTGTTGCACGATCACATTTTTTTATTATTTTTAATGAAATTTTCTTAAAGCGTCTCTGAAGAGGTAGCGTTATTAAGAGAATTTCTTTTTATTTTAACTGATTTGATCACTTTGCACTACCAAAAACCGGCGAAAACAAAACAAAACCTAAAAAAATAATTCACGTAACAGTAGAAAAATAAAGAAAAATGTAAACACGTTTTGACATTTTACAAAATCCAAAAAAAAAGAAAAAAAAACAACTATTTTATACCAATTGCGCCTAGGATCCATGAAAACAAATTTGTGGTGAAATCAATTTTTTTGAAAGTTAATTTTGTTTTTTTTATATTTTTTTTTGTGTGAAATGTGATTTATGATATCTTAATTTAAATTAGTTATTGAATTATAATATTTAAAGATAAAAATTTTCTAAGATATCCATCTAAATGAATGAGTTTTTTTTGTGTTTTATTTTATATATAATTTTTTCTTTCTTCTTCAGAATTTTCATTATTAATTTTTTTTTATTTTGAGGCCAATAAAGTATCATTGATTGTAGTTTAATTTTAAACAAGGTGTTTTCTTCTCTTTTTTTTGTGTGTGTGTCAGTTTTTTTTTAAATTTATTTTGATCCAAGATTTGAAGGAAAGAAAATGAAGTGCTAATTAAGCATAAACCAAGGGAGTGGAGTTGAATATTCTTTGCGTCATGTAAGGAAGGAAATGGCTCTCCCAATGCGGTTACTGGGGAGGTTCCATTTGAAAGGAACGTCTTTGGTGTATTTCTAAAGCAAGGTCATCTGGTGTTTTTCTTTATTTGAATCATGTGTTTTTTTTTGGATTGCATTTGTTTCTTTTACCTATCCACGTTTCTCAAGCATTCTGGTCCCTGATGGGAACCCTGAATACAAACTAGGCTGAAGACACCCGGCAAAGCGTGGCGATCAGCAATCCGGTAATGAAAAACCTAAAATAAACGATCATTTCGTTACAGATTGCTTAAAGAAGAGTGCCAAGTTTGTTTGGACAGCGGAAGCTCAGGTAGCGTTTGAAGCCTTGAAATCTTCATTAACTACGGCCCTGGTATTGGCCAACCCTTATTACACTAAACCCTTTATTATACAGTGCGACGCGAATAAGACCGGTGTCGGAGGTGTTTTGCTGCAAAGCGACGACGAAGGCAATGAGAAACCCATCGCATATATTTCTCAAATGCTGAACTCAGCACAACGCAGCTACAGCGTGACGGAACTGGAATGTTTCGCTGCGGTGTTGAGCGTTAAGAAGTTCAGAGCGTACGTCGAAGGTTCGCCGTTCAAAATAGTCACCGACCATGCGAGTTTAAAATGGCTCATGAGTCAGCGCGACTTGAGCGGACGTTTGGCTCGATGGAGCTTAAAGCTTCAAGCCTTTGATTTCGCGATTGAACACAGTAAAGGTTCAGAAAATGTGATGCCAGATGCGCTTTCACTCGTTTACGTGGACGCGATTTCGGAAATAGTTTCGGCACCTAGCATAAACTTGAATTCTGAAGCCTTCAAATCAAAGCAATATCTCGACCTGATCGATACAGTGCAAAGCAACGCGGAAAGGCTGCCTGACACGCAAGTGTCAGATGGCTACGTGTATTTCAGGACTTGCTTAAGCACTGGCAATATCTTTCAGGAAGATCGATCGTGGAAGCTTTGGGTTCCGTCTAGCCTCACGGACGAGCTAGTCCGTCTGGAGCATGATCCTCCACAAGCAGCGCACGGTGGTATTACCAAAACCTTGCATCGTTTGCGGCAAAGATATTTCTGGCCTAGTATGGCTAGCGAAGTACGAAAATATATCGCGAGTTGCATCGTATGTAAAGAGTCTAAGGTTCCAAATAGTGTGTTGAGGCCGCCAATGGGCAAACAAATTGAAGTTGACCGACCATTCCAGTACTTATATGTTGACCTGTTGGGACCCTACCCTCGGTCTAAGCATGGTAACACCACTCTCCTAGTTGCTTTGGACAAATTTCCGAAATTTGATTTGTTCAAGACACTACGTAAGGCGTCTGCCGTGCAGATCACCGATTTCTTGGAGGAAAGCGTCTTCAATTTATTCGGCGTACCCGAGGTTATATTTTCAGATAATGGACCGCAATTTATATCTAAAGAATTTCGCAAATTAGTTGAAGCGTATGGTGTGAAACACAATCGTACAGCTATCTACTCACCACAAGCTAACGCATCGGAACGTGTAAACCGTTCATTACTGGCGGCCATCCGCTCTTATGTTGGCACCGATCATAGGGATTGGGATCAAAATTTGGGAAGCATCGGCTGTGCTCTTCGGAGTACAGTCCATGCTTCTACGGGGATTGATCCATATTTTCTTGTGTTCGGTTCCCACATGATCACACATGGGTCGACCTACGAACTGATGCGAAAGTTAAATGGTTTGAATGATGGTGAATTGGTTGTGTCCTCAAAAAAAGACCAGCTTGAACTAACTCGCGAACGCGTCAAAAATAATTTGTCGAAAGCTCACCAACAGCATGAGCAAATTTATAATCGTCGAACCCGGGTAAAGAGATTTATTGGCGGACAGGAAGTCTACCGAAGAAATTTCACGCTTAGGGACTTCGCAAAAAATGTCAATGCTAAGCTAAATCGTAAATTTCTGAAGTGTCGGATTGTTCGTGCGGTTGGCGATTCCCTCTATGAAGTCGAGGATTTGCAGGGTAGAACCATAGGGGTTTACCATGCCAAAGACTTGAGGCAATAGTGAGGTAAGAACAGACATCCACTGTCGCGGTTTAGGGCGGATAATTTCCTTTTCTTTTCTTTCGTTTTCTGGTGCCCGGCTAGCACAGTCGAGAGCAACGGAGACTCTTTTCGGGTGTGGTCGAGCCCCACGTTGGGCAGTGCAAGCTTTCACGTACCACTCAAACCACCCACACGCTTTTCAGTTACGTCCGGGTTGACACATCAATCCCTGATGCATCCGTGTTGTAACGTGTGTCCAAAACTACACTCTTACTTATATTTTCAAACCTACACGGTAACATGATTGAAAACATCTGCGTGGTCAACTTTTTGCGAAAACCGCATGGTTCTAATAAATTCCTTCTAGAAAATTCGATTCACCACATATCCGTGGTGGAAATAAGTTGAAAAGAGAGTCCCCGCTGAGAAAACGAAAGAAGAGACGCAAAGAAGAATGGGAAAAAGTCGATCGTGTACTATTCTGATTGGCAGGATAAAAGATAAAACAAGAAATACCGGTTTTGGTTTTAGACAAGGGAAAAATTTTGCGACCGGGAGAGAAAGGAATGAAGAAAATTTTTTTTGGATGAACGAGAGTCTTGTTTTGAAGTCTGAAGAAGGGAGTCAGTTTTCTGGATGTTAAAGAAGACAGTGGAATATGGGATCATCAACTTGATGATTTTTTTCGCAAATTAAAAAAGAAATAGTTTTGTTAGAATTACCGGGAAATTAAAGTAAAAAAATAGTTTGGTTAAAAATTAGCGTGAAATCAAAAAAAAAAAAAAAGAATTTGAATTTTTTTTTATTGCGGTTAGTGAAGTTTTGATTTTTGAAAAAAAAAGGTGGGAAAAAACGAAAAACTGTAAACGTGGCGAGGTTTTTTTTTCCTTGCATTTTTGTTTTTTTTTTTATAATTAGAAGAAAAATTAATATTAAAAAAAAAAGAAAAGGCCAGAAAAATGGTATGTTAAATGGTAAGGCACATGGCTCGTTGCTTTTCGTCTAAAAAGTTGCATCAAAATATTGTCAATTGTATACAAAAAGGAAAAAAAAAAAAAAATTTAAATTTCATCGTGGGATATCCGCATCATCTCAACATTTTCACATTACGTTACATTTTGTTCGTCATCCAAAATAATAAATGTTGCATCGTGGGATATCCGCATCATCTCAATATTTTCAAATTACGTTACATTTTGTTCGACATCTAAAATAATAAATGTTGCATCGTGGGATATCCGCATCACCTCAACATTTCCACATTACGTTAAATTTTGTTCGTCAGCCAAAAACTAAATGTTGCATCGTGGGATATCCGCATCATCTCAACATTTCCACATTACGTCATTTTTTTTGTCATCCAAAAATCTTAAACGTTGCATCGTGACAAATCAGAATTACAACTTTAAAGCCGCACGCTTTATACATCTTTATTATTTCGGCGACTTCGAGACATCATTTTTATTGTTCATGTATAGAAAAAAAGAAAATTTGACAAATTTTCATACATAAAATAAAACAAAAAGGAAAACGGAAAACACGCATCCCGTATGTATACATAATCCAACTTTTAGACTTAGAGCCTTTATTGTAAAATTGAAATTTTTTTGTTTTTGAAGAACAAAGAAATATTAAAAAAAAAAAGGAAAAAAAAAAAACGTATATATATTAAATAGATTTTTAGGTGGTTTTCTCAATTCAAACAAAAATTCAAGCTCGTGGGAAAAGTGGGAACGAAATGCAAATGACAGCTCTCGAATTTCTAACAGAGCTTAAACAAACATTGAATAGAAAAATTATTTTGGGTGCACGAGATCAGCGTCCTGCGGTTCAATTGTATTTTTTTTCTTTGCGTCAAATGTTGCCTCGTTTTTATACAATGAAGTGACCTCCTGCACTTAATTTTCTATATATGTTTTGAGAGTATGAAGAATATTATACGCTAAAATAATATTGTTCAATTGAGGAAAGGAGGAGGAAAAGTTTTGTTTTAGAAAAAGAAAAAGAGAAAAGAGTATTAAAATGAAACAAAACACGAATAGGTAGGAGTGATATTGAGAGAGAGAGGGAGAGGATGAGGTGAGAGGGGACCGAAGAAGGGCCTAAAAAAGGGAAGTGCCCCAAAGTCCTCTTGGCAATAACACCTCTGCCAAACGGCCCCGACATGCCTCGCAAGGCTTTCGCGAACGGCTGGTCAAGTTCCGGTGACCACCTAATTAACAAGCACTCCCCTTATTCGGTTTTTTTCTTCTCGCAAAACCGAATTCTCCTTGCCTGATAGCTTATGCTATCCTTTTAAAGTCTAAACGACATTAAAACTCTTATGAACGCATAAAAATTTATGTGTAATTTGGTGGTAGATGGTGGTGAACAACGACCCACTCCTCCGGCGAGCTAGCAAGCGCAACTCAGCCTGGCGTGCAGTTTTTTAGTTGTTCACATAAGCTGCACCATCTCATATCTTCTCCTCACAAGGAAGAAGATATGCCGTAAGGATCATCAGGGGACTTACATTCTTCGTAACAACCCCATATGTTAACCCCGCAGTTACAAGGCTGTATTCGAAATGATCAAATTTATTATCAAATTAGAACAATTTTTCTGAGTTCGCTATAAATGAAGACAGCTGATTTTATAAAATACTTGGTCATTTAAAAATTTGTATAAGAATTTTTATTAATTTTGTTCTTTTGTTTATAATTTATATAATTCTGAAATGCAATAATTGAAAAGAAATGCTGAGTGTTTTCCTTTCTCCTTTTTATATGCTTTAATAAAGAAATTCGCGTCGAATTTTTTGTAATTCTGTCGAATTCTTTCGGTTTTGTCTCACGTCTTTCTCAGCTTTTAAAAATTTATAGAGGATCCAAATTTATTTGCATGATTTTTGACTAAATTTAGAAACGGTCAACATGATGACCAAACATGATGACTTTCCTCCATTTTTTTTCCTTCATTCGGCGAAAATTCATGTGGCAGTTTAATTTTTCTTTTATATATGTAGGGCCACTATACAAAAGAATAATTTCTGTTTGATTCGTTTTTCGTAAATAACCTTTTTTCCTTTATTTTGGTCTCCCTTTGGGTTTCCCTTTCAGATTTATTTTTTGTGTTCTTTTCTTTTTTTAAATATAGGACTGGACACCATTTTTTTTTGAAATTTGTTTGATTATTTCCCGTTTTCGAAATTTTATAAAAATTATTTACCGTACATTTTTCTTGCTTTTTCTTTTTTTTTGTTTTGAAGACTAAGTTGAATTAAAATTCCTTTTTTTTTCCAAAAAGAAAAAAACAAAATTTTCGTTTTAATAAGTTTCAAAATTCACATTCTTTTTTTTCAAAATTCCTATCAAATCACAAAAACAATTTTTACGAAACAAACAAACCCGATTCTTATTTTCCTTTCATCCTTTTAAATTTGTTTAGTTTTCCTTTATCCATACTAGATATATAAACTTAATTTCGTTACGCGTTTTCTAATCTCTCGGTTTTTTATTTTATTTATTCTACTTTTTTTTTCAAAATTCACGATTTTATTTACTACGCTTAACGAAAAGCCATTTGGATCCCCTGTCGTACGAATCAATCCTTTCGGCTTCCAAACAAGACTCTCTTTTTTCATTATTATGTTCCATTATCTAACCGTAGTGCTTTTCTCCTCCCTCTCTAACTTGATCGGTTTCAACTCCTGCCTTCTTATTTTTTCAAAAGCAGAGGATTTGGAATTCTAGTTTACTATATACGAAAATTTGTTCGCGCATGTGCATTTGAAGATTTTCTCTTAAAATCTCGCAATAGCTTAATTCTCTTACGCATATTGGTAGAAGACAAATGAGTACATGAAAGTGATCGGTTAAAGTGGCAATAGACGTGTAAAAAAAATTTGTTTGAAAGAAAACAGGTCATCTGGCCGTTACACAACAGGTACGTCTATAGTTGATCACTCAACCAGGATGTAGCTGAAAAGCGGACAGGTACGTAGAGGGCATCCATTTTCACGTCCAACTTGGGGTTCACCACTACCGAGATGATTTTCGTGCTCTACCTGATTTAGCCGGGTCCAAAAAAAATTGGAGATAAGGAGACATGAGACAACTACCTCCTGATACACTATTGTCTCAGGTCTTTTGTATGGTAAACCCCTGTGGATCTACCCCGCAAATCTCAGACCTCGTAGAGTGAATCGCCTATCGTACGGACAGTCCGACCCCTCAGAGATTTACGATTTAAATTAGCGTTAATGTTTTTTGTGAAGTCGCTAAGCGTGAAATTACTTCGGTGGACTTCTTGTCCGACAACGTGTTTCTTGGTTCGGGTCGGACGATTATATGCTCGCTCGTGGTGCTGATGAGCTTTCAACAAATTACTTTTCGCGCGTTCGCGAATTAGATGAAGTCGGTCCGGTTTTAAGGACACAACCAATTCACCATCACTCAATCCACCTAACTTGTGTGATCATGTGGGAACCAAATACAAGAAAATAGGGATCAATTCCAGTGGAAGCATGGATTGTACTCCTAAGAGCACAACCAATGCCTCTCAAGTCTCGATCCCAATCCCTGTGATCGGTGCCAACATAAGAGCGGATGGCCGCCAGTAACGATCGGTTTACACGTTCTGCTGCGTTAGCCTGTGGAGAGTATACAGCTGTACGATTGTGTTTCACACCATATACTTCAGCCAATTTTCGAAATTCTTTTGACAAAAATTGTGATCCGTTATCTGAGAATATAACCTCGGGTACCGCGAACAAAGCAAAAATCGTTTCCTCTAGGAAATCGACAATCTGCATGGCAGATGCCTTTGATAGCGTCTTGAACAGTACAAATTTCGAAAACTTGTCCAAAACAACCAGCAGAGTGGTATTACCAAGCTTAGACCTAGGATAGGGTCCTAAAAGATCGATGTAAAGGTACTGGAAAGGTCTGTCTACCTTGATTTTTTGGCCCATTGGCGGTCGCAACACGCTATTTCGAGCTTTCGTCTCCTTACATACAATACAACTCACGACGTACTTACGACCCTCGCTAGCCATGCCGGGCCAGAAGTATCTTTGACGTAACCGATATAACGTTTTAGATATACTACCATGCGCTGCTTGTGGAGGATCATGCGCCAGACGAACGAACTCGGCCGTCAGACTCGAGTTAAAATTTATACTGGGTGCCGAAACTGTTTCCGTAATCGTTTCCGCGTACACACGCATCTGGCACCACATTCTCTGAACGTTTCCGGTGTTCGATGGCAAATTCAAAGGCTGGAAGCTTCGAGCTTCAGCGAGCCAAACGTCCGCTTAAGTCGCGCTGACTCATTAGCCATTTTAATGGTCATTAATTATTTTAAACTGTGAACCTTCGACGTAGGCTCTAAACTTTTTGACACTTAGCACCGCGGCGAAACATTCTAATTCCGTCACGCTGTAGTTCCGTTGTGCTGAGTTCAAATTCTGAGAAATAGAAGCGATGGGTTTGTCATTGCCTTCGTCGCCGCTCTGGGTTAAAATGCCGCCAATTCCCGTTTTGCTGGCGTCGCATTGTATATTGAAAAGTTTCGTCTAATCTGGATTGGCCAATACTGGGGCCGAAGTCAGTGAAGATTTCAAGGCTTCAAAAGCCACTTGAGCTTCATCTGTCCACACAAATTTGGCACTTTTCTTCAAGCAGTGGGTAATTGGGGACGACGGGGTCGCATATTTGGCAATAAAGCGTCTATACCACCCGGTTATTCCCAAAAACCGACGAACTCGCTTTGGAGTGGAAGGCGAAGGAAAGTCAAATATTGCAGATACTTTATTTGGATCAGTTTTTAAACATCCATTTCCGACGATGTAACCCAAATATCGAACTTCTCTCATGCAAAATTTGCTCTTCTCCAAATTTATTGTGAGTCTAGCGGAAGACAAGTAACGTGCTATGTTTTCCAAGAAATTTACGTGAGAATTGAAATCCTCAGAAACGACCAACAGATCGTCCAAATACACAAAGCAGTTTTCTCTTAACTCGACTGGAATTGCTTTTTTCATCAGTCGACACATTCTTTGAGGAGCATTGCAAAGGCCGAAGGGCATCACGGTGAATTGGTATAAAGGTCTACCAGGCACTCTCAGGGTAGTTTCTCCCTACTCTGCTTTTCTAGCGGTATTTGCCAAAAGGCATTTTTCAAATCTATGCTAGAGATGAAGGAAGTCTTTTCTAGCCTGCTGAGAAGACCTTCTATATGCGGAAGTCGGTAGGCGTCTTTCTGGGTAAGCAAGTTTACCTTCCTGGAATCGAGGCAGAGGCGAACCTTTCCAGGTTTGCGTACCAGCACTACAGGAGAGTTCCATGCGCTGACGCTCTCTTCAATAACGCCCAGTTCCATCATACGGTCTAACCCCGAATACATCAGGGCTTGTACCGCTGGTGAAACAGGATAGTCGCGCTGCTTCACAGGCTCCGCGTTTTCGATCTCAATGATATGCTGTTCCAAATGTGTCTTTCCTAACCTGATTTTATGAAACGAGGGAAACAAACTTAAGACGTTTTCTAACCGCGTGCGTTGTTCCGATTCAAGCGCGTGCGTGCTGGGATCGTCAACTGACAAACATTCAAGGGTTCCCTGCGTGTTAAATAAAGACGGAGCCATTTCGAACTCCCTCCAAAAATCTACACCTAAGTACAGAGTCTGGGTGAGTCCTGATACTGCGTATAGGGAAATAATATTTATGATGTTATTATAGGTAATTGGAACCGGTATTTGGCCGTGCATGGATTGCGATTTGCCGTCAGCTGTTGTAACAGTAGTGAGACGACCAACAATAGCAATCTCATGACGTTTGAGGAAGCCTAACGCGCCTGCACCGAGGCAGACACACAAGCGCCACTGTCTAATAGGCCATAAAGGTTTTCGCGGTTAACTTCCACTTTCGCATAAGGCCTTCCATCATTTTTCATTTGCACAAAAGCCGATTCCACCGTTTTACCTAACAGTCTGCGTTTCTTACAACTTTGTCGTTGGTCTAAAATGTAACGAGAGGTAATTTTAGTATGAACGGTATCTATAATTTTTTTCTAGCTTCGTCCTATTCATTCTGACGTTGATGGAGTGTCTTATGGGACCTTTCCAGTTTTTGCTGTTCATGTATTTTAGTGTTTGGTTCGCATGATAAGATTTTTATTGTATTGGACGAGATGGGGGACGATGATCGCTCGAGATTTATTTGCTGTTCCATATCCACTGATCAGCGGGCATTATTGGCAACCGTGGCACCCCGTACGTTCCGCGGTGCCTCTGGGAGTTTCCCGGATTACACGTAGGGCATGCAGGTAATGAAACACCCTTTTGCCACAACGATAGCAAAAGAAGGACCGTTGTTCTACTGTGCATTCGAATAAAACATGCCCAATCTGATTACAGTTCCAACATTTGAATCTCGAGCGGCCATTGCCATCCAAAGCTTCGACACTATTATGATTTCCGTGCTCGCGTATATGATCGTCAGGAAAAGCGCGATAATTACTATGAATATTCGCTACTGCGGGTTGGTATGAGCTACCACCGAAAGAGGACATGTTAATGTTATAGTTATTCGGTGCCGAGTCATAACGAAAAGTTTGCCTATCACTGGTCTGAGATTCGTCACTATAAACGAAATTATTTGGGTCACAATCATGCCTGTGTCTACTCGCGTTTACATGTTGAATATCTGGTGAGCACTTGGAAAAATCAGGTGAGAAATTCGTCATATCAGGTGCATAATATAATTCTGAGTTGTTTTTGTCTATATAATCACGATGCATATCAAGGAAGGGCAACATTTTGTTTAAACCTGTACGACGGGTTGTGGAAGATTGACAAAATTCAAAATTAACGTCGTTAGGGTCATCCAATTCATGGATGGGCCTAGAAGAGTGTTGCCATGTTCGCTTGGATTCTCTTTCCGCTAGGTGGCGCTCTGCTTTACGGCACACCTCCTGGAGACGATCTAGCGAATGAAATGACATGCCAAAAATTAGGCTGGCCACTCTACCTTTGACGTTATTCTGTATAATTTCGGTTATTTCGAAATCAGGCATCGGTATTCTCAATCTATGGTACATCGACATCATAGGATCGTAATATTCGTCGAAACTTTCATTCAGACCCTATTTCCGCTGGAGCTTTCGGCGCATAATTTCATAGTCAGTGTCAATGCTTTTGAACTGATGCAGGAGAGTTGATGTTAAGGCGGTCCAATCAAGATAACGTTCTCTACTGAGTAACCGCAAACACCATTGCTTGGCTTTATCGACTAGCAAGGTATGGAATTGGGTACTAATGGCGTGCCAAGAGATATCAGCACGGGACTGCATTGTCTCGATGCGGAAAATGAACTCATCCACTGAAATATCGTTTACTCGGCCAGTGAACTTAAAACCCCACTTATCGATACGGGTGTCGTGGCGGTTAGCGTTGGGTCTTGCTCCATTTCTATTCGAATGATTATCTGGAAACCGATTTTGTTCACGATTAGACTGACGATGGGTGCTTGCGTTTGAATGGTTTGGGTGTTGTGTGTTTGCATTGTGACTCACCTCATGACGAGTCGGAGATGATACATTTTAAGTTGAAAAATGGAATTGATCACTTGGAAATAAATTTGCGTCTGACTGCCGCGGCAGAATATTAGCGTCATTTTTTTGGTCTTGTTCCAACCGCGATGGTGCGTTCACACTGTTCGCTTCATCATGGTGGACTGACTGTAGTTTCGGAGTTCGAGGTGAATTTTGATTTTGACTTTGATTCTAACTATTGACAGTCATTCGCTTGAACTCATTGAATAAAAGTGGTCTGCATTTTTGCAACTTCCTGACTAATTGCGCTCCCGATCATTGTATTAACCAGCTCAACGCTCACATTCGAATCACAGGGCGTAGCGAGTATTGAGCCTTCACCTTGTGTTTGGTAGGTGGAAATGCCTTTCTTTACTCGACTTACGCCTTTGGGGCCAGAATGTGTAATGCGCTTTGTCGGATATAACAACACTCAGTCCCAACTCAACTGAGTCTGACTCCTTGTTCATGGACCACGAGCTGTGACTTCCTGTTGATCCAGAATCGGGTTAGCAGCAACATCGTGCAATTCTAAATGCTCATTATCATTATCAATCTGATCATCACCAGGGAGAACCCTAGGCACAGCACCTGTGTTTGATTCCGCCATGACGGAACACAGCAAATAATTCGATCACAGAGAATCAAATCAATTTGGGACCGTTGTTGTCTCTTCAATTGAAGTTACCCCTTCAAGATTGATCGATGACTTAAAAAAAAAAATTTTTCAAAATCAAATTTCGTTCGTACCTCACTCCGAAATGTTATGTGAACACCCCTTTGGTTCCACCCAACTATTTTGTAATACGAAGTTACAAGTGTTAACTCACCTTTAGTCACACACCCAGAACAAACAAAAAATTCCAAGTCTAAATTTCCGTGAAATGACTTAACACCGTTCAACACACACTGTGCGAACGTGACCTAAGAAATTCTTTCTAAACAAATCAATTTTTACAAAAGGTTTAGCAAACGCATTTATTTTTTTTTCAAAATAACCACACAACCTCTGAACTGAACAGTTGTGTTTTCGAAAACTGCGATCAATTGAAATTCTGTTTAACAAGAGTAATAAAAGTAACAAAAGTCATAACAGTTATAAAAATCAATAAATATTTTTTATGTAAAAAAAAAAAAAATATTTTTATTTTTTATTTTAACTTTATGGTTTTATTATTACTGTTTCATCTGATTTGTTTTGTTTTATTTACCCGGTAAATTATTTTTAATTTATTTATTTTTCTGCTTTGTCCTTGCTTGGTTTAATTTACCATATTTTAAACTTTATTTGACCTTGACAAGGAGGACTAAAACTAACAAGTCCAACATGAAATGTCAGAAAAATTAAAAAATAAAGCTACTGGACAGGGGCACGGAACCCCAGAAGCGATACGTGAGGAGCGAGCGAGCGGGCTCCCGCGGGACGATATCTTTCGACCGCACAGTGACTTGCTGGTAAACCAGGCCAAAGTCACAGAAGATTCTACTGGTCAAATTCATATTATGGAGGACAACGAAAAACTCCGTATGGAACTGAGAAATGAAATCACAATCCTCAAAGCAGAAAAGGAAGAGCTCAAAAGAATCCAACTAGATAAACAGCTGCAAAAGACTCAACAAAATAACCTACCAGCTACAACTAAGCACCCAAATCCATTACCTAATGCAAACACAACATGTACACCACGAAAAAGAATTACACCAGAAACTCAAATTAAAAATAATGATGGTTTTTCAATAGTAACATACCAAAATAAAAATAAAACCAACAATAGCGGTAATGATAATGACGCCAACAATATAAAAAGAAAGAAAGATAGCCCTCAACAAATGCCAAAACCTAAACAAACTAAGATAAACGATTACTGGCTAAACCTAACAAGCACAGAAAATCGTTTCAGCGGACTTGAAATAGAAAATGATGAAGAACGCGTTGAGAGAATGGTCAAGCCAACTAAACCACCACCAATATTTATATCAGGAGTACAAAATATGACACCATTGAACAACCTTTTAACAAATGATTGTCAAGCGGAATACATTATAAAAAATTTAGGTGAAGATCAGGTCAAAGTACAAACAACAGAATCTGAAGATTACAGAAAATTAGTGAAAAGCCTAATGGAAAGAAAAACGCAGTTTCATACTTACCAACCTAAACAAGCAAAAAGCTTCAGAGTAGTACTCAGAGGACTTCATCCCTCAATCGAAGTAGCAGACATCAAGCTAGAAATAGAGAAATTAAACCACGAAGTAACGAACATCCATAATATCAAGCAGCGAAGAGGCGAAGTACTAACACCATTGCCGCTCTTTTACATTGACTTGAAGCAGAAAGAAAGCAATAAAGATGTATACAAAATACACTACATATTACACACCCGTATTGTATTCGAAGCTCCAAACAAAAAGAAGCAAATTCCACAATGCACCAGATGCCAACGATACGAACACACTTGGCAATATTGCAATAGGATGCCGAGATGTGTCAAGTGTGCAGGCGAACATTTAACAAAAACCTGCACGACCAAACGCATGGGTAACGCCGTTAAGTGTGTCCTGTGCTCAGGTAAACATCCGGCCAGCTACAAGGGCTGTCAGTACTACAAAGAGCTAAGAGAAAGGAAATTTCCGCAAGCACGTAATAGACAATATATGGAACAAAACACAGCACCTAACAAAGAAACTACATCAAACGTACAAACCGTCCACCCAGCTGTATCATATGCCCAGGTCACGAAAAATAATGTCAACCAGCAGCAGACTTCCTATCAATTACCCCAACAGCAAAACGGTACTGTAATGCAGGGTACACAACGCCAAGAAAATAGTCAAATAAAAACAAATGAAATAGCAGACCTCAAAAACATGGTAAAACATTTATTAGAACAAATCGGTCCACTAATAATGAATTTATCTACCCTAGTCGAAAACCTTAATAAAAATGGCTAAACTACTAAAAATTGTAGTATGGAACGCTAATGGGCTAACACAACAATTGCAAGAGCTAAACCGATTCATCATTGAACACAAAGGACATACTACTAATTTCTGAAACCCATTTTACTATCAAAAGTTATTTTAATATAAGGAATTATAAAATTTACGACACCAAACACCCAGATGGAGCTGCTCACGGCGGTACAGCCATCATCATCAAAAATACAATTAAACACTACGAGCTATCAAAATATGACAGCAGTCATCTACAAGCAACAACTGTGGTAATAGAAGATTGGAATGCTCCGTTAGCAATTTCAGCCGTATATTCGCCCCCAAAACATAACATTAGCAAGATGTAGTATATCGACTACTACAAAACCCTCGGCAAAAGATTCATCGCTGGAGGAGATTACAACGCAAAGCACACACACTGGGGATCAAGAATGATCACGCAAAAAGGTAGACAACTACTAATGGCAATGCAAGAATGCAAATTAAATCATCTATCAACGGGGCAACCTACATACTGGCCTACTGACAGAAGCAAAATACCTGATCTAATTGACTTCTGTGTCACAAAAGGTATATCAAGTGATCATATGAAAGCAGAATCCTGCCTGGATCTCTCATCTGATCACACCCCAATAATAATCACTGCGTCAACCAGAATTATAAACGTTCAACGAGACAGGAAGCTACACTCAAAACGTACAAACTGGCATCAGTATAGAAATTTAATTGATAATAACATAACACTGGATATACCGTTGAAAAGCAGCAAGGACATAGCTGAAGCCATTGACAACTTTAACGAAACGTTAGCATACGCGGCAAAGTTATCGACACCAAAGGAACTAACTCGCGAGTGGCAGGAAATATGTCCTGCAATCATTAAATCAAAAATAGAGGACAAACGAAAATTAGGAAAACTGTGGCAAAAAACAAGGTCCCCCCAAAATAAAACACAACTAAATCGTGCTGTAAAAGAACTTAGAAATCTAATGAAAATCTTTAGAGATGACGCCATTCAATCCTATCTAAAAGGCCTTACACCAACGGAATCCACAGACTATTCTCTCTGGAAGGCGACAAAAAAATTAAAACGCCCTGAACGACATATACCACCTTTAAGGGAAAACAACGGCTGCTGGGCTAGATGCGATAGAGAAAAGGCAGAATTATTTGCTTCGCACCTAGAAAGTACATTTACACCTTATCCATCGGAAACTACAGTTGAGAAACATAAAGAGATAATAAACTTCCTTGACACACCATTGCAATTAGACTTGCCGATAAGGAAGTTAAACACAAAGGAAATAATAGCAACAATTGTTAAAGAAGTCGACCCAAAAAAGGCACCAGCATATGATGGTATAACAGGAAAAATGCTAAAGGAATTATCTTTATTAGGTATGAAATTTATAACACACCTATTTAACTCCGTTTTAAGAACTAGTCTATTTCCGGAGCAATGGAAGAAAGCTCAAATTATCCTTCTATTAAAGCCGGGAAAAAACCATCATGAAGTTAAATCATATAGGCCGATTAGTCTATTACCAGTATTATCAAAGGTTTTTGAAAAGCTACTTGCAAAACGACTAAAACCAGTATTGACGAAAAATAATTTAATACCGGTTCATCAGTTTGGATTCCGCCAAAAACATGCAACAATTGAACAAATTCACAGAATTGTACACGAAATCAACAACGCAATAGAAACGAAAAAATACTGCTCGGCAGCTTTTCTAGACATTGCCCAAGCTTTTGACAAGATATGGCATGATGGCCTCTTGTATAAACTAAAACAACAGCTACCACATCACTATTACCAAATATTAAAATCATATTTAAGCAACCGTCAATTTATTGTGAAACACCAGGAAGAATATACAACTACAAGGCAAATAAAATCTGGAGTACCGCAGGGAAGTGTTCTAGGACCTATTCTCTATTTGATCTACACCGCTGACCTCCCAACAACAGAAAACACTGTTACTGCAACCTTTGCTGATGACACAGCCATATTGTCATCGCACACAAATCCTCGTATAGCATCAAAGAGACTGCAGGAAAACCTGACAAAAATACAAGACTGGCTTAAGGTTTGGAAAATCAAAGCAAATGAAAGTAAATCAGTGCACATCACCTTCACCGCAAGAAGAGAAAACTGTCCTGCTGTAAAATTAAACAACACAGAACTTCTTCATGCTACATCTGTAAAATACCTTGGTATGCATCTGGATAGACGCTTAAACTGGAAAACACACATAATAAACAAAAACAAACAACTAAGAGTCAAATACAATAAAGTTTATTGGCTTCTGGGACGCTCATCCCAATTATCTCTGCAATGCAAAATAATTGTGTACAAGGCCATTCTAAAACCCATATGGCCCTATGGAATGGAATTATGGGGAACCACCAGTAACTTCGATATAGAAATACTAGAGAGATTTCAGGCAAAAGTTCTGCGGTCAATTACAAAAGCGCCCTGGTACGTGCGGAACGACCGTATAAGGAAAGACCTCAATATTTGCACTGTAAAGGAGGTAAAATCCAAAAACAGTGAAAAATACTTTATCAGATTGCTTGACCACCCAAATCAGGTGGTATCACAACTAATATCGACAAACGAAGAAGTCCGGAGACTTAAGAGACTTAAACCGTCAGACCTATCATCAAGATTTATTGATACGGATTAATGGCATCCTACCAACAACAACCATAATATAAATAGTAGGACAACACAGGAACTTAGACCACTGGATCTGATCCTTACGAGCCAAATTTCAATGTCACACCTTATTACTTAATATCGTTAGTCGAGACTAACTTAAGATAGCTTGTAAAGATACTTAAATAAAAAAAAAAAAAAAAAATTTATTTTTTTCGAAATACCTTTGATACCCCAAAAGACGAGTCAGGTGAAGAAAATACAAATTTAGGGGACCAAATGGAACCTGAATTTTATAATATGAATATAAAAAGAAAGAAAAATCTCATTTAACAAAAAAAAAATGTGATAATAAAATATAATCCCGAAACCAAAAAAGTAGAAAAAAAATTGTT
Source organism: Xylophagus ater (assembly GCA_963422695.1). Lineage (NCBI taxonomy): Eukaryota > Metazoa > Arthropoda > Insecta > Diptera > Xylophagidae > Xylophagus > Xylophagus ater. The sequence continues at coordinate 31,342,036 of OY730483.1, forward strand.
ATAAAAACTAACCTAAATGAAAAGTAAACCACTAAATATAAAAAAACTAAATAAACTAGATAAACTAGATAAAAAAAATAAACTAAACTAAATAAACTAATTTCAGCAACTAAATAATAGAACCAAATAACTAATTAAATAAACCCAAATCTAAATCAAATTAAACTATAAAAAAACTAAATCTGCTAAACGAGATATTCCAGGATAGAGCGAGAGAGAGAAAGAAAGAATGAGAAGGACAGCACAAGGCGACACATTCCCGACATGACCCGCGGCAATTTAGATGTTCTATACCCGCTCGTGAACAAGGCGAATTGATTAATCAGACTTTGTATAAAGCCGACACAAAGGCCTCGTACTTGATTCGATCAAACAACCGACACCGTTGCGAGCGGTCGCATTTTTGGGGCCGTGACATACCTCAAGCAGCCCTAACACAAGATCGTTTGGTGCGATCGCACACGACAATCTGCGATCGGAAACGCCCGAAATGTATCACGGCCTCGCACGTCACTTTCGTGTCCAAGTTTTGACATTCTTCAAAAAAAATTTTAACATAAAGAAAGATCGCAAGACCACTTAAAGTAGTCTGATCGCTCATAAAACGAACGTGCTGATGGAGCCGCTTTGCCAAATGACATGACTGGTCTTCCACTTGCAACCGTGAACTGCGAATGACGATGGACCGCAGTCGCGAAAAGAAAGCCAGACCTCGAAAACCAAAAAAAACTAACGGATATCCGAAATTTGAACTTACACCAAACTTTTCGTTCAGAAACTGTTGGTATAAATCCAGCTTCAGAAAAATTTTGGCAAAAAAAAACAAGACAAAAAAAAATTTTTTTAAGTGAAATAATATCGATAAGTTCGAAAAAGTTTGAAGTCAAAATTTTAAATTTTTTCAAAAATTTGTTTTCTGTAAATAATGACCCCATTTCGAACATCAACTCGTTCAAAATGTGTCAAACAATTTTGTTTGGGCTCCATTTGTAATTTCAACCGAAGTTGAAAATAGAAATAGCAAACAAAATTAAAATCCGCTGGCAGAACCAACGGAAGCTGGGCGCCATATATGTAATGAGGGGGTATACATTTATTGCAGTGTTTAAAAACACACTGTAATGGGGTTTAAACGAAGAAAGCAAATCCCCAGATGATCTTTTCAGCATATCTTCTTCCTTGCGAGGGGAAGATATGAGATGGTGCAGCAAATGTGAGCAACTGAAAGGCTGCACGCCTAGCTGAGTCGCACTGACTAGCTCGCCGGAGGGGTAGGTCGTTGCTCACCACCATCTATCATCATATTACACATAAATTTTTATGCTTGCATATAAATTTTAATGTCGTTAAGACCTTAAAGTGATAGCATAAGCCCTCAGGCAAGGAACATTCGGTTGTGGCGAAAGCAACCGAATAATGGAGGATTCGTCAGATACTGGTCACCGAAACTGACCGAACTTCCGCGAAAGCCTTCGCAAGGCATGTCGGAGCCGATTGGCAGAGATGTTGTTGCCAACCGGACTTAATTGGGGCACATCCCACCCTATTTTGGACCAACAGCAGAATGCTGGTCCCCATTGCCCATACCTGCCCCTATAAATGGCTATTTACCCTTCATAAGTTTTTTTATGCCCCCCTTTGTCTCTTCCCTACGCCATCTCCCTCTCTCTCTCTCTGGTCGTTTTCTACTATTCGCTGCTCAACATTCCTACAAAATACGTCTATTAAAATTCTTTCCGTTCTTTTCCTTTTCATAACACCTTGTCTGTCAAAACTCCATGGATGAACGGAATAACGAAAAATTCAGGAAGTGACGAACGACATAAAAACGTTAAGAACTTTGTTTTTTTTTCCCATGTAAAATGACATTTATTTAGGTGTAGTATTGATATTAAGAAATGGTGCCCTTTCCTTTAAGCGTACATTAACTCTTACCATGTAATGTTTTCTTAAAATTACAATATCATGATATTATTAATAGGTTAAAGCAAAAGAACTTCCAAAAAAAAACTTTCTTTTTGTTCAAATCGCTCAGATATTTGACTTTTTGTCTTCTTTCACGCTGTCCATATGGATTATATGGAAATTTTAAATTTTGTCCTTCTTTTGCCTTATCTTATATGTATATATATATCTATATATTTTTTCTCTTAATCTATTCTATTTAAAAATTTGGTTTATATAATGAAAAAATTTAATTTTTAGTTTAACAGTAACAGTAACAGTATTCTATAATAGGCTGTCTTTGAAATGATGAAATTTATTATCAAATTAGGAAAATTTTTCTGGGTTCACTATAAATGAAGACAGTTAAATAAAATAAAATACTTGGAAATTTAAAAATTTGTATAAGAAATGTTATTAATTTTGTTCTTTTGTTTATAATTTATATAATTCTGAAATGCAATAATTGAAAAGAAATGTTGAGCGTTTTCCTTTCTCCTTTCTATATGCTTTAATAAAGAAATTCGCGTCGAATTTTTTGTAATTCTGTCTAATTCTTTCGGTTTGTCTCACGTCTTTCTCAGCTTTTCCATATTTATAGATGATCCAAATTTATTTGCATGATTTTTGACTACATTTAGAAACGGTCAATATGATGACCAAACATGATGATTTTCCTCCATTTTTTTTCCTTCATTCGGCGAAAATTCATGTGGCAGTTTAATTTTTCTTTTATATATATAGGGCCACTATACAAAATAGTAATTTCTGTTTGATTCGTTTTTCGTAAATTACCTTTTTTCTTTTATTTTGGTCTCCCTTAGGATTTCCTTTTCAGATTTATTTTTTTCGTGTTCTTTTCTTTTTTTATATACAAGTAGGACTGGACACCATTTTTTTTTAAAAAATTTGTTTTATTATTTCCCGTTTTCAAAATTTTATAAAAATTATTTACCATACATTTTTCTTGCTTTTTCTTTCTTTTTTATTTGAAGACTAAGTTTAATTAATTTTTTTTTTTCTAGCAAGAAAAAAACAAAATTTTCATTTTAATAAGTTTCAAAATTCAGATTCTTTTTTTTCAAATTCCTATCAGATCACAAAAACAATTTTTACGAAACAAAAAAACACCCGATTCTTATTTTCCTTTCATCGTTTTAAATTTGTTTAGTTTTCCTTTATCCATATTAAATATATAAACTCAATTTCTTTACGCGTTTTCTAATGTCTCGGTTTTTTATTTTGTTTTTTCTACTTTTTTTTCAAAATTAAAGATTTTATTTACTACACGAAAAGCTATTTCGATCCCCTGTCGTACGAATCAATCCTTTCGTCTTCCAAACCAGACTCTCTTTTTTCGTTATTATGTTCCATTATTTAACCGTAGTACTTTTCTCGTCCCTCTCTTTACAAAAAAACTTGTCAACATTTCTATTTAATTATCTTTTCGGCTTTACTTTATTCTCTAAAAACTTGACTCGACTGACTACTATTACGGCTTTATTTTATTCTACTTTCTGATCAAAAATAGAGCTAGTTGTAATATTCTATTATTATTACTACTACTACTACTGCTACTACTACTACTCCTGCACTCGCCCATCCTGCGTGTCATCTGTCATAAATATTTTCCCAAGGCTTCATGTCGTCTGCGGCTGAGCTGGTTACATTTGGACCTTCATGATTACCGACTTTCTTTACATCATACCTGTCGTTTCCTTTTATTTTAATTATCTCGTATGGACCCAGAAATTTTGAATGTAACTTTAACCCAGATCCAGAGCGTTGTATTGCCACCAAATCGTCTATTTTATACTTCTTCGCAACTTTCCTCCTTAAATTATACGTCTTACGATTCTCTGCCTGGATTTTATGAATTTATTGCTTTGTCTCGAGTCTTATATCTTTACGTCGTTCAACGAATTCTTCAATCACTTGGTCTTGTAATAATTGGACAACGTTTGTATCATGAGCATTTCGCATTTTCGCACCAATCAAAGGTTCAAAAGGGCTTCTATTCGTTGCTCTCGATCATGTTGAATTTAATATTGTTCGTAAATGTGTGACATGCTTGTACCATTTATCAGGGTTCTAAATCGAAAGTTTTGTCAATACCGAAATAGTAGTCAGATTCAGGCGTTTAACTTGGCCGTTTCCTCGACGTACACCTGTAGTAATTATAACATGGTTAATTTGCCTTTCTTTACAAAATTCTTCAAACAAATTAGATGTAAACGACGCCCCCCTATCTGAAACGAGACGAATTGGATCACCAAACGTTTCATTTTGCATTTCTAATTTCTTAATTGTTTCTTCGCTTGTCGTTGTTTTTACTGGATACAGCCAACAAAATTTAGTAAACGCATCGATGACTACAAATAGATGTTTGTAGCTTTTCGATGTCCACTGTGATGGACCCAAATGATCGACGTGAAAAGTATGAAGAGGCGTGTCTACTTTCTCGATGGGATTTAGAAATCCTTTTGCCTTACCTTGTTTTCTTGCCGATAAAATACATGGTACACAACTAGATATAACATCGGTAATTTTTTCTTTCAATTTGGGATGAAATATTCTTGTTCAACAATTGCTTTCACCTTCTTCATAACCATATGCCCGTTCACGTGAATCTTCCACACAATATTAGTTGTAGCGATTTTGGAGCTACTAGCAAATAAATTCCACCTTCAAATTTAAAGAGCACATCATTTTTTACAATATAATCTTGGTAATTTTCTCCTTTCTGGAGAATATTTGATATTAAGCGACAAATTTCATCATTTTTCTGAGTATTGCGGATTTGTTGCAGCATTCCGTCTTTGATATGTAAAACGGTTGGATACTTACTTAAAGCGTCAACATGGTGCATATCAGTACCAGATCTATGATGAACAACCCAGTCAAACCCTTCAAGGAACAATGCCCATCTAGCAACACGACTACATAACTCCGCCTTCTTCATCGTCAACGGAAATGCTTTGCAATCTGTAAAGATTTGAAATTTTAATCGAAGTAGATAAATTCTAGGTTTCTTTAATGATTTGCTAATAGAAAGAACTTGAAATTCGTAGCTGGAGTAAGTTTTTTCTGCCGAAGAAGTTTTAAAGCTAATATAAAAAACTGGATGAAACCGCATGTCTTCTGTGTGTTTTTGCAATAAGATTGCCCCATAGCCTTCTTTGCTCGCATCTGCGTGAAGTTCAGTTTCTGAGGTAGGATTAAAAATTTCTAAAATTGGATCCGTGCATAATATTTCTTTAAGGTCTTCCAAAGCATTCATTTGTATAGTATCAAATTCAAAAATTACATCACTTTTCAGCAAATCGGACAGTGGTTTGGCGATTAATGAATAATTTTTTACAAATTTTCTAAAAAATTCTGTCAGACCTAAGAAGTTTTGGATGTCTTTAATATTTTTTGGACTTGGAAAATTCTTTACTGCATTTATTTTTTGGCTGAAGGTCTGATGTTTCCCTTTTCGATTACATGTCCTAGAAACTCAATACGTCTCTGCAAAAAACTGCATTTCTCCCATTTGATCACAAGTCCATATTTTTGTGCTACTTCTAACACGATTCCTAACTTCACGATATTATATTCTTCATTTTTTGCGGGTATTATAACATCATCCATATATAGAAGTAATATATCGTCCAGAATCAGTTTTATAAAAACTGTATTAATAAAACGTTGAAAAACTGCCGGAGAATTACATAATCCGAATGGCACTTTTTTACTTTCGTATTGTCCATCTCGTGTTATAAACGAGGTATATTTCCTACTAGATTCTTCAACGTCAACATGAAAAAGCCATTTTGCAAGTCCAGTGTAGAAAACACCTGCGCTTCATACAATTTATCTAATATTTCTTCCATAACAGGTAGAGGATATCAATCCTTAAATATTTTATTGTTTAGCTTCATGTAATCAACGCATAACCTGTAACTGCCGTCTTTTTCTTTGCTAGAACAATAAGACTAGCAAAGTCTGAATTACTTGGTTGAATAATATCTTCTTGTAACCATTCTTCAACTTGTTGAACTCTAAAACTCCTTTCTTCTGGTGCCAATCTGCGTGGTCTTTGATAAACTGGGTCTTCGTTATCTAACAAAATTTTCATCTCATTATAAGACTTCACTCGCTTTTCCGGTTTGTAACCTTCCACTATTCTATTAATTTTGGCTTTAAAATTATCGTTTCCGATGTCCAAATTTTTGTCAATTTTCATTTCCGCCACAAGCTGCAGTATGTTCAACTTATCCAACTGGTTTTCAAACCCTATTGGAAATATTCTTTTCAGTATAACTTTTCCATTTTCCACCAATAAAGACGCATCTCGCAAAAGATTTTTTCCAAGTAAAATATCTCTAGTGAGCCAACCATCAGGAACTACAAGAAATTCCAGATTATAATTTTCATCATTTATTAAAATATTTGCCGAAAATGATCCCATACTTGAAAAAACTTGACAAAATCCTATTAGATTTGTACTAGAACCATTTTTACTTGAAATGTTTAATTGGTTTTGAACCGTTTGCTTCAGAAGGGTAACATCGCTACCAGTACCGACGAGTGCTTTAAATTTTTTACAATTCATTATAACATCTACATGTAAATCGGCAAGAATAGAAACCAGGTTTACGATTGAAGGGATATGCGCTTCATTACTTTACCTTACTTCAATTTCGGAAAATTTCTCGATATGCGTCCAAATTCGTTACAGTGGAAATACCGTTGACCCTTGCTTTTATTAGGACAATCATTTGCAAGCTGAGAAATGGCTTCACTACTTTTACATCTATTTTCGTTCGAACGCTGTCGTGGTTTATCATTTGTTGGGGGATACTTATGGGAATTATTATTATGGATATGATTAGAGTTACGTTGAATCTTCAAAGTTTCATATATTTTTAATTCTTGCTTCAACTCTTCTAATGTTTTAGAGTTATATAATATTACTTTATTTGATATACTATCGGGTATGCCATTTGCGACATAAGAAATAAGAGACGTATTATCGACATTACCTCTACTCGCGATTTTTTCATGTTATATAAGTATTCCAATTAAGTTTCATTATTTAATTTCCTAAGTTTTTCTAATGCTCGATGTATGTTCAAACTTGTCGTTTCGTCGCGAAATTCTTGTAATAACAGCTCCTTTAGTTTTTACCAATTATTGATATTTTCCTCCGCTTCTACCGCAAGTTTAACTGCACCATTCAATAATCGCCTTCCATATAAATATTTTTGAATTTGATTCCATTGACAAACACTGGAAATGTTCTCAAATTCCTTTAACCAAACAATAACTTCTTTACCTGATTCCCGCTAAACTTATCTAGTGATTCGTCGATGTGCTTGACGACGAAATTATTTGCAACAGCTGTTTTGGTTTCGGATCCTGCTCCATCACCTGGCATTATTGCTGTAAAGAACTTTTGGTAGCTATCTGAAAAGGCACCAACGATTTATTTAAATTTGTATTTTCAACTATTGGATTAGAATTTGAAATTTCTTCGAGTGGCCTCTCCCCTTCTCCGGATTCTGCACTGTCAGAATTATTGATTTTATCAATATCGTCGTTTTGTGGTTTTTCGTTTTCTTCAATCAAAGCGGCTGATAGTCTGGATACTAAATCTGTTTTAAGTCGAAGCTGGAAGATAGTCCGCAATAGCTTTTGCAACTCAACAGTTTTTAAATTATTTAATTCGTCGTCCATACGACGGTTTTTTTTTTTTTTTTTTTTAATAATCACAAAAAAAAGTGGTAAAAACTGTTCTTTTGTTCTTCGTTTGTAATTTTTTGATTTTTAAAGTATTTGTTAATCAGGCTACTGTTAGCTACTGTTTATTTATTGTCCCGTTAATACAATTTTTATTTGTTGGAAAAAAAATCATGAAAAAAATACACTGTACTTACTATTCCAGATAAAATTAAATTGTCCAATTTTCGAATTTCGTAAAATTTTTAATTACTTTATTTCTTTTATGTTAATTTATGATATCAAAAAATAATACATCTGCTTCCAACACATTTTTTATTGTTGAGCCCCCAAATTTTTTGGAATCATCAGCATTTTAGTATAATAAAAGAAACGATCGCACGTGTTATATAAAACTCAATAGTTTAATGTTCAAAAGGATTATACAAAACTTTATTATATTCAAAAAAGTTGTCTTTTCAGAGACTTGACTTTACGTTATTATTTTTAATTACACAAATTACCTTAGATTTGCTAGTTCAGCTTCACTAAAAGTTTTATTTTGTTTACTCTATTTTACAAAAAAACTTGTCAACTTTTCTATTTAATTATATTTTCGGCTTTACTTTATTCTTTAAAAACTTGACTCGACTGACTACTAATACTGCTTTATTTTATTCGATTTTCTGATCAAAGAAAAAGCTAGCTGTAATATTCTATTATTACTACTACTACTACTACTACTCCTACATATATATATTTTTTTGAATAGTTTTTTTTATTTTTATCCTTAGTTTTTAGTTTTCGAAAGATGACCTCCTACATGCATATCCTTTGTTCAACTCCAACCCAGCTTTTCGCACACATATATTGTATAAGAACACAATTTAGTTAGCTATAATTATAAAAGAAAATTAAATCCATTATATGTATATAGGTTTATATGTAGGGATCTTAGTCCCTTTGTAGAAATAAAACTAGGATTTATTTAATTATAAAGAAAGAAAAAATGAATATTTTATTAAATAATTAATAATATAAAAATGTGGATTTAAGTTTGAACAATATTTTAATTTTAATCCGCAAAAAAAATGTGATTCTAATTTTACATTAATATTTTAGTTGTTGTCGGCACGACTGATCAAAAGAAAGAGAACAAGTTATTGAAAATAATATTCGAAAAAAAATGGAATGAAAATAACTGTTTAATTATTCGGTGATAATGTTGATGTTCCCTGTTGTATTGTAGTATTAAATAAAGCCTATAACACTACATTACTACATTCGGCCATCCTGCTTTTCGTCTGACCCTGACGAACTATCAGCAATATCTTCATCATCCAGCCACGGCTTCATATTATCTGCTGACGTATGTGTAACATTGGGACCTTCCTGATTTCCAACTTTTTGTACTTCGTACCGATCATTACGCTTAACCTTAATAATTTTATAAGGACCTAAGAATTTTGGAAATAATTTTAGTCCGGAACCAAATTGTATTCGTCGAATAGCAACAAGCTCGTGAACACAATATTTCATCGGAAGCGTTCTTTTCTGATTATAGTTTTTCTTCTTTTCTTCTTGGATCTTGAGATGTTCGCCCTTTGCTTCTCTTCGACATTGAAGACGTTTCTCTTCGAAGTCTTCCACCATAGCTTCTTCTAAAACTTCTACTATTTTTAGATCTTCTTCTTTTCTCATTGGCACTCCGAACATTAATTCAAATGGTGTTTTCTTTGTGCTACGGCTAATAGACGAGTTTATCGCTTTTTGTAATTTCGAAACATATTTAAACCATTTTAGAGGATCTTCAATTGATAACTTTGATGAAACATCTATTATTGTGCGATTAATTTGTTCGACTTGTCCGTTTCCGCGAGGAACACCCGTTGTGACTAAAACATGTTGAATTTTTTTACACTTGCAAAAATCGTGAAACATATGGGATGTAAAAGCAGACCCTCCATCTGACACGATCCTTATTCGACTTCCAAATACATCATTTTGGTTTTCTAATTTTTTAATAACTTCTTCAACATTTGTGCTTTTTACTGGGTAGATCCACGTAAATTTAGAAAAAGCATCTACAACCACAAACAGATATTTGTAGTTTTTCGCTGTGGATGGTAGAGGCCCTAGATGATCTAGATGGTAGATACTAAGAGGCACTTCTCCTTTATCGATTGGGTTGAGTAAACACTCTTTTCTAATCTTTCTAGACACCAAAATGCACGCAATGCAATTAGAAATTACAGCATCAACTTTGTTTTTAATTTTTGGTATGTGATAATCTTGGCTTGCAACCGCTATAACTTTACTTGAGTTGAAATGACTCTGTTCATGTATATTTCTCAGAACTTGACGTTGAAGATACTTCGTTACTACGAAAAGATGCCGACCATCCATAAACTTATATAAAATATCATTGCGTAACTCAAAATTCTGATAATCTCGATCTTTTTCTTTTAAAATTGATACTATCAGTTGACTATACTCATCATTTTGTTGTGCATTTTTAATTCTTTGTAATATTCCATCTACAATTTTTAATACAACCGGATATCGGCTTAATGCATCTACATGACGCATTGCTGTTCCGGCTCTATGAACAATTATACAATCAAATTCTTGAACTGCAAAGGCCCATCTTGAAACACGAGGACATAACTCCTTCTTTCGCATGGTTGCTTGAAATCCTTGACAGTCAGTAAAGATTTTAAATTTTAAACCTAGCAGGTAAACTCTTAGTTTCTTTAGGCATTTAACAATTGCTAATACCTCATGTTCGTAGCTTGTATATTTGACTTCAGATTTGGCTGCTTTAAAACTTATGTAAAAAACTGGATGGAGTTTCCGGTCTTCATGCTTCTGTAATTAAACTCCATCGTATCCAATGAAACTAGCGTCAGTATGCAGTTCCGTTTCTAAATTTTCATTGAATAGCAGTAGATGTGCTATGCGGGTTCTGGCTCACTTTTTGTATGGGGAATTTTATGCGGATTCTAGCTCACTTTTTGTTCGAAGAAAATTGTTTTTTTTTATTTTTATGATATCAGAAAACATTGTGGTTTTGAAATTTAAAATACAAATTTTGATGATAAGAGTTCACATTAAAAATATTTGGTATAAGGTGCTAAAAGAATTAAATATTATGTTTTAATGTGACGTCATTCCTTCTAGAATATGTTTAACATTACGTTGTTGGAAAAATTAAATAATATTGGTATTCACTTACTGATGTAAATCATGGTGTACTGTGGTATCTGTTGTATGATTCAGTTTTCTTTGTATAGAAAAATACGGAATCATACAATTATGCAACGATACACCGTGTTTTACAATGGCAAGGGAATATCCATATTGTCTTTTGGAGTAGTAGAATTGAATAATCTGTTTAATGTGATGTCATGCATTCTAAATAAACGTTGATTTCAGAGAAAGATACAAAACAACATGTGAAACAGGGTATATAAAGTCATGTGTGCTAATAAAGGTATATAAAGTCCTGTATGCTATTAAATTTTTAGTAGAAGCGAGTTTTGATTTCTTATTAACAAGTTATAGGCAGGCATGTTTTGGTCTGAGACATTAACCGAAGACTTGCGATATTACACATGTCACGGTGCATGGATAAGTCTGAAATTTTTAAATGCTTTTGTTAGCGATGATAAGCTAGAAGTATATATGACCCCAGAAGATGGTAATAGATGTCTCATACTTAGTTTAAGAAAGGGGCGAAATATTACACATTTTGAAGTATTTCGTTTCGCTCCTTGGGACCATGTTAAAGTTGAAATTTATGTTGGAACTGTGACTCTAGTTGGCATTTCTGAAGAAGGAATTCGTAGACATAGAGCTTCTAATTACTTTATACATGGATGTCCTTTCGGCGATGAAGAAGATTGGCGTCGAGGGCTCAAACATACAGAAACAGAGATCATCACACATAAAACTGAAATTGAAAGTGGAATGCTAGAATTAATAGATGATCATAAACAAGAATTGGAGAAAGCTAGAGAAACCGAAAAGGAGCTATTTAGTTTAGCAGTGCAAATGTATAATCAACTATTGGATACGAGGAAGAAAATAAAAGAGCTTGATAGTGATAAAGAGAATAAAACACGTGAAGAGTTAATGCTAATTGATGACTTTAGGATTAGAGAAACTAATGAACTGAGGGAGCATGAGGTATTGAGAAGAAAATATACTGCAGCAAAGAAAAGCAGACGAGAACTTGAAAGAAAGATACACAATTAATTATGAAACACGCATATATTTTTTTTTTTATCCAATTTTTTTTTGTTTATTTTTGTTATTTAATAAAATTATTTAATAAAATTATTTAATAAAATTATTTAAAAAAATTATTTAATAAAATTATTTGTAAAATAATGAATTTATTTTAATGTTGACATTCATGGTTTGATGGTTGTATCCCAATCTGCATTATCTCCATCATCATCATTCTCATCGTCTTCGATGAACAGTGGCTCATTATCCATGTCATCTACAAAAGTCAGCTGGTATGTAGATGACGATGGTACGCCAGCTTTCACTATTGCAAAACTGCTAGTACATAGGCTGTTTATGACGTCGTCCTCTAAACTGCCATAACTCGCTGGAAGGAACATTTGATATTTCTCTAGGTCTAAAATTACACGATCGCCAAACTTCGTTGGCTGTCTTCTCGCTTTTAATATCTGAAAAGTGAAAAAAATTTACTAGTAAATATATTGTTTTAATTTCATATGAATACTATACTTCTTACCTTATAATAGTGGTTCATCTCCATACCCTACAAAATACGTCTATTAAAATTCTTTCCGTTCTTTTCCTTTTCATAACACCTTGTCTGTCAAAACTCCATGGATGAACGGAATAACGAAAAATTCAGGAAGTAACGAACGACATAAAAACGTTAAGAACTTTGTTTTTTTTTCCCATGTAAAATGACATTTATTTGGGTGTAGTATTGATATTAAGTAATGGTGCCCTTTCCTTTAAGCGTACATTAACTCTTACCATGTAATGTTTTCTTAAAATTACAATATCATGATATTATTAATAGGTTAAAGCAAAAGAACTTCCAAAAAAAACTTTCTTTTTGTTCAAATCGCTCAGATATTTGACTTTTTGTCTTCTTTCACGCTGTCCATATGGATTATATGGAAATTTTAAATTTTGCCCTTCTTTTGCCTTATCTTATATGTATATATATATCTATATATTTTTTCTCTTAATCTATTCTATTTAAAAATTTGGTTTATATAATGAAAAAATTTAATTTTTAGTTTAACAGTAACAGTAACAGTATTCTATAATAGGCTGTGTTTGAAATGATGAAATTTATTATCAAATTAGGAAAATTTTTCTGGGTTCACTATAAATGAAGACAGTTAAATAAAATAAAATACTTGGAAATTTAAAAATTTGTATAAGAAATGTTATTAATTTTGTTCTTTTGTTTATAATTTATATAATTCTGAAATGCAATAATTGAAAAGAAATGTTGAGCGTTTTCCTTTCTCCTTTCTATATGCTTTAATAAAGAAATTCGCGTCGAATTTGTTGTAATTCTGTCTAATTCTTTCGGTTTGTCTCACGTCTTTCTCAGCTTTTCCATATTTATAGATGATCCAAATTTATTTGCATGTTTTTTGACTACATTTAGAAACGGTCAATATGATGACCAAACATGATGATTTTCCTCCATTTTTTTTCCTTCATTCGGCGAAAATTCATGTGGCAGTTTAATTTTTCTTTTATATGTATAGGGCCACTATACAAAATAGTAATTTCTGTTTGATTCGTTTTTCGTAAATTACCTTTTTTCTTTTATTTTGGTCTCCCTTAGGATTTCCTTTTCAGATTTATTTTTTCTGTGTTCTTTCCTTTTTTTATATACAAGTAGGATTGGACACCATTTTTTTTTAAAAAATTTGTTTTATTATTTCCCGTTTTCAAAATTTTATAAAAATTATTTACCATACATTTTTCTTGCTTTTTCTTTCTTTTTTATTTGAAGACTAAGTTTAATTATTTTTTTTTTCTAGCAAGAAAAAAACAAAATTTTCATTTTAATAAGTTTCAAATTTCACATTCTTTTTTTTCAAATTCCTATCAGATCACAAAAACAAGATTTACGAAACAAAGAAACACCCGATTCTTATTTTCCTTTCATCGTTTTAAATTTGTTTAGTTTTCCTTTATCCATATTAAATATATAAACTCAATTTCTTTACGCGTTTTCTAATGTCTCGGTTTTTTATTTTATTTTTTCTACTTTTTTTTTCAAAATTAAAGATTTTATTTACTACACTTAACGAAAAGCCATTTCGATCCCCTGTCGTACGACTCAATCCTTTCGTCTTCCAAAGCAGACTCTCTTTTTTCGTTATTATGTTCCATTATCTAACCGTAGTACTTTTCTCGTCCCTCTCTTTACAAAAAAACTTGTCAACATTTCTATTTAATTATCTTTTCGGCTTTACTTTATTCTCTAAAAACTTGACTCGACTGACTACTATTACGGCTTTATTTTATTCTACTTTCTGATCAAAAATAGAGCTAGTTGTGATATTCTATTCTAATAAAGGTATATAAAGTCCTGTATGCTATTAAATTTTTAGTAGAAGCGAGTTTTGATTTCTTATTAACAAGTTATAGGCAGGCATGTTTTGGTCTGAGACATTAACCGAAGACTTGCGATATTACACATGTCACGGTGCATGGATAAGTCTGAAATTTTTAAATGCTTTTGTTAGCGATGATAAGCTAGAAGTATATATGACCCCAGAAGATGGTAATAGATGTCTCATACTTAGTTTAAGAAAGGGGCGAAATATTACACATTTTGAAGTATTTCGTTTCGCTCCTTGGGACCATGTTAAAGTTGAAATTTATGTTGGAACTGTGACTCTAGTTGGCATTTCTGAAGAAGGAATTCGTAGACATAGAGCTTCTAATTACTTTATACATGGATGTCCTTTCGGCGATGAAGAAGATTGGCGTCGAGGGCTCAAACATACAGAAACAGAGATCATCACACATAAAACTGAAATTGAAAGTGGAATGCTAGAATTAATAGATGATCATAAACAAGAATTGGAGAAAGCTAGAGAAACCGAAAAGGAGCTATTTAGTTTAGCAGTGCAAATGTATAATCAACTATTGGATACGAGGAAGAAAATAAAAGAGCTTGATAGTGATAAAGAGAATAAAACACGTGAAGAGTTAATGCTAATTGATGACTTTAGGATTAGAGAAACTAATGAACTGAGGGAGCATGAGGTATTGAGAAGAAAATATACTGCAGCAAAGAAAAGCAGACGAGAACTTGAAAGAAAGATACACAATTAATTATGAAACACGCATATATTTTTTTTTTTATCCAATTTTTTTTTGTTTATTTTTGTTATTTAATAAAATTATTTAATAAAATTATTTAATAAAATTATTTAAAAAAATTATTTAATAAAATTATTTGTAAAATAATGAATTTATTTTAATGTTGACATTCATGGTTTGATGGTTGTATCCCAATCTGCATTATCTCCATCATCATCATTCTCATCGTCTTCGATGAACAGTGGCTCATTATCCATGTCATCTACAAAAGTCAGCTGGTATGTAGATGACGATGGTACGCCAGCTTTCACTATTGCAAAACTGCTAGTACATAGGCTGTTTATGACGTCGTCCTCTAAACTGCCATAACTCGCTGGAAGGAACATTTGATATTTCTCTAGGTCTAAAATTACACGATCGCCAAACTTCGTTGGCTGTCTTCTCGCTTTTAATATCTGAAAAGTGAAAAAAATTTACTAGTAAATATATTGTTTTAATTTCATATGAATACTATACTTCTTACCTTATAATAGTGGTTCATCTCCATACCCTACAAAATACGTCTATTAAAATTCTTTCCGTTCTTTTCCTTTTCATAACACCTTGTCTGTCAAAACTCCATGGATGAACGGAATAACGAAAAATTCAGGAAGTAACGAACGACATAAAAACGTTAAGAACTTTGTTTTTTTTTCCCATGTAAAATGACATTTATTTGGGTGTAGTATTGATATTAAGTAATGGTGCCCTTTCCTTTAAGCGTACATTAACTCTTACCATGTAATGTTTTCTTAAAATTACAATATCATGATATTATTAATAGGTTAAAGCAAAAGAACTTCCAAAAAAAACTTTCTTTTTGTTCAAATCGCTCAGATATTTGACTTTTTGTCTTCTTTCACGCTGTCCATATGGATTATATGGAAATTTTAAATTTTGTCCTTCTTTTGCCTTATCTTATATGTATATATATATCTATATATTTTTTCTCTTAATCTATTCTATTTAAAAATTTGGTTTATATAATGAAAAAATTTAATTTTTAGTTTAACAGTAACAGTAACAGTATTCTATAATAGGCTGTGTTTGAAATGATGAAATTTATTATCAAATTAGGAAAATTTTTCTGGGTTCACTATAAATGAAGACAGTTAAATAAAATAAAATACTTGGAAATTTAAAAATTTGTATAAGAAATGTTATTAATTTTGTTCTTTTGTTTATAATTTATATAATTCTGAAATGCAATAATTGAAAAGAAATGTTGAGCGTTTTCCTTTCTCCTTTCTATATGCTTTAATAAAGAAATTCGCGTCGAATTTGTTGTAATTCTGTCTAATTCTTTCGGTTTGTCTCACGTCTTTCTCAGCTTTTCCATATTTATAGATGATCCAAATTTATTTGCATGTTTTTTGACTACATTTAGAAACGGTCAATATGATGACCAAACATGATGATTTTCCTCCATTTTTTTTCCTTCATTCGGCGAAAATTCATGTGGCAGTTTAATTTTTCTTTTATATGTATAGGGCCACTATACAAAATAGTAATTTCTGTTTGATTCGTTTTTCGTAAATTACCTTTTTTCTTTTATTTTGGTCTCCCTTAGGATTTCCTTTTCAGATTTATTTTTTCTGTGTTCTTTCCTTTTTTTATATACAAGTAGGATTGGACACCATTTTTTTTTAAAAAATTTGTTTTATTATTTCCCGTTTTCAAAATTTTATAAAAATTATTTACCATACATTTTTCTTGCTTTTTCTTTCTTTTTTATTTGAAGACTAAGTTTAATTATTTTTTTTTTTCTAGCAAGAAAAAAACAAAATTTTCATTTTAATAAGTTTCAAATTTCACATTCTTTTTTTTCAAATTCCTATCAGATCACAAAAACAAGATTTACGAAACAAAGAAACACCCGATTCTTATTTTCCTTTCATCGTTTTAAATTTGTTTAGTTTTCCTTTATCCATATTAAATATATAAACTCAATTTCTTTACGCGTTTTCTAATGTCTCGGTTTTTTATTTTATTTTTTCTACTTTTTTTTTCAAAATTAAAGATTTTATTTACTACACTTAACGAAAAGCCATTTCGATCCCCTGTCGTACGACTCAATCCTTTCGTCTTCCAAAGCAGACTCTCTTTTTTCGTTATTATGTTCCATTATCTAACCGTAGTACTTTTCTCGTCCCTCTCTTTACAAAAAAACTTGTCAACATTTCTATTTAATTATCTTTTCGGCTTTACTTTATTCTCTAAAAACTTGACTCGACTGACTACTATTACGGCTTTATTTTATTCTACTTTCTGATCAAAAATAGAGCTAGTTGTGATATTCTATTATTATTACTACTACTACTACTGCTACTACTACTACTCCTGCACTCGCACATCCTGCGTGTCATCTGTCATAAATATTTTCCCAAGGCTTCATGTCGTCTGCGGCTGAGCTGGTTACATTTGGACCTTCATGATTACCGACTTTCTTTACATCATACCTGTTGTTTCCTTTTATTTTAATTATCTCGTATGGACCCAGAAATTTTGAATGTAACTTTAACCCAGATCCAAAGCGTTGCATTGCCACCAAATCGTCTATTTTATACTTCTTCGCAACTTTCCTCCTTAAATTATACGTCTTACGATTCTCTGCCTGGATTTTATGAATTTATTGCTTTGTCTCGAGTCTTATATCTTTACGTCGTTCAACGAATTCTTCAATCACTTGGTCTTGTAATAATTGGACAACGTTTGTATCATGAGCATTTCGCATTTTCGCACCAATCAAAAGTTCAAAAGGGCTTCTATTCGTTGCTCTCGATCATGTTGAATTTAATATTGTTCGTAAATGTGTGACATGCTTGTACCATTTATCAGGGTTCTCAATCGAAAGTTTTGTCAATACCGAAATAGTAGTCAGATTCAGGCGTTTAACTTGGCCGTTTCCTCGACGTACACCTGTAGTAATTATAACATGGTTAATTTGCCTTTCTTTACAAAATTCTTCAAACAAATTAGATGTAAACGACGCCCCCCTATCTGAAACGAGACGAATTGGATCACCAAACGTTTCACTTTGCATTTCTAATTTCTTAATTGTTTCTTCGCTTGTCGTTGTTTTTACTGGATACAGCCAACAAAATTTAGTAAACGCATCGATGACTACAAATAGATGTTTGTAGCTTTTCGATGTCCACTGTGATGGACCCAAATGATCGACGTGAAAAGTATGAAGAGGCGTGTCTACTTTCTCGATGGGATTTAGAAATCCTTTTGCCTTACCTTGTTTTCTTGCCGATAAAATACATGGTACACAACTAGATATAACATCGGTAATTTTTTCTTTCAATTTGGGATGAAATATTCTTGTTCAACAATTGCTTTCACCTTCTTCATAACCATATGCCCGTTCACGTGAATCTTCCACACAATATTTAGTTGTAGCGATTTTGGAGCTACTAGCAAATAAATTCCACCTTCAAATTTAAAGAGCACATCATTTTTTACAATATAATCTTGGTAATTTTCTCCTTTCTGGAGAATATTTGATATTAAGCGACAAATTTCATCATTTTTCTGAGTATTGCGGATTTGTTGCAGCATTCCGTCTTTGATATGTAAAACGGTTGGGTACCTACTTAAAGCGTCAACATGGTGCATATCAGTACCAGATCTATGATGAACAACCCAGTCAAACCCTTCAAGGAACAATGCCCATCTAGCAACACGACTACATAACTCCGCCTTCTTCATCGTCAACGGAAATGCTTTGCAATCTGTAAAGATTTGAAATTTTAATCGAAGTAGATAAATTCTAGGTTTCTTTAATGATTTGCTAATAGAAAGAACTTGAAATTCGTAGCTGGAGTAAGTTTTTTCTGCCGAAGAAGTTTTAAAGCTAATATAAAAAACTGGATGAAACCGCATGTCTTCTGTGTGTTTTTGCAATAAGATTGCCCCATAGCCTTCTTTGCTCGCATCTGCGTGAAGTTCAGTTTCTGAGGTAGGATTAAAAATTTCTAAAATTGGATCCGTGCATAATATTTCTTTAAGGTCTTCCAAAGCATTCATTTGTATAGTATCAAATTCAAAAATTACATCACTTTTCAGCAAATCGGACAGTGGTTTGGCGATTAATGAATAATTTTTTACAAATTTTCTAAAAAATTCTGTCAGACCTAAGAAGTTTTGGATGTCTTTAATATTTTTTGGGCTTGGAAAATTCTTTACTGCATTTATTTTTTGGCTGATGGTCTGATGTTTCCCTTTTCGATTACATGTCCTAGAAACTCAATACGTCTCTGCAAAAAACTGCATTTCTCCCATTTGATCACAAGTCCATATTTTTGTGCTACTTCTAACACGATTCCTAACTTCACGATATTATCTTCTTCATTTTTTGCGGGTATTATAACATCATCCATATATAGAAGTAATATATCGTCCAGAATCAGTTTTATAAAAACTGTATTAATAAAACGTTGAAAAACTGCCAGAGAATTACATAATCCGAATGGCACTTTTTTAAATTCGTATTGTCCATCTCGTGTTATAAACGAGGTATATTTCCTACTAGATTCTTCAACGTCAACATGAAAAAAGCCATTTTGCAAGTCCAGTGTAGAAAACACCTGCGCTTCATACAATTTATCTAATATTTCTTCCATAACAGGTAGAGGATATCAATCCTTAAATATTTTATTGTTTAGCTTCATGTAATCAACGCATAACCTGTAACTGCCGTCTTTTTCTATGCTAGAACAATAGGACTAGCAAAATCTGAATTACTTGGTTGAATAATATCTTCTTGTAACCATTCTTCAACTTGTTGAACTCTAAAACTCCTTTCTTCTGGTGCCAATCTGCGTGGTCTTTGATAAACTGGGTCTTCGTTATCTAACAAAATTTTCATCTCATTATAAGACTTCACTCGCTTTTCCGGTTTGTAACCTTCCACTATTCTATTAATTTTGGCTTTAAAATTATCGTTTCCGATGTCCAAATTTTTGTCACTTTTCATTTCCGCCACAAGCTGCAGTACGTTCAACTTATCCAACTGGTTTTCAAACCCTATTGGAAATATTCTTTTCAGTATAACTTTTCCATTTTCCACCAATAAAGACGCATCTCGCAAAAGATTTTTTCCAAGTAAAATATCTCTAGTGAGCCAACCATCAGGAACTACAAGAAATTCCAGATTATAATTTTCATCATTTATTAAAATATTTGCCGAAAATGATCCCATACTTGAAAGAAACTTGACAAAATCCTATTAGATTTGTACTAGAACCATTTTTACTTGAAATGTTTAATTGGTTTTGAACCGTTTGCTTCAGAAGGGTAACATCGCTACCAGTACCGACGAGTGCTTTAAATTTTTTACAATTCATTACAACATCTACATGTAAATCGGCAAGAATAGAAACCAGGTTTACGATTGAAGGGGTATGCGCTTCATTACTTTACCTTACTTCTATTTCGGACAATTTCGCGATATGCGTCCAAATTCGTTACAGTGGAAATACCGTTCACCCTTGCTTTTATTAGGACAATCATTTGCAAGCTGAGAAATGGCTTCACTACTTTTACATCTATTTTGGTTCGAACGCTGTCGTGGTTTATCATTTGTTGGGGGATACTTATGGGAATTATTATTATGGATATGATTAGAGTTACGTTGAATCTTCAAAGTTTCATATATTTTTAATTCTTGCTTCAACTCTTCTAATGTTTTAGAGTTATATAATATTACTTTATTTGATATACTATCGGGTATGCCATTTGCGACATAAGAAATAAGGGACGTATTATCGACATTACCTCTACTCGCGATTTTTTCATGTTATATAAGTATTCCAATTAAGTTTCATTATTTAATTTCCTAAGTTTTTCTAATGCTCGATGTATGTTCAAACTTGTCGTTTCGTCGCGAAATTCTTGTAATAACAGCTCCTTTAGTTTTTACCAATTATTGATATTTTCCTCCGCTTCTACCGCAAGTTTAACTGCACCATTCAATAATCGCCTTCCATATAAATATTTTTGAATTTGATTCCATTGACAAACACTGGAAATGTTCTCAAATTCCTTTAACCAAACAATAACTTCTTTACCTGATTCCCGCTAAACTTATCTAGTGATTCGTCGATGTGCTTGACGACGAAATTATTTGCAACAGCTGTTTTGGTTTCGGATCCTGCTCCATCACCTGGCATTATTGCTGTAAAGAACTTTTGGTAGCTATCTGAAAAAGGCACCAACGATTTATTTAAATTTGTATTTTCAACTATTGGATTAGAATTTGAAATTTCTTCGAGTGGCCTCTCCCCTTCTCCGGATTCTGCACTGTCAGAATTATTGATTTTATCAATATCGTCGTTTTGTGGTTTTTCGTTTACTTCAATCAAAGCGGCTGATAGTCTGGATACTAAATCTGTCTTAAGTCGAAGCTGGAAGATAGTCCGCAATAGCTTTTGCAACTCAACAGTTTTTAAATTATTTAATTCGTCGTCCATACGACGGTTTTTTTTTTTTTTTTTTTTTTTAATAATCACAAAAAAAAGTGGTAAAAACTGTTCTTTTGTTCTTCGTTTGTAATTTTTTGATTTTTAAAGTATTTGTTAATCAGACTACTTTTAGCTACTGTTTATTTATTGTCCCGTTAATATAATTTTTAATTGTTGGAAAAAAAATCATGAAAAAAATACACTGTACTTACTATTCCAGATAAAATTAAATTGTCCAATTTTCGAATTTCGTAAAATTTTTAATTACTTTATTTCTTTTATGTTAATTTATGATATCAAAAAATAATACATCTGCTTCCAACACATTTTTTATTGTTGAGCCCCCAAATTTTTTGGAATCATCAGCATTTTAGTATAATAAAAGAAACGATCGCCCGTGTTATATAAAATTCAATAGTTTAATGTTCAAAAGGATTATACAAAACTTTATTATATTCAAAAAAGTTGTCTTTTCAGAGACTTGACTTTACGTTATTATTTTTAATTACACAAATTACCTTAGATTTGCTAGTTCAGCTTCACTAAAAGTTTTATTTTGTTTACTCTATTTTACAAAAAAACTTGTCAACTTTTCTATTTAATTATATTTTCGGCTTTACTTTATTCTTTAAAAACTTGACTCGACTGACTACTAATACTGCTTTATTTTATTCGATTTTCTGATCAAAGAAAAAGCTAGCTGTAATATTCTATTATTACTACTACTACTACTACTACTCCTATATATATATATTTTTTTGAATAGTTTTTTTTATTTTTATCCTTAGTTTTTAGTTTTTGAAAGATGACCTCCTACATGCATATCCTTTGTTCAACTCCAACCCAGCTTTTCTCACACATATTTTGTATAAGAATACAATTTAGTTAGCTATAATTATAAAAGAAAATTAAATCCATTATATGTATATAGTTATATATGTAGGGATCTTAGTCCCTTTGTAGAAATAAAACTATGATTTATTTAATTATAAAGAAAGAAAAAATGAATATTTTATTAAATAATTAATAATATGAAAATGTGGATTTAAGGTTGAACAATATTTTAATTTTAATCCGCAAAAAAAATGTGATTCTAATTTTACATTAATATTTTAGTGGTTGTCGGCACGACTGATCAAAAGAAAGAGAACAAGTTATTGAAAATAATATTCGAAAAAAAATGAAATAAAAATAACTGTTTAATTATTCGGTGATAATGTTGATGTTCCCTGTTGTATTGTAGTATTAAATAAAGCCTATAACACTACATTACTACATTCGGCCATCCTGCTTTTCGTCTGACCCTGACGAACTATCAGCACTATCTTCATCATCCAGCCACGGCTTCATATTATCTGCTGACGTATGTGTAACATTGGGACCTTCCTGATTTCCAACTTTTTGTACTTCGTACCGATCATTACGCTTAACCTTAATAATTTTATAAGGACCTAAGAATTTTGGAAATAATTTTAGTCCGGAACCAAATTGTATTCGTCGAATAGCAACAAGCTCGTGAACACAATATTTCATCGGAAGCGTTCTTTTCTGATTATAGTTTTTCTTCTTTTCTTCTTGGATCTTGAGATGTTCGCCCTTTGCTTCTCTTCGACATTGAAGACGTTTCTCTTCGAAGTCTTCCACCATAGCTTCTTCTAAAACTTCTACTATTTTTAGATCTTCTTCTTTTCTCATTGGCACTCCGAACATTAATTCAAATGGTGTTTTCTTTGTGCTACGGCTAATAGACGAGTTTATCGCTTTTTGTAATTTCGAAACATATTTATACCATTTTAGAGGATCTTCAATTGATAACTTTGATGAAACATCTATTATTGTGCGATTAATTCGTTCGACTTGTCCGTTTCCGCGAGGAACACCCGTTGTGACTAAAACATGTTGAATTTTTTTACACTTGCAAAAATCGTGAAACATATGGGATGTAAAAGCAGACCCTTGATCTGACACGATCCTTATTGGACTTCCAAATACATCATTTTGGTTTTCTAATTTTTTAATAACTTCTTCAACATTTGTGCTTTTTACTGGGTAGATCCACGTAAATTTAGAAAAAGCATCTACTACCACAAACAGATATTTGCAGTTTTTCGCTGTGGATGGTAGAGGCCCTAGATGATCTAGATGGTAGATACTAAGAGGCACTTCTCCTTTATCGATTGGTTTGAGTAAACACTCTTTTGTAATCTTTCTCGACACCAAAATGCACGCAATGCAATTAGAAATTACAGCATCAACTTTGTTTTTAATTTTTGGTATGTGATAATCTTGGCTTGCAACCGCTATAACTTTACTTGAGTTGAAATGACTCTGTTCATGTATATTTCTCAGAACTTGACGTTGAAGATACTTCGGTACTACTAAAAGATGCCGACCATCCATAAACTTATATAAAATATCATTGCGTAACTCAAAATTCTGATAATCTCGATCTTTTTCTTTTAAAATTGATAATATCAGTTGACAATACTCATCATTTTGTTGTGCATTTTTAATTCTTTGTAATATTCCATCTTCAATTTTTAATACAACCGGATATCGGCTTAATGCATCTACATGACGCATTGCTGTTCCGGCTCTATGAACAATTATACAATCAAATTCTTGAACTGCAAAGGCCCATCTTGACACACGAGGACATAACTCCTTCTTTCGCATGGTTGCTTGAAATCCTTGACAGTCAGTAAAGATTTTAAATTTTAAACCTAGCAGATAAACTCTTAGTTTCTTTAGGCATTTAACAATTGCTAATACCTCATGTTCGTAGCTTGTATATTTGACTTCAGATTTGGCTGCTTTAAAACTTATGTAAAAAACTGGATGGAGTTTCCGGTCTTCATGCTTCTGTAATTAAACTCCATCGTATCCAATGAAACTAGCGTCAGTATGCAGTTCCGTTTCTAAATTTTCATTGAATAGCAGTAGATGTGCTATGCGGGTTCTGGCTCACTTTTTGTATGGGGAATTTTATGCGGATTCTAGCTCACTTTCTGTTCGAAGAAAATTGTTTTTTTTTATTTTTATGATATCAGAAAACATTGTGGTTTTGAAATTTAAAATACAAATTTTGATGATAAGAGTTCACATTAAAAATATTTGGTATAAGGTGCTAAAAGAATTAAATATTATGTTTTAATGTGACGTCATTCCTTCTAGAATATGTTTAACATTACGTTGTTGGAAAAATTAAATAATATTGGTATTCACTTACTGATGTAAATCATGGTGTACTGTGGTATCTGTTGTATGATTCAGTTTTTTTTGTATAGAAAAATACGGAATCATACAATTATGCAACGATACACCGTGTTTTACAATGGCAAGGGAATATCCATATTGTCTTTTGGAGTAGTAGAATTGAATAATCTGTTTAATGTGATGTCATGCATTCTAAATAAACGTTGATTTCAGAGAAAGATACAAAACAACATGTGAAACAGGGTATATAAAGTCATGTGTGCTAATAAAGGTATATAAAGTCCTGTATGCTATTACATTTTTAGTAGAAGCGAGTTTTGATTTCTTATTAACAAGTTATAGGCAGGCATGTTTTGGTCTGAGACATTAACCGAAGACTTGCGATATTACACATGTCACGGTGCATGGATAAGTCTGAAAATTTTAAATGCTTTTGTTAGCGATGATAAGCTAAAAGTATATATGACCCCAGAAGATGGTAATAGATGTCTCATACTTAGTTTAAGAAAGGGGCGAAATATTATACATTTTGAAGTATTTCGTTTCGCTCCTTGGGACCATGTTAAAGTTGAAATTTATGTTGGAACAGTGACTCTAGTTGGCATTTCTGAAGAAGGAATTCGTAGACATAGAGCTTCTAATTACTTTATACATGGATGTCCTTTCGGCGATGAAGAAGATTGGCGTCGAGGCCTCAAACATACAGAAATAGAGATCATCACACATAAAACTGAAATTGAAAGTGGAATGCTAGAATTAATAGATGATCATAAACAAGAATTGGAGAAAGCTAGAGAAACCGAAAAGGAGCTATTTAGTTTAGCAGTGCAAATGTATAATCAACTATTGGATACGAGGAAGAAAATAAAAGAGCTTGATAGTGATAAAGAGAATAAAACACGTGAAGAGTTAGGATTAGAGAAACTAATGAACTGAGGGAGCATGAGGTATTGAGAAGAAAATATACTGCAGCAAAGAAAAGCAGACGAGAACTTGAAAGAAAGATACACAATTAATTATGAAACACGCATATATTTTTTTAAAATCAATATTTTTTTATTTATGCAATTTTTTTTGATTATTTTTGTTATTTAATAAAATTATTTAATAAAATTATTTAATAAAATTATTTAAAAAAATTATTTGTAAAATAATGAATTCATTTTAATGTTGACATTCATGGTTTGATGGTTGTATCCCAATCTGCATTATCTCCATCATCAACATTCTCATCGTCTTCGATGAACAGTGGCTCATTATCCATGTCATCTACAAAAGTCAGCTGGTATGTAGATGACGATGGTACGCCAGCTTTCACTATTGCAAAACTGCTAGTACATAGGCTGTTTATGACGTCGTCCTCTAAACTGCCATAACTCGCTGGAAGGAACATTTGATATTTCTCTAGGTCTAAAATTACACGATCGCCAAACTTCGTTGGCTGTCTTCTCGCTTTTAATATCTGAAAAGTGAAAAAAATTTACTAGTAAATATATTGTTTTAATTTCATATGAATACTATACTTCTTACCTTATAATGGTGGTTCATCTCCATATCAGAGATGGATAACGATGGTTTGAATCCGCCAGCATTATTTAGCTTAGCCAACGTTTCGTTGGTTGTTAGCTTTTGCCTCTTAGCTGCTAATCATCCTGAAGCTTCCCTTTTCAATTGTGATGACATTCTGTTTCTTTAACTCGCAAATTATGAATATTTTAAAAATTGAAATTGTCACTTCATTTATACTAATTTTTGGAGTAGTTTATCTCATTTTTTTTTTGTTTTTACCTCATTTGTCCTGTTTTTCAAACATAATTTTAATTTTTACCTCATTTTCCTGTTTTGAAATATATGATATTATATTCATTGTAAAATATTCCCATAGTTCAATTTTGGTGATGAGAATTCAGAATTTTGAAATATTTATAATGCTTTACGTCATCATATCATATTTGTGGTAAAATATTTTACTAATAAATTTCCATAGTTCTTGGTGGTGAGTATTTTTGAAAAAAGTTCTAATTCTTTAACATTATCATACTATAAATATGGTCAAATATTTTTGGTGATGAGAATTTCATGAAATATTTGTAATGCTTTACGTTATCATATCACATTTGTGGTAAAATATTTTACTAATAAATTGGGGAGTTGATAAATTTCCA
The DNA here is from genome assembly GCA_963422695.1 of Xylophagus ater. NCBI lineage: Eukaryota > Metazoa > Arthropoda > Insecta > Diptera > Xylophagidae > Xylophagus > Xylophagus ater. The sequence continues at coordinate 31,368,917 of OY730483.1, forward strand.
TAGTTCTTGGTGATGAGTATTTTTGAAAAAAAAGTTATGATTCTTTTACGTTATCATACTATAAATATAGTCAACTATTTTCACAATCAAATTTTGATTTCATGAAATTTATTATATTTTACGTTATCATACTCGTATTTCATTTGCGGTTAAATATTTTTACTAATAAATAATGAAAAATTAAATATAAATTCCAAAGTTTCTACTGTAATATACCCAGTTGTCTTTTGAAACAATTTTCAATCAATTTTCTGCTCTAAGTTTTTAAAATTTTTTTTTTTTAATTTTTTTTTAAACATTTAAATTTCATCAAATTTAATAAATGGATCCTGTTAGAGGTATGTTCAATAAAAGCATTACAGTAAATATATTTTAAGTTTTGATTATTTTCCACTTTATATTTAGGTCAATTGTGGTGTGATGAAGTACTAGAAAGTTCAGAGAGCGAGGAAAGTTCGGACAGCGAAAGGGGTGATGAAGTGCTGTTTCTTCACACCAAAGATTTGGAAATGCCGTGCGGTGTAGACCACTGCAAAAATTCAAAATATGAACTCGTAACTTATGATACATATAAGTTAATTAATTGTGGACATAATGTACGAAGCAGAGAATCGCATACATAGAAAGGAACATTGAAGTGCTTAAGGTATTGCATAATATAAACGCAAAATTACTATTTCGCCGTGGGCAGCGATTCAGGAGAATAGAAATGGAGGGTACATCCTATTTTGAAAATGCGCTCTTAGGATGTGCAGGATGGCTCAGGTAGGATGCAATTGGGTGGTCAATATCATCCCCAGGTGTGAAACCGTGCTGCAAATATCAAATTTGCTGGTCGAAAAAATGTAATTGCACTGTGTGCAACTTTTATAATTGTCTAGAAAACAGTACATTAGTAGAATTAAATGGTCATTTTTCAACTTGTAATTATCAATAAAAGAATTTAAAATAAAAACAAAAAAAAAAAATGTTTTATTTATTTGTTTACTATTTCTTGCGGTTAAAACATTTTTATCAAATTTTCATACAGTTATTTGAATATAAAAGTATGATAAGCTTCATACTAAATTCAGTCTAGTAAAAATATCGTGAAAAAATCAATTAACGTGAAAAAAATGGCATCGATAACGGCAAATGCCATAAGTATGGTACGCGCAATTAGAGATTTGTCGAAGTGATGCGAATGTGAAGATGTGAATCAGATAATCAAACTGTGTACCAAATATATTAAATGGTGTAGTGTAGTGTTAGATGTAACTAAACATATTTCAACCAAAAGATGTTTAGAAGGGTGCGTTGGACGATTAAAAACATATAAAAATTTGTTGCATGCTAAACTGCATCAGCAAAATAAACAAGAAAGTGAGAATATTAGATGGGAAGAAGTGGAATCCGCATTTAAAAGTAGGATTCTCACTGGTGTTATAATTAATATGAATTTTAAGGATCCCAAATTATTTCTTAACAATTCGGTAAACTTATTTGAAGAAAAGATAAAAAATATTTTAAAGGATTATCAACATATTATACAAGGAGTTGTCCAAAGTAAACAGGACTTTAAAAAAAACAGAACAAATGGTTTTTTCGGCAAAATCAATTGATTTTATTCAAAATAGTCTCCTTCTGCTTCAATACAGCTTTCTGCACGGTCCAAAAGCATGTCGAACGAGTGTTTTAGCTCGTTGGCCTGTATGGCCGCCAGTATGCCGGTGCAAGCCTTTTGAATGGCCTCTACGTCTGCATAACGCTTTCCTTTCATCGGCAAATGCATTTTTCCGAAAAGGTAGAAGTCGCACGGTGCCATACCCGGTGAATACGGGGAGTGGTTGATGGATTTTTGGTGAGATAATCGGTCACAAGCGTCGATCGATGAGACGGCGCATTATCGTGCAACAAACGCCAACTTCCATCTTCGCGATATTCGGGCCGAACACGTCGAATACGGCGTACCAAACGCTTCAAAACTCCTAGGTAGAATACCGCATTAACGTTTTGACCGGGTGGAACAAATTCTATGTGGACAATACCCTTGGAATCATAAAAACAAATCAGCATTGTCTTCACTTTTGACTTCTCCAGGCGCAATTTTTTGGGTTTCGGCTTGTCCGGCGCCTTCCATTCAGCACTCTGGCGTTTTGTTTCGGGATCATATTGAAAACACCACGTTTCGTCACCAGTCACAATGTTATGAAGGAAGTTTTTGTCCTTTTAGACCTCTTTAATGATGTCCTTCGAATGTTGAATTCTGAGCAATTTTTGGTCGTTCGAAGCTCATTTTCGCACAGATGACACAAACATACTGACACTTAAAAGGCAATAACTTCACTTTCAAGAGATGAAATGACACAGGAAGTTGATAAAAGATAGCAGATTCTAACGTACCAGTCGACATATAGACGGCGCCACTAGGGGCGCTAGATTCAAAAAGTCCTGTTTACTTTGGAAATCCCCTTGTAGTAAACACTACATTTTGTGCAGAATTTCACATAATGAAAAGTGAAGAGATCATATGTGAATTTAAATATTTTAATACAAAAAACGAAATAATCAATATTACAACTGATTTGAAGCAGTGGTTTATTTTAAATGTGGAAGAATCAATTTTGAAGAAACTTGAAGAATTTCAAGAACGAGATAGCGGTTGGGCGCTTTCAGCCATTATAAATTTAGCAGTCAATATCAATAAATATGAACCGTTTCGAGGATCGTCATATATGGATCTACCGTGTGAAATTAAATCAAAGCATGCATGCATAAATGTACGCAATAATGATCAAGCATGTTTTGCATGGGCAGTTGTATCTGCACTGTATCCTGTAGCAAAGAATGCTTCAAGGGTTACAAAATATCCACATTATAGTCAAGTTTTAGACTTAACTGGTATTGATTTTCCTATGAGAATTCAACAAATTAATAAATTTGAAAAATTGAATAGTTTATCCATAAATGTGTTCTTTCTTGAAAAGAAAAGGAAACAATTTATAACTGTCCCACTGCTGCGAACGAAAAAGAAGCAAGAAATTCATATAAATCTCCTTATGCTTAAAGAAATTTATGATGATGATAATAATGATTTAAATGCTGACGTAGATATGGATGACAATGATATTAATGACAAGTATGAGTTTGATTCGGAGGTAAATTACCATTTTTGTTGGATAAGAGATTTATCATGCCTTGTAGCTACTCAGAACTCAAAAAATAAGGGTAAACAATATGTTTGTGATAGATGTCTACACTATTTTTACAGTGTTGAAAAGTTAAAGGTAAGTGAAAAAGATTGTGAGATCCAAAACAATTGTAAAATTATTTTACCAAACAATAATAACAAGTGGCTAAAATTTAAGAATTATAATTTCAAAGAATATGTCCCTTTTAGTATATACGCTGATTTTGAGTGTTTACTAAAGCCGTATCCAATTGATGAAGTAAGAAATTCTACAAGATATCAAAAGCATGAAGCTTATAGTGTTGGCTATTATTTCAATTGCTCATATAATAGCGATTTAAGTTACAGAGGCGAAGATTGTCAAATATGGTTTATGAAGGAACTGCAGGAAATTGCGAAAAAGGTTGAAGCTATTTTTGTTAATATTATACCTATGAATCAATTGACTGCAAAAGAAAAAGAAGAATTTAATCAAATTGAAAAGTGTCACATATGTGAAGAACTATTCACAAGGATAGAAGAACGTGTTCATGATCACTGTCATCTTACTGGACGATATCGAGGACCAGCCCATAACCATTGTAATCTCAACTACCAAAGCGCACGTACTATTCCAGTAATATTTCACAATTTAAGCGGTTATGACGCGCATTTCATTATAAAAGAATTAACTACAGCATTTGAAGGTCATGTAAATCTGCTACCAATCAACGAAGAACGATACATATCTTTTACTAAAAATGTTAAATACAGTGATATTAAATTTCGTTTTATTGATTCATTTCGGTTTATGGCATCATCCCTAGAAAAATTGGCATCATATCTAAATCCTAATCAGTTAAAAATAACTAAAAGAGAATGGAGAGAATTGAATTCTACACAGTTTGAATTGTTTACGGGAAAGGGGATATTTCCATATGATTATGTTAATACGATTGATAAATTAAAAGAAACTTTGCTACCTCAAAAAGAATTTTTCTACAGTAATTTATACGAATCACATATATCAGAAAAGGATTATAACCATGCGCAAGCTGTGTGGCAAGTTTTCAATATACAAACTCTGGGGGACTATTCAGATTTATATTTAAAAATTGATATTTTACTCTTAGCAGATATATTTGAAGATTTTAGAAGCGAATGTGTTGCAACTTATGGCTTAGACCCAGCTAACTATTATACAACACCTGGATATACATGGGATGCTATGTTGAAATATACCAAAATAGAATTGGAACTTTTAACTGATATTGATATGGTGTTGTTTGTAGAACGGGGTATTCGTGGTGGCATCAGTCAATGCTCAAATCGATACAGCCGTGCTAATAACAAATATATGCGTGATTTTAATCCAATGGAAGAGTCAAAATATCTAATGTATTTCGATGTTAACAACTTGTATGGATGGGCAATGTCTCAATATTTACCAACTGATGATTTCAAATGGGGAAACAATTATGTGGATGTCAATAACGTATCAGATGACTCACCAATAGGCTATTTCTTAGAAGTAGATATTGAATACCCTGAAGCTCTTCCCGATAAACACAAAGATCTTCCTTTTAATCCTATTCATGAAGCAGCACCCAACGCCAAATCTAAAAAACTCTTAACTACGCTTTACAATAAAGAAAAATATGTTATTCACTACAGGAGCTTGAAAAACTGTTTAGCGAATGGTGTTATTTTAAAGAAAATACACAGGGTTCTTCAATTCAATCAATCACCCTGGTTAAAGGAGTATATTGATTTGAATACTAATTTGAGAAAAATTGCTAAAAATGAGTTTGAAAAGAATCTGTATAAATTGATAAATAATGCGATATTTGGAAAAACTATGGAAAATGTGCGAAAACATTGTATAATAAAACTATGTACAACGTGGAAGGGTCGATATGGAGCTAAAGTATTAATGGCAAAACCAAATTTCCACAGTCGAAGTGTATTTAATGAAAATGTAGTTGCTATACAACTTAATAAAACTGAAGTGTTGATAAATAAACCAATTTATATTAGAATGAGTATATTGGATATTTCAAAAATCTGCCTTTATGAGTTCCACTACAATTATATTCAACCCAAATTTGGACAAAATTGTAAAATATTGTATACTGATACAGACTCACTCATTTATGAATTCAAATATACTGATATATATGAATTTATAAAGGATAATATAAATAATTTCGACACAAGTGATTATCAACCAAATAACATATACAATATTCCCCTAGCAAATAAAAAAATTATAGGTCTTATGAAAGATGAGCTTAATGGGAGGATAATGACCGAATTCATCGGATTAAGATCGAAAATGTACTGCATTAAAATACATAATGAAGATGAAATAAAGAAAGCTAAAGGTATTAAAAATAATATAGTTAAGCAAAATATCAGCTACGAAGATTATTTAAATTGTTTGGAAAATTATACTGAAATTATAAGAACACAACAATGTATAAGATCAAGCAATCATAAAGTATACACAGTCAGAGAGAAAAAAATCGCACTAAGCCCACATGACGATAAGCGCTGTTTGAGCAAATATACAACAGATACCCTTCCTTGGGGACATTATAGTTTAAGTTTATAATAATAATAATAAGTTTATAATAATAAGTTTATATAAAAAAAAAATAATAAAACGGAAAATTTCTTATATTAAAGACAAATATGCTTTATTTATTTAAATTTTCTTTCACAAATGTTTTCAGTAAATTAACGTTTTGAATAGCACAAACACCTTTATGAGATGAACATCTTAAAGTATTTGGATTTTGTTCTTTCAAATTATGTATATTTGGACATCCGAAATTGTCAAGATCATGTACAATTGCCTTATTTCTGATTATTTCAACAATCCATTTCCCCTTTTCTGAGCCTTTCACATATATGATTTTATTGTGTAGACATTATATTAAAAGTTGTCTAACGTTAAAAATTGACATATTCCCACCATTCCAAGAAAGTCCATGGTGATTTTCAAAAAGCCATCGTGCTTGGGCTTGTAGTGGTGATGGTAATTTAGAGAATTTAAATGGAGGTTTTAGAAGAAAATGGTGCAGCGAACTATCGTTGTACGGAACTGCTATTTCTTTCGCAATGAATGTATTGCTTTCACCTTTGAAACCTTGTACATCAACGATTACCACCATACTTTCGTTTAGGCTATTAAATGTTTACTTCACCAAATAATGAACAAAACTGATGTTTTTTACGTGCAGATCCCTTCTTTTATATCACTTTCCTAACTTCTCCAGTTAAAGGACTGTACTCAATTATTCGATCATGAATAAGTAGACAATATGCTGATGTTTCCGCTGGAACTTTATTATCATGTTCTGTTTTGAATTCAATTTTTATATCAACAGGTCCCGATTTTATTAACTCATTCTGATGAGAACAGTCTATGACTATGATGGGTGCATCATCTAGGAAATTATCGCGAGAAAGTAAAGGTTGACATTCACGTCCATAGTATGAGCATTGAAATTTGATATACATATCATATAATAGAGCATATCGATCTCTACTAAAATGAATGTTTAGATCATCATAAGGAAACGACTCAGAATTGAGACGAACTTTTACATCAATAATTTTGCAATGATCAAAACGGCTTCTGTTTGTTTTTCTTTTGCTTGTTTGTAACGCTAGTATTACATATCGAGGTTTTTGAAGTTGAGTGGATGTTTTAACTGTCCAATAGTGTTCAGTTGATTGTGGCAATGCTGGGTATTCATGCAACTCCCAACTCCGGAAACTAACTGTAATTGGTTGCCCAGTTTTAATTGTTTTTAGTAATTTGAGTTTTTCCTCATCAGCTACATTAACATGAGGTAGTTTCCATTGAATTTTAAAAATCTGAAATTTAACAGCTTCGGTTGAATTGGGAATTATTGCATTGTCATCATTTCCAGAACGAACCAATATTAAGTCATGCTTAGCGTTTGCCATAATTTTCTTATAATCCTCAGAAAAACCCAATAGCATTTTTAGTGGTATACAAAAGTTAAGAAAACCTTTGTCGTGTGGTTTAATTGTTCCACTGGGAACCCAGCCTGCGTTAAATAACACTTTGCTTTCATTTTCATTTAAAGATACATAATTTTTGAGAGATGATGTTATTCCAACATTTCTACATTTATCAATTTCAATTCGTATCGAATTTCACTAAACAGAAAGGCCATGCAATTATTATTTAATTCAACTGTTGTCGATGGTGTTCCATTTGATTTTGTTATAGCGGCATCAATATAAATTAAACTTTCACTAGGCAGAACATATAAGGCTTGGTGTTGCACTGAGAACCTCATTTCATCATTATTTTGATATGAGTTTTGAAAGGGTGAATAGCTGTGATAATGAAATTTAGTAATACTTTTATCATAGCTGACACCCTGTTGTATATTTAATATTTCATTCATGGTTTCAATGTTAAGCCGATTGATTACAAATATGCTTGATTACTGTCTGTTAATGTTGTTGTTAATTTTGCCGTCTGCAAATGCTTTATATTACTTTTTGCCAATGGTTTCGATGTAGGTGTTATTTGCGCTAACGCCAAGGGCTTACTGACAAAAGACTCGTCTTTTAGTAGATATTTATCCCTCTTGTAGATCAACATGTTGAGGTTTTAAAAACAGTCTTATAGTAATTGTTTCTCCTCTAAAATTTATTAAATCCCCGTCTTGGTCAACAAGCTTAAGCGTGAGAGAACTTATTCGTCTAACGTTCACAGGTAGATAGATAACATTCCTGGGAACTTCCACTATTTTATATCCAGGTCCTACGCCAGGTGAAAATTCGTGCAATGTATGAACAGATATATTGTTAATATATGAACCGAAAATGATACTACATTCTACCCGTATTGAATTCACTTTGATTATATTAACTGACATATCAGAAACATGTTTAATATTGGGAGCTTAAACCCGTTCATTAAACCCCAATAACTTACCAATGGAGCGTTCTCCAGTAAAGTTTATTTCCACAGAAGTTTCAATTTCACTTCTTAATGTATTATTATTGGCTATCAGCGTTATTTCAAAATTTTGCTTGTTGCCCTCATGTTTCAAGTATTTAGCAATATCATCGATTTCATATGATCCCTCTGGAATTTCAATAACTTTATTTCCTATATGAAATAGATTATTCCTCCCATTAATATTGGGTATAGAATTGTACGTGTGAAAGTCTACAAGACCACAAACATAGTCAGTATTTAAATCTATAGGTGGAAAGTACTCAGTAGAAAGTTCAGATGTATTTCCACTTAATGTAAGTGTCAACGACATAATGTTAGATAACACAATGACTCGAATTTGAGATATCATATTTATTTATAGTTTACAATGTCAAGGTCTCTAAATATTTTTGAGTTGAGATAAAAGAAAAATCTTGTTTATTATATAATAATTTTAATCATTTAATTTTTTTTTTTAAACAATACAGAACTAGACTTGCTGATAAAACATACAAAAATGTGGTTTGTTATATAATTATTTTTACAATACTAGACTTGTTGATAACAATTGTATAAAAAATGTAGACATAAATGTCCGCAAATTACTGACTCATAGCTTTGAAATGAATAATAATTATACTTTATGTTGGATCCTAAATAGTTGATAATTTCAAGCGGGGGCTGCAAATTTCCAAAGCTGTCAAAATATTTGATTTCCGAATTCTTCTTATAGTATGCTACCCAATGTGTACCTGGTCCAGATGAAATATCTAAATTTACTATTCCACATTAATTTTTTCTTGGCTTCTTGGGTAATTTATCACGCATAAATACACCTCGAAAGTATGGTAAATATGTTGCATATTCTTTTAGACCAAGCTCATTTAAAGCTCGATTGGGTAGCGTGTTTAGTAGTTTTTTGAATGAGGTTTAAGATACAAGCCTAAGCCTTTCCTATAAGGCTTCAAATATAATCCATGACCAACTGCAGTAGGTTCCATTGCACGATTATGACGTGTTGTTTCAGCCAATTGCTTCTTCGCCTCAGAGGCCTTATTTACTGCCTTTGCTATTTGAGATGCACCACCTGCTAAACTTCATAATGCTGATAATCCCGCAAATAGTGGAACGAGAAATGGCAGAACTCCTCCTGATTTTGGTACAGGTATAACCCTTGGTGTTTTAACTGATTTATTTTTCTTGATTGTATTTTTTGCTGCCTTAAGCGCCAATTTAATGGCTTTATTTACTGTTTCCGGTTTATTCTTCATTATTACTTTACGTGCACTTCGTACAGCATCTCTAAATGAGACTTTAGGCTTTGCACCCATTCCAAGTTTGACTTTCCCCTTCATTGCGTTTGTTACTAACCAAGCGTTAGTTCGCTCTCCTACACTAGAATTGCTGGATTTAACTCGCTCCCCAGCTTTATTAGCTAATATTTGGTCTGCAATATGTCGATTTTCTTTGTCCTTATACTTTGAATAAAATATATCATGTTCTTTACACGCTCTATCGAGATCGTTAATTCCTGGATCCCCTCTAGATATTCGTTCCTTTAATTTAGTACCGGGTCCACAATATTGATAGCCAGGTATATGTAACTCAAAAGGTGAATTGTTTATTATTGAATTTATTAAACCTTTCCCTCTGACGATTTGCTGGCAACTGCCGCGCTTTTTATTATGATCAATCATATTTACAGTACTTTAGAATATTAAAGCCAAAACAATATAAGTCAAGGTATTTATAAGAATATCTATCAGTTTATATCATGCGTTTTGTTAAACAACAGTTGTCTTTACCAGTGAAGAACGTTGATGCAAAAGTGATATCTTAGTAAAAAAAAACAAACATGGTTTGTTGTTGCCAAACAACTTCAGATGTATAATTGTAGGACCATCTAATAGCGGGAAAACCAATCTAATGATAAGTTTGCTAGAAAATGCAAATGGGCTCAAGTTTGAAAACGTCTACGTTTATTCAAAGTCACTGTATCAACCAAAATATGAATATTTGAGGAAGGCAATCTCACCAATATCTGGAATGGGTTATTATACATTTTCAAATAATAATGACGTAATTCCACCGGAAGAAGCTAAAAAAAATTCAATCTTTATTTTTGATGATGTTGCCTGTGACAAGCAGAATAATATTCGCTCCTATTTCTGCATGGGGCGGCATAATGATATAGATAGTTTCTGCCTTTGCCAAACGTATACGCATATACCTAAACACTTGATACGAGATAACGCTAATTTTATTATAGCTTTCAAACAAGACGACTTGAATTTGAAACATATTTACAACGATCATGTGAACACTGATATGTCCTTTAAAGATTTTCATAGAGCTTGTACTGAGTGCTGCAAGGATGATTATGGATTTCTAGTAATTAATAAAGATAGTCCTCTACTAGAGGGTCGATATAGAAAGGGGTTTGATACTTTCATAAAACTATAAGAGATTATGGTTATATATGAAGATTGGCAGTTCAGAAACCGACAGACCTATTAATGGACCGGTTCAGTGATATATCAGGTCTGTTTAAATTAATTCAATACCAGTGTAGACCTGTTAGCCATACAGTGTAAAGATAATTTAACATCAGCTGAAGATCAGTAGTAAACTAATCATGGATGAGAAATTAATGAAAGACATTATAAAGACACGCAATATCATACGGAAAAAGTATAAATCCTTAAGATCAGGGAGGATAGAAACCGAAACCCAATTACAAGATGTTTTCAAACCAATAACAAAACCTCTCAAAGAGCTGGCTAAGAAAACAGAAACAAATCGGTTTATAAAATCTGAAGTAAAAGAGGAAAGAGAGGAGGAAGAGAAAGAGATAGAGGGAAATTTTGAAACTCCGCGGAAGCCAAAAAGTAATAAAAAATATCAGCCAAAAACACCCAGTGAACTTGAATGGGATAATTTTCTACCAGTAACCGAAGAAGATGTACGTAAAGTTGTTGATACACCAAACGGGCCTAAAGTCCTTGACCGATATTTTCAAAATGAAAACCTCAATCCTCAACTGGTCAAATATTTGAAAATATATACTATAGACAAATCTAAAATTGATATGACATATGGAATTTATTATGACAATGATAATTCCAAATGGAAGGTTGGCAATTCCGAAATAACAATCAATTAAGACTATATATTTATTAAAGGAAAAAGTTATAAGGGAACAGAAGGTCTATATGAACTTTTGTTTATGAAGCAACCAGACAAATATTTATACACTGAAAGTGACTTAAAAAATTACAAAGAAATTTTGCAAAATACAAGCGCTCATAAACGCTACTATGAAGAAAATAATCAAATAAATGGAAACAAAAGCTACAAATATAAAGAAATTGTTAGTAAAATCGTACAGCAGACTGAGGGTCAAGGATTATCGATGCAATTGCCGAGAGAAAATGTTGATTATACTTACTGGAATGATCCTAATGAATTAGTAGATCGCCTTCAGTTGTTGATTGCTTCACAACAAGCCGGACATACTAACCACAATAATGAAATTATATCCATTATTGAAGAATTACGGGAAGCTAACATTATATATTAAATGCTTTTTTTAAATTATAATTTATTCTAAAATGAGTGTTGACAAGTTTGGACGATTTTCCCAACAAGGACGTTCTGGTGAACGTGGTCCTCCTGGACCAGCAGGACCTAGAGGGTTACAAGGACCTAAAGGAGCAGTAGGACTGACTGGTCCACCTGGTTTAGGATTCAGGTTAACCTTAGGTGATGACTATGACATGCAGTATAAAACAATAAAAAATGTATCCCAACCGTCAGATCTTGATGATGCTGTAACTTTGAAATATTTGACAAATGAAATCAAAAAAATTAACAATACTTTCAAACAATCTCGGGACTATATTAATTGGGTAATCGATGAGTTAGAGAAAAAGCTTAAAAAATATATCGATGACAAATTAAGCAATCTTGAAGAAGAAGAAGAAATAGGAAATTTCACTGAGAAAACAAAGAAATAATGGTCCTTTTTAAATTAATATATATAATCACAATTTTAAATGTTCAATCATTCCTTCACATAATGAGTACAAGACGACAGCTAGTTAATGAACAACATAAGCCAGCTCGAAGAAATTTTAAACGACGGCGAGTTATAATAAAAGGTTTGGATGATTTATGGCAAGCAGATCTCGTAGAAATGGGTGCATATGCTTCTCAAAATAGAGGCTATCGTTTCTTACTTACCATCTTCGATACCTTTTCAAAATATGCTTGGGCTATACCCATCAAAAATAAAACTGGATTAGAAGTTAGCAAAGCAATGCAATCTGTATTCAATGAGAGGCGCATTCCTAAAAATCTACAAACGGATGATGGAAAATAATTCTATAATAAATACTTCCAAAATTTAATGCACAAAAATAACATCAATCATTATTCTACGTACAATACACCTAAGGCATCAATAGTTGACGATTCAATAGAACTTTGAAAGGTCGAATGTGGAAGGAATTCAGTATGAATGGAAGTTACAAATGGATTTACATAGTAAAACAGTTAGTTAGTGACTACAACAATACATTACATCAAACCATCAATATGAGACCGAATCAAGTTAACGCTTCTAATGAAAAACAGTTACTTGCAAATGTGTACAGTCATATTAAAATAGCATCTATACCAAAATTTAAGATTGGAGACGCCGTTCGCATAAGCAAATACAAACATGTATTCGAGAAGGGTTATACACCAAACTGGACTACTGAAATTTTCAAAATTCGAAAAGTTCAAATCACAAATCCTACCACATATCTTCTTGAAGATTATGAAGGAAAACCGATAACAGGAGGATTTTATGAATTGGAGTTGTCTAAAGCAAAAGATCCAAATATTTATCTAGTTGAGAAAATACTAAAGAGAAGTGGAAGTAAAGTATTTGTTAAATGGTTCGGATTCGCATCAAAACACAATTCATGGATAAATAAAACGAATGTATTATAGTTTAAAAAAAAATTATAATTGCTTTTATTAATAAATTTAGTTTTATGAATTACTTAACATTTTTATTAATTTTTTATACCAATTTACAATTTTATTTGATTCTTCTCTATATATATAAACATCAGAGCATTCACATGTGTCCGGACCTGATCTTGTGTTATCATCTGACCAGCAACAACTTATATAATGTTCTCCAAATTTTGACTTTCTTTTTTCCATATTTGTATAAGGCTTTGAAAATGTTTGATATTTCATAATCCGCTCCATGTGTTCATTCAAAATTATATTTTTATAATCTTTTAAAAATGTTGCAATATCCATGTTATACGATGACTTTCTTCTTCAACAGTAGCTTAAGTTATGATCATTTTATAAGTTTGCTTCATATCCCTCAGGTTAACAAATTCCATATCTGATTTGTATTTGTCATCAACACTTCTAAACGTTTCTACCTCACCATTACTCAAAATTCGCTCTGTTTCATATTCTTGATATTCATAGCAGGATATATTTAATGTGCGCTGTTTATAATCACTATCGTAGGTACAACGAATAGTTAAAATTTTATTCTCATCGAATTCTAATTTGAAATGCCTATAAAAAATATTTTCACTTTCAATAAACCTGGCTATGTCCCTTTCCTTTTTTATCAAATCTTGCCTAAATCCTTCAATAGCTTCCTGAACCGTAACATAATGCTTTTTTGGAGTGTCATTTTTTACTGTTGTAGATGTTTCTTTTTCTTGTTCTCCCTCTGTTATATTAGTAATAGTAAAATCCTCATCCCCCTCTGTTGTTTTAGTAGTAGTGGTAGAATTTATTATCTCAGTGTGTGTTAATAGCCAGAATGACAATCCTATCTCCACAGTATCGTTGTTGGGTAATTGCAAATCAAATTTCAAATTACCAGTGTTTTGTTCTTCAAGATTAATTGGAATGGGTATTATCCCACCATTAATTCTATTCAAAATATAAAATGTTAAAATTATGACTAATGACTTCAATTTTTTTCTTATGCTTTACGTTTTTTTTTTTGATAAGTCAGCGTAGACTAACTATAATTATTAGCACACATGACTTTATATACCTGTTTCTTTAGAATGAATGAATGACGTCATATTAAAATAGATTAATTCTGCTACACCAGAAGACAATATTTAATTTTTCTTAAAACCCATTCTTAATAATATTTCACAATATTCTCTAAGGAATGACGTCACATTAAAACATAATATTTAATTTTTTTAGAAAATATTCTAGAAGGAATGACGTCACATTAAAACATAATATTTAATTCTTCTAGCACCTTATACCAAATATTTTTAATGTGAACTCTTATCATCAAAATTTGTATTTTAAATTTCAAAACCACAATGTTTTCTGATATCATAAAAATAAAAAAAACAATTTTCTTCGAACAAAAAGTGAGCTAGAATCCGCATAAAATTCCCCATACAAAAAGTGAGCCAGAACCCGCATAGCACATCTACTAATAGCTTGAGAACAGGCTCCTTGCATAAGCAATCTTTAAATGTTTCGAATGCTTCAACTTGTGGTTCTGCAAAAGCGAATTTCTGATCATGTCTTAACAGGTCTGTGAGAGGCTTAGCTTTCATAGCATATTTGGAAACAAATTTTGGAAAAAACCCTGTTAAACCAATGAAACTTTGCACATCTCTGATGTTTTTTGGTTCTGGAAATCTTTGAACCGCAAGAATTTTTTCATTCGACGGCTTTATAAATCCGTTTTCAACAATATGTCCTAAAAATTCAATTGATCGACTCACAAATTTGCTTTTTTTCCATTTTACAATTAAACCATTTTGTTTTCCCACCATTAGCACTTCACGAAATCTTTGAATATTTTCTTCTTCATTGACAGCAGGTATGACCACATCATCAAGATATAAAAGCAAATAGCCTTTTCGAATTAGATTGTGAAAAACCGTATTTATAAAACGTTGAAACACTGAAGGCGAATTACAAAGGCCGAAAGGAATCTTTAAAAATTCAAACTGACCGTCTGATGTGATGAAGGACGTGTATTTCCGGCTGTTTTCGTTGATGTTTACATGAAAAAAACCATTCTTTAAATCCAGTGTTGTGAAAACCCGAGCGTCATACAGTTTTTCCAGTATATCTTCAATAACCGGCAAAGGATATCGATCTTTCACAACTTTCATGTTTAATTTTCGGTAGTCTACACATAATCGATATTTTCCATCCTTTTTTGGAACAACTACTACTGGACTTGCAAAATTTGAGTGACTTGATTGAATGATTTTTCTTTGAGCCATTCATCAATTTGGTTGTTAACAAACTGCTTTTCTTTAGCTGGCAATCTTCTTGCCTTTCGATAAATTGGGGTATCTTCTTCTAAAATGATATTCATCTCTATGCATGACTTTTCTATATTATCTGGTTCGTATTCTTTTACAATTTGCTTGATTTCTTTGCGTATGTTTTCCTCTTCAATATGTTGCAATTTTTGATCTTCCCATGTTAACTCGTTAACATCTTGAATAAGGTTTACCACATCTAGTTTTTCTAGAAATACTTCTCCTTGTTTTTCGCTTTGCCTTTCAACTTTCTTGTTTACTAAAACCATATTTTCATCAATCGTAACAATAACTTGCCTCAAAAATGTTTCTCCTAAAAGGATATCGTCGTTTAGCCATCGATCAGAGACAATATGTACAGGAACCTCATATTGATTTGACTGGACTTCAATATTTAACATACAGGAACCAAAGGTTTTCTTAAGCTCTTCCGAACCGAATCCTCTAAGACATTTGCTGGGGCCATCAAGATGGTAAATACCAATGTCTTGCGATACAGATTTTTTCATAAGAGTGTCACAACTACCGGTATCCAGTTGAGCTACGAAATGCTTGCCATAGACAGTAGTATTTACAGTAGCATAGTTATTTTGAATTCGTTTAACTGTACTTTGACTATCTTTACTGGAAGTTAAATCGTTTGTTGGACAATTTGGCGCTATGTGCCCGAACTCGTTGCATTTAAAACACTTCGCACCTTTGTTCTTATTTGGACAGTTTAGGTGCAAGTGTGACTTAGCACCACAATTGGAACATCGCTTTGAAGAATTTTCAGATTTATTCTGCGGTCTTGAGCTAAAATGAGATTCATTAGTACATGTTTCTTTTACAAGTTCTTGCTTAAAATTTTGATACGCAACAAATTTCCTTTTTAAATCATTTAACGTAATTGCTTCATAAAGTAAAGTTTTATTACTTGGATTATCTGTTATACCATGGATTATGTAAGCAATGAGTGATTCATCCTCTACTTTTCCCCGGTTGGCTATTTGCTTCATGGCGAAAAAGTATTCTAAAAGTGTTTCATTTTGAGGTTTTTTGCGAGAATCGAGTGTACGATGAATGTCAATGCTCGAAACATTATTGCCAAATTCTTCCTCTAGCGATTCTTTTAGGTTTTTCCAAGAATATATCCCACCTTTACTTTCAATAGCTAATCTAGCTGCACGTGTTCGCAATCTACGACAATACAAATATTTTTAAACATCGCTCCAATTACATACGCCTGAAATTTCTTCGAATTCTTTCATCCACGTTGCATAATTCTTACCGTTCTCACCTGAAAACCCCTCTAGCGACTCTTCTACGTTCTTGAAAACAAAGTTGTTCATCTGAGTCATTTTTCTTTCATTTGTTTTTAGCTCCAATTGAAGAGGTGGGATTTTTTGCTCTTCACTGCCTTCACCGTTTTTAATATCTTGTTCTATAACTTTTCCTTTTTCCATTAACGCGTGAGATAATCTTTCAACTATATCTTCCTTTTTACGGTAACTGATAGAAAGTCCACGTTCTAACAATAGTTCTTGCAATTTTCGTGTTGTGAAATCATAAAGCTTATCCATACGGTATCTTTAAAACATGTCACTTTCATTAATTTAGTTAAACCGATACCTAACTGTATTATATTAAAACAGTAACTTTGTTCTTTGTTTTTTTTTTTGTTTTAAAAAAACTGTTCTTTACTTTAAATTTACTGAGTAAACTTTCTTTTGTGTAAAAATTTGAAACCGTGTTTTCAAATATCTTCTTAAACTTTTATTTACTTTTTCTTTGCTCAATTTTTCGTAGTCGTGCCAAATTGTCTTTTGTTTTTAGTACGATTATCACTGTAAAACTTGTAATAGGATCTTTAAATGTATCCCACTTCTGACACCAAATGTAGGGATCTTAGTCCCTTTGTAGAAATAAAACTAGGTTTTATTTAATTATAAAGAAAGGAAAAATGAATATTTTATTAAATAATTAATAATATAAAAATGTGGATTTAGGTTTGAACAATATTTTAATTTTAATCCGCAAAAAAAAATGTGATTCTAATTTTACATTAATATTTTAGTTGTTGTCGGCACGACTGATCAAAAAAAAGAGAACAAGTTATTGAAAATAATATTCGAAAAAAAATGAAATGAAAATAACTGTTTAATTATTCGGTGATAATGTTGATGTTCCCTGTTGTATTGTAGTATTAAATAAAGCCTATAACACTACATAACTACATATATAGTTTGGGAAATTTTTTTGCTTACGTTGAAAATACCATACATTATTGGGTTCTCTTCGAATTTGGTGACGGGAAACATAAACATTTAAATAATAATAAATAAATAAATATACATATTTTAAGAAGAAAATTATAAAAGTTTTCTTTGTGTCTTACTTTTTTGCGGATTTGATTTCTTTCACTATATTATCGCTATCTTTAATTATCGATTCTCATAATCCTTATATTTTATTCAAGTTTTCTTTATTTTATTTGATTTTCTTGTGGTGGTGTACACTTACACATAAGTCTTTAAATATTCAGCGGTTCACTATTAAAAGTGGAAGTCGGTATAGACTTTTGATAAAGTCAATATTTTATTTTGTTTGCATAAGTGAAATGGCAGGTTCTCTTAGTGCATTGACCTGCATATCTTCCGGTACTAAACGACTAGTGTTTTGATTTTGGTGTTTAAGTGCTTAAAGTGTGTTACGATCGTAATCAAATATAAATTATGTTGCTGTTACCTACAGTAATTGACTGGTTGAGTCCGAGTGAGCTAGAAGTCGAGTTTCGCATTAGGAAATTAGCTGCTAATGAACATAAGTCTATGCAGAATTTGGTGCGAGTATTGGAGGCTGAAGGTAGCGGTTCGGCAATGGTGCCGGCTCGCTCTGATAATTCCAAGAATCCAGGGGCAGAAGTGTAAGCTTGCAAAAAAGAAAGTGATATCATGGATTTAAAGGCAAGCAAGGCAGGAACCAAAGCCGATGAAATTCAGATCCTAACAGCCAGATTAAAACACTGGCATGGCAGAGCCACTTTTCTGCAGCAAATGCTAATGTGAGAAGGTCAAACCAAAGACGTCACGGAAGTTTCCAAGGGAGTCAAAATAGAACTCAGGGGTCAACTCCGGCATCAAACACTCAAAGTAATGATCATTTCCAGGAACGAATGATTTTCAATAATGTACCGGAGGATGATCATGAAAGATACCGTCGTGAGACCAGGTCGTATGCAGCACAACATAGACCAGAATTAGGGTATAGGAAGTCACCTAAATGGAACGTGTTCTTTTTCATATACCGTCTAGAAGCACATGCTAGAACTGACCGTTGTCGACGAGTTCAGGCTACGATCTACGTCTAGAGCACAACAATAGCAGTTATGGACAGAGGTCCCACGGGATAAATGAGTTACACGATTTCAAGATTCCGAATGAAATTATGTATACAGAGGACGAAAAGGTAACATATCCGATGCAAGTACAGGCCGTGGCAGACCACAATATGTCATCCAGAGGGGGATAAACAATCCCTATTGACACAACTAGAGCGGACAACTTGCGGGTGCGTTGGAATTGCAAAGACATGAGTCATTCATACCAGGACTGTGTAGTTCCTCCTGTGTAGTTCCTTCTGCTATGGATGTGGAGGGAGCGGGGTGCTAATGCCAAATTGTGGTAATTGCAGAAAGAGTCTGGGAGACTGGTTGCTGAACGCGAAACCAGTTGGGACACCGCGTCCAACACAAATCTACAGACGTCCAAATACATCAACGGATGCGGCAACCAACACCGAGCCGTCGACTCATCGTTAAGCAATAGCTATATAATTCCAGCCGCCATAAACACCAAGCAAACATCGCAAGATATAACTACCAACGACAGCACACAAAGAATTTCAGAGACCCCAAATACGTCATCATGTTTTTCACGCACTGGCAAATATTGGGCAACCAGGAGACTGATAAAGACGTCAATATCATAAATTGTAGCCTCATATTACGATGAAAAACCATTCGTTAGGATATCAGTGGGCGGACAGATCGTGAAAGGCTTGCTGGACAATCGGGCGACAATCAGCATCTTAGGACCTGATTCAACTGCGTTTTTAAGGGACAACAATCGCCCAATCAACAAACTGGAAGCATCTGTCAGCACTGCAGATGGAACCAGTAATTAAAATATTGGGCTGCGTGGATATAGACACCGTGTATGACAAAGTACACAAGAAGATAAGATTTTACATCGTCCCCAGTCTTAAGGAAAAAATTTATTTGGGAATTGACTTTTGGAAAGCCTTCAACATTGTTCCAAAAATTGTGGATTCTATTGAAGGGATAGTACTAAATGAGATGCCAGTACATACATTAACACCAGAACAACGGGGAGTGCTGGACGAAGTAAAAACACAGTTTCTCTCGTACAATGCGATAGGTTTCGATCGTACTAACATTAAAGAGCACGTGGTAGAGGTAGATGATGAACAACCGATAAAACAACGTCATTACCCCGTATCACCAGCAATACGAACTGTTATATATAGAACTAGACAGGACGTTAAGTTTGGACGTGATTGACGAAGGTACTAGCCCTTGGAGCAGTTCCGTAGTTCTAGTAAACAAACCCGGTGGCAAGGTACGATTATATTTGGACTCTCGAAAATTCAACACCGTAACAAAGAAAGATGCATAATTAACATTGAAGGTCTTCTTATCAGAATGCAAGATACGAAACATATTTCCAGTCTGGATTTGAAAGATGCGTTCTGGCAGATTGCTATGGAACCTTCGTCCAGAGAGATGACAGCATTTACAGTGCCGGGTAGACCACTATACTAGTTCAAGGTCATGCCTTTTGGACTCTGTAATGCGGCGCAACGGATGTGCCGGTTGATGGATAAGGTAATTCCTCATCAAATCAGGGATCGAGTGTTTGTGTACTTGGATGACTTACTACTGATATCTACAACTTTTGAACAACATGTCGACCTGTGATCTCAAGTAGCTGGGTACTTCGCACAGGCCGCGTTGACAATAAAAATCGAAAAAAGTAAGTTTTGTGTTAAAAGAGATAAAGCATTTAGGTTATCTAGCGAGCATGAACGGATTATGCCCTGATCCCGCGAAAATTGAAGCAATAAGGAATTTCCTGACTCCATCAACAGTGAGACAGACGCGTCGTCTACTAGGTATGTCTGGATGCTATAGGCGGTTTTTTTCCAAATTATGCAGGAGTAACGGCGTCCATATCACACTTATTAAAGAAAGGAAAAAGTTTCCAGTGGACATCTGAAGCAGAAATGTCTTTTGAACAGTTGGAAGAAGTGTTAACCACCGAGCCCCTTTCGGCAAATCCCGATTTCAACAGGCCTTTCTACATTCGCTGTGATGCTAGTACAGGTGGAGTTGAAGGTGCTCTATTTCAAAAGACAATAGAATGCGACGAGCAACCGATAGGTATGTGTCCCAAAAACTAAATCAAGCACAGAGAAGCTATAGCACTACCGACTTGGAATGTTTAGCTGCTATCGTGAGCGTCAAGAAATTTGGTTCCTACGTCGAATGCATCAACTTTACTATCATTACAGATCACGCGAGCCTAAAGTGGTTGATGAACCAAAAGGAGCTTGGTGTAAGACTTGCGCGATGGAGCTGAAACTACAAGCATTTGACTTCCAGATTGAGCACCAGAGAGTTTCTCAAAATGTGGTACCGGATGCGTTGTCACGTCTATATGGGGAGACAACAAAAGAGTTACTCCAAGAACTGCCGAAATTACAAATAAATCCAGTAAATCTTCAATCACACCATTTCGAGGATTCTGAATATATTCGGTTGACAGCGGCAATAATAGATGATCCAAACCAATATCCAAACATCAAAGTACATGAAAATAAAACATATATACGACTCGAATCGATGAGAAAAGATAAATTATCGGATATCGCATTATGGAAATTGTGGGTACAGAAGCAACTAGGTGAGGAAATATGGCGTGAAGAACATGATGAACCTTTAGGATCTCACGACGGGATGACCAAAACGTTAGAAAGGATACGCAGATATTACTATTGTTCAAAAATGCGTCAGCACACGTTTGATAACATAAAAAACTGTCTGGTTTGTAAAACCACGAAGGCTCCTAATAAAGTATTAAGACCACCAATGGGAAAGCAGTCGACCACGGAACGTCCATGGCAACGGATATATATAGACTTTTTATTGCCATATCCACGTTCGAGAGGCGGTAACACAGCAATTTTGGTAATAGTGGACCAACTAACAAAATTTGTGTTAGTGAAAGCTGTTAAAAAAGCTTGTAGTAGGAAACTGTGTAGTTATCTATTATCAGAAGTTTTTCAGTCTATGGGGTGCCGGGATTCATCCATTCAGACAACGGAGTGCAGTTTAGGTCAAAGCAATTTAATCAGTTATTACAAGAACATGGAGTAAAGCATATATATACAGCTGTTTACTCTCCACAATCAAATGCGTCAGAGAGGGTGAATAAATCCATTTTATCCGCAACCAGGGCATACATAAAGGAGACCACAGATGCTGGAATGAAAAACTGTCTGCAGTGGCATGCGCTTTGTAAAACTCCGTCCACGAAACAGTAAGTAATTCTCCACATTCCCTGATGTTTGGCCACCACATTATCAACCATGGCAATGCATATAAGTTATTACGAAACGTAGATTGTGTGGGAGAAAACGACATAGAATTACCCCCAAAAATATATACGATGCCTATGATAAACGAGAATGCACAAAATCTTCTCACGCAGTCATACTTACGAAATGTACAAAGGTATAAGCTTCGTTCGAGCCCTGTAACGTTCAAACCAGGTCCAAAAGTGTTTGTCAGGAATTTTACACACAGTGACGCAACAAAAAATTTTGCAGCAAAACTAGCACCTAAATTTATCCTGGCTATGGTTAATCATAAGATAGTGCAAGTGAACTATGAACTAGAAATCGAGGACGGCAATATGATTGGCGTGTACAATCCTAAAGATATAACTTCCTGAAAGTAAAGTGGATCGTATTAGAACTAATAGAAATATTTAGATCAAACCTGGTTATAGGAGGTGCATATTGCTATTTTTTTTCTCTATTTTCTTTTCATAAATATAGTTGCTCTTACTTAATCTATAAAGTAATTACTATTTTATCCATTTTTTTCTCATCTTTTATAAAATTTTTTTTTTAATTGCATATAAATTTTTCTTATTGCTGAAAGGACGGTTGCCAAACCTGAGGTTTGAGTCTTCAGATTCGTTGGTTCAATTAGGAATTTGCCAACGAATCTGGCTGTAACCACCGCCTTTCTATTTGAAACCTGAAAGTAGAAGAATGGAAGAAGATTTGATGCTTTATTAATAGATTAATGATCATTATACTTACTTGTTGTTGTGTTGTCTACCAGTATTCAGTCCAGCATAGGTGTTATCCTCAATTGAAAGATTATGTTTTAAAACAGTTCTTCCTCCTAGGATACTTACGCGTATTGGAATGGTCCATCATCGATGAAGGAAGATGAGGCTGGAAGAAGCAAACCTTAAATTGGATTTCTTTAAATATGTTATTATTATTATTATTTGTCAAGTTTTTTTTTAAAAATTAGTTGTTCATTTAACCATTATAATGAACACAGAATTTTAGTAGCACAAGGGCTAAGCAGTAAAAGCCTTTTGAATGTAAAATATCCTTTGACAGATGGTGAAAATAAAGATGCGTTTATCAATAAAACCTTCAAGTTCCCCTTATATCAGCGTTACGAGCTACTATGGTTTGGTGGTAAATTAGTTGATATATCAGGAAACTGCAATTTTTCTATGTGTGTTAACCTCACATTTTTACTTTTCTCTGTTTTGTTTTTTCCTTTAAATGATGAAAAAGAAATTGTAAACATGGACTGCATTAGAATCAGGAAGCCGAAGACTATGTGAAAACACCTAAACTTGCACTTTTTGGTAAAAATAAATTTCAAAAAATTCTACAATTAAATGTGGCGAAAATTAAAAGGGAAATTTTATGCTATATAATCCATGGAAAGGTAACGGCTCCTGGACAAAGAAAAAACCCAGTATTTAAAAAAATAAAGAAAATTAGATAATTATGGATATGAGATGTGTTTTTGAAAGGTTAAGGAAATTATTATCTTAATTTAGACACATATTACATATCCATATAAAAAGTGGAAAGCATTAAAAAAACCATATGTAAGTTTCCAAGTCGAAAGTCCGCTATACCAAATAGTATAAAAGGGACCCCTGGACAAGGAGAAAAGGTCAGAAAATTTTCTAAAATTGTCCTAGTAAATCGTTACGCTGCTAAATAAAACGTGAAAATTTCCATTAACAGTTTTTTTTTAAAACAAAAGTAAAAGAAAGAAACAAATTTATAATCGTAAAGTAAATTACGGGGAGTGGAAAATTTGTTGGCGTTTTCACAGGATTTTTTTGAGTTCTTCTTTTTTTCTTTAAAAGGAAACCAATATAAAAAAAAGAAGAAATACAGAACAAAATTAATTAGGAGGGTTTAGCGGTTACAAAAAAAAAAACACATCAACTAATATTAGAGTTTTTTTTGATCAAGAACAACAACAGCTGACGGAGTTTAATGGGTCAACGAATCTCAAGGACAGCAAAAGTTTCACCATCTGTAGAAGGAACAAAAACAAATAAAAACAGCTAAGTGAAAGTTTATTTTAAAGTGTTTAAACTGCACTTACGAGATATGATTCCATATGATTTTCAACGCAAAATAAAATTTCGTTTTTTTTATTTACGTTAACATACCGATCACCTTAAAGTTTATTTCTTTCAAGTTTTTTTTATTTATTGTTTTTTTTTGTTTTTTTTTGCACGGTCAGTTTTTTTTTAAAGAAAATTCTTTTTTAGGGCGGCTCTGTAGAGGCACCGTGTTAAACAAAATTTTCTTTTATGTCAAATATTAATTTAGAATTACACTCACGCAACATCTTAAAATAAACGAAACAAACAAAAAAAAAACTCCTCTACAAAAAGGTAAACAACAAAAAAAATGAGCAAAGCAAACCATAGCAGTGAATTTACATTTTCTCTATATCGACCGGACCACTATGGAACTTTTCCGATAATGTCATTAAGTATTCATTTCAGTTCTCCTATTCTAAATGTACATTCCAAGTTTCATGAAAATTTGACTACTATTGGCCGAATTATTAAGGTTTATTTATTTTGCATTCCCGTAACCCCTACAGAGAGGAGTCGCATTCTATCTTTGCAGTTGACTTATGCAAAGTATATACACCAAGTTTTAGAAAATTCGCCGATTATTCAATGAATTCTTGAAGTTTTTCTGTTTCAGCCCCCCACAATCCTCCATCGTGGGGAGACAATTTATCTTTTCAGTTTGCTCGGCCCAAATGTACATTCCAAGTTTCATTAAAATCCGCCGGTTATTGACCGAATTATTAAGGTGTTTTCATATCACCCTCTCGCGACTCCCACCGAGGGGAGACGCATTCTAGCTTCTCACTTGGCCTATCAAGAATGTACACATCAAGTTTCAAGAAAATCGGCCCTTTATTGAGTGAATTATTGGCGTTTTTCTATTTTAGCCCTCCACAACCCGCCACCGTCAACCCCCCACATCAGTTTATCGGGAAATTAAAAATGTCAAGGTGACAAGGTCAAACAAAAGCCATGAAATAAAATTCTGCGTTTATTACTTTCCTGATAAACGAATGTTTATAGGAAAGTACTATAACCGTGCGAAAATCAAACTTTTGATCTAGAAGGGCTAGGAAGATGAAAATAAGTGCAAAATCCGTTTCATCAAAAATAATTAGCCCCATGTCCGGCCGTCCGTCCGTCCGTCCGTCCATCCGTCCGCTTTTTTAAATCGTTAATAAAATCTGAATGGATGGTCCGATTTCCATGAAACTTTCACCATTTTGGTGTTGCAGCAAATGCCAGATGGTGTTAAATATATCAACGAACATGCAGCGAGAATTGAATATAAAGAGGAAACAAGTGAAAAACCACACTATAAACCAACATTAGTTTCTGAGAAATGTGGAAAACGAGGTTACGGTAAGGAAATGTGTTTCAAAAATAGACTTTTAGTAAATTCTCCAGCAAACCATTTCAAACAGCAAGAACATCGCATTGTATGCAATTACTGCAATAAACCAAAGCATACTTACAACGAATGCATATTTAGAAAATACCAACGACAGAACAACCGATACCCAAATCAAAGTAACAACAACAATCGTAACGAAAATAACACCAATAATCGCAACGAATGTAACAACAATTATAATAATCAACATAATGATCGACACTCTAGTTCACGGAGAGGTATAGACAACAAAAGTTATCTAAGTAATAAACAAGTTGGATTTTCAACACGAAATGAATCAAATGCGGAAAACGGCTCACAGCGGGAGGAAATAAGCGGCAAACCTTCTCGCTCCTTAACCAGGGCCGAGGTATATCAGCAGAATTAATTTTAAGAATACTGCCACAATATGCTCGCGACGCAATGATGGTTTCATTATATTTGAATATTTGCAAAGAGAATTCTACTAATTTTCTTATAGATACGGTAGCTGAGATAAGCCTCCATAAGTTCAGTGCCACCGCAAATGAGTGTCTGGTCGATGAAAATCTCAGTCCTTCAAACTCCACCGTATCGGCAGATTTAATCACCTCTGTGGGCACCACAGTCGGAATAATTAACATAGAACATCAGTATGGAATAACTAAGTCCAAACATCCGTTTCAGTAAATAGAAAATAATTCGTTGCCCTACGATGGTATATTATGAAATGATTTTCTGAAAAATAATTATTGCAAAATAAACTACGAAAAGCAGATTTTAGAGGTACCATAAAAAACGAAGTAAAAGTACTAGAAAGTAGTAGAAGTACAAGTAAAATCGAGAAAAACGCATTTATCAACAATAGTGAGCATAAAAATATTACGGAAAATAAAGAAGAATAAAGGAAAATTAAATAAATAAAATAAGTACTTTCGAAAGCAAAGGAGAAGATGCAAGAATGAGAGAAGAAATAGATAAAAGTTACAAGGATGCGGAAGATGAAAATAAAACCAAGCAAACAGAAAAGGCACAATTAAAAAATGCAGATAAAAGTCTAAATAAGGAATATAAATTCCTAAAGAATAAAACTGAGGAGGAGATAATAAATATTGTTGATATTGGAATAGAAACAAGTAATACGGAAAATACTACAATTACGCATCATTCGGAAATTACCACATTAGAATTCCAGCTCGATCTGAAATCATAGTAGAATTACCCGTATCTAATAAGAATCAGACGATCTTTGCATGAAATAATTATGTAAGGAATTCTTTGGGAAATGCTATAACTCAACCAGAAAGCAATTAGGTAAAACTACTGGCCATTAACACAAATATGATTAATGTAAAATTTTATACACACAATTTAAAAGTGCACTGGGATGATTCAAATTGCTCTAATCTAATTAAGACTGTAACAACTCTTTAAAATGGATTTTAGTTAAACACATCTTATTACCTTCACATACTTTATTTTACTGTGAATTCTATACAATATTGTTTCTATTATAGCAGTTGCTACTGTTATGTGTACAGTGTTACCGCCTCTACATCTGCCCTTTTTAATGAAATTATTTTAATTCAACATTCTTAAGCTTCAAATCATATTTTATACTAACAATTAAAAATGTAATACTTAATATTTATTTAACTTAAATGTGTTTCATTAATCTTTTTCATGACAATCCAACATTAATTGCATTAGTTTCTTTTTCTTAAAAAATATGAATTGCGTCTATAGATTTTTCCATTGTCCATTTCAACTAGATATGATCTAGGAGTGTTTAATACTTCATTTACTTTACCCTGTACCCAATATTTATCACTAATATTTCTACACCATACCTTCTCCCTCTTTCAAAATTTCTTTTTAATTCTTTAATTTCTGTTATAATATATTTTATTGATATTGTTTTTTCTTCTTAATTCTGGAATTATTTGCGTACACACATCTTCAATTTTGAAGAATTTTTCTTTTCCTTGTACAAAGCTTCGCGTTTGCTTACCCATCATTAGCTCTACAGGCGAGATGTTCAAATTCACTATCGGAGTGTTTCTATATACAAGTAATACTAGCCGTACACTGGTTTTAGTTTCACTACCTCTTAATATTAATCTTTTTGCAATCTGTACAAACCTTTCCGATAACACATTTGATTTTGGGTAATGCGGACTACTAGTAATTATCTGCATATCCAATTTTTTCGCAAACTCGCAAATGATACATTATCAGCAATTACTATTTTTGGTATTACATAAATTGATAATACAACTTCAAGTTTATTTATTCTAGTTGTTCCAGTTTTGTTAATAAGTGATATGATTTCTAAGTATTTAGAAAAATAATCACCCATAACAAGGTAACTTCCAATTAATTCCATAATATCCATTCCTATTTTCTGAAGTGGTAAAGCAAGGATTTCAGAGTTTAATGATGGTTCCCTACTATTTCCAGACCGATACTTCTGACACTTTTAACACTTTCTGACCATATTTTCAATATCTTCAATCAAATTGGGCCAATACACCTATGGTTAATATTTCAACAATTTAATGAAAAGTTCTATTCGTTGAATCCGGATGAACTGTTTTTATTTTAGAAAAAGTTATAATTTTCGTTGCCATCTAAGTCATGGCAAACTATATGAACTAAAAATTAAATAATTGTAAACGTTCTCTACAGTGTTCCCCATCTAGTGAGAGTATGGAACAAACTGAGAGATTTTAAATATTAGCACATTATAAATAGTTATTAAAAATATTCTACCATTAAACATTTTACAACAATTAGGTGAATTATTAAAAAAATAATTAACAAATCTTTTAATAATATTATTATTATTATTATATTATATTATTCTTGATTTTAGTAGCGACGCTTGACTAGCCTTCCGAATTTAGTAATTACTTCCTCGCTTTGTATAAATTTAACTTTTTTCGATTCACATGTGGCCGCTGGTACTTCCTCCTGCGTGCAAATCTTGGTAGTATACGCCGCTTTAAGCCGGTCGATAGTAACGATCGAGTGTTTACCATTAACGTCTAATTTGAAGAATTTCTCGTGACGACTGATGACTGGATATGGTCCATCAAATGGCGATACTAAAGATGGGCGAACGAAATCATTGCGAACAAATAAGTGACTACATGTTTTCAGCTCTTGCTGTATGAAAACTTCCTCTTTGCAATGATCCGAAGTTGGAACAGGGCGAATGGATGCCATGTGTCTTAACGCTTTAACGAAGTCGGCTTGATTTTTGTCTTCTTTACTCCCAGTGAAAAACTGTCCGGGTACAGAAATTGTTGTACCATAAATCATCTCAGCAGGTGATGACTTTAATTCTTCCTTGAATGTTGTGCGTAACCCGAGAAGAATAGTAGGTAAGAGGCTATACCAATCCCTTTTTTGATAGCACATGTTAGCCGCCTTTAAGGTGCGATGCCAACATTCGATTTATCCGCTGGACTGCGCATGATATACAGTGGTTCGTACGTGATGTATCCCAAGCACTTTTGATAATCCGTGAAATAAACCAGATTCAAATTGTCTGCCTTGATCGGTTGTAATACGATGAGGTACGCCAAAACGAGAAATCCAACAGGAGATAAGTGCTGCTGCAACTGATTCTGCTGTGATATCGACAAGACTCATTGTTTCTGACCACCTCGAGTAGCGGTCAATACAAGTCAGTATGTAACGGTACCCTTTAGATATCGGTAATGGCCCCACGTTGTCCAAAGTAATATGTTCAAAACGGGCGTTCGGCAAAATATAGGTTGAAATCGGTGACTTATTGTGCCGATTTACTTTGCCCATCTGACAAGCGGTACACTGACGAATGATTTTAGTGCAATCTTTTTTAATTCCTGGCCATACGAAATGTTGAGTAACTAATTTTGTAGAAGCTCTGACTTCCGGGTGTGAAAGCTGGTGAAATTTAAGAATGACATCTTTGCCAAATTTTGTGGGAATATAAGGTCGAACGATATCGTTAGAAATATCGCAGTATACCTCTGTAACAGAATCAGAAAACATTACTTTTTTTAATTGCAGTGAATGACTTGCCTTATTTTTTAATATGGAGTTCAGTGTGATGTTGTTTTTCCCCCGCCATTTTGGTGTAATCGATTGAAGATTGGACGGCGATATTGCAAATTCGAGATAAACAATCTGCAACGACATTATCAACACCGGATACATGACGTATATCTGTTGAGAATTACCCCACCAGGTCCAAATGACGCAATTGGCTCGGTGATGCTTTTTCGGGTTTTTGCTTGAAGGCGAAAATAAGTGGCTTGTGATGGGTTTTAATGTGCGAAACCCTGCCTTCAATCAAGTTTCGAAAATATTTGACACCCGAGTATATGGATAGTAACTCGCGATCGTATGTTGAATATTTACTCTCGGTCGACGTTAGCTTCCTTGAGAAAAAACCGAGTGGTTGCTGTGAATTGTTAATGACTTGATGTAACACTGCACCAACTGCGACATCTGATGCATCAACACTTAGTGAAAGTTCGGCGTGCGCTGCCGGATGAGCCAGTAAGTATGCATTTGCTAAGTCTTCTTTACATTTATCGAACGCTTTCTTCAATTCGCCATCCCAATTGATTATGGTGTTATCATTCTTCTTGTAAGTAACGTACTCTGGTTTTCGACAGCGCCAGTTTTGTTATTTCACTTCTTGTGCAAGAAAATTTAACTTGTGATTATTATTATTTATTTAATTATATTTATTAACACTAATCATTGTTTTTACAATTATTCAAAAATGAAACACTTAAACAATAATTCGTTTTATGACGATCTCTTAAGAGTCGTTCTGATTGATTAGAGCTTGGTCTTTAGACTGAACTTTAATTATTGCAACTCCTTAATTTATATTCTTAATTCTATTATTTTAATGACAAAATTTATAACAGTTTGATGTTCCCACGATTTGGAATTTTATGTTCCCATGATTAAAGCAATAATCTGGAATATCAAATGTCGGCATAAAATATATTTAATTCTAGTTACTTATTTTCGTTAATATAATTATTTTATGAAATATAATATTTGATTTCTGTTGTCTTTATTATTACATGGAATAGTTGTGCTTACTGAAATATTGTATTTAATATTAATTGTCGAGGTAATCGTTTTTATACTTTAATATTCAATTTATTCGTTAAGTATGAATTTTGTTTGTTATCAATATGAGTCGCATTCTTATTGCATACATCTTCTATAATTTCAAGCTGACTTGTGTTGGGTAACATAACATGCGGTAGTAGTTGATCATGGCAAGAAAACATTTAAATTCTTCAGCGAGTTTGGGCAGTGGAAATTTTTTGATTGTTTGAACTTTTTCTGTCAATGGCTCGATTCCTTCTTTGAGATACGGTGTCCCAGAAAGTTCAACTCTGATTTGCCAAATTCGCACTTCGATATGTTAATCCTCAATTTATACTTACGAAGGCGCTTGAATATAATTTGGATATGATGGAGATCTTCTTCCATGTTTCTCGAAACAATTAGAATATCGTCAATGTAGACAACGATGAAATCCAAATCACGGAAAACTTCCATCACGAATCGTTGCAATGTTTGCACCGCATTTTTAAGTCCAAAAGTCAAGTATACGAATTCAAAAAGATGAAATGGTGTTACTATTGCGGTCTTCGGAATGTCCTCTGGATTAACTGGAACTTGATTAAACGCGGCCAAAGTAGAGCCTCAGGCGTCTTTCACCATATGTACGAATTCTCGATCCGTTAGCAGCAAACAAATTTCTCTCACTTGGTTTTCGGATGTAGTTGCGAGATGGAGCAATGACAGAAATGTCCGCGCCAGTTTCAATTAAGTACTGAACAGCAGAATGTTTATCTTTCACACTTAGGCGGTTAATTTCAGCAACTCCCTCGCCCGCCTGGAATTGCTGATTTAGTTTTTTGTGTGCTGATATTTGCATGGTTTAGTGCATTTAGTAGCCTGGTCACCGTAGCGATGATGATACCTACATATCTTATCTTTCTCGGCTTGATTGTCTTAAAAGATTTAGATGGAGTTCGTGAACGATGCCGGGAACGGCTTCTTGTTAAACGTCTGACTGATTGAGCTAGGTCTTCCATCATTGTTTCTATACGTTGCATTCTGATTTCTAAATCAGTGGTTGGCTTTGACATTGTGAACTCCCTAGAGATGGAGGAAATCGAACTGCCAATCACTCCCACTTTAACAATTTTATCTGCTGATTTGACAGCTTCTTCTAAAATGCCGCTCAAAGTTGATAAAATAGCCTGTACCTGCTGCGGCAAGCAGCTTGACCATACAGTCTTCAGAAAATCTTCTGTTACATTCGAACCAGCACATTGTCGCATCTCGTTCAATAATTGTGATGGCATCCGGTCTCCCAATTCGCATTCAGAAAGGAGCTTTTTATTTTTCTTCTGCTCGGAATCTGAAAATCGTTCAATTAACTTTCCCTTTAACTTTTCATATTTGCCCTTTTCAGGAGGAGCTCCAAGGATGTCTGCCACCTGTGCGAGGACATCAGAATCGAACGCTGCTACAATTGTATAGTATTGTGTATCGTCAGCTATAACTCCTGTTATTTTGAACTGTGCCTCTGCCGACTTGAACCACAACACGGGCTGTTCTCTCCAAAATGGTGGCAATTTGACAGCAATCCGTAAAATATTTGGTGTAACGTTTTATGTAGTTCTCTTTTCCTCGATCGTTTTGTTGAATACTCAATGAGTGCTGAATAATTACGTAAAACCCGGTCGACCCGTCGGGGTTTCACAGTTTCTTCCGGATTCAGAAAAAAAGTATTGTCGAATTTTTAAACGACGTCTTTTTAATTTCCAATATTTTGAATATACAATTTGCTGAAAGAAATTATTTTTTGCTGAACAATGTCGGGGTCATGAATATGGTTAATATTTTAACCATTTATTGAAAAAATCTATTCGTTGAATCTGGATGAACAATTTTTATTTTTGAAAAACTTAAAATTTTCGTTGCCATCTAAGACATGGCAAATTATATGAACTAAAAATTAAATAATTTTAAAGGTTCCCCACACACCAAATTTCTCGGTTTTTTTTTTTTTTTCTACACGAATATGTGATACATGCAATTTCTTTAAGATATCCAACGTAAGCTTTGTGGGACAAATACTCGGTGGTTAGAAAAAATTAACTTATCTTCAACAAATAATTCATGACGATATTTCCAGTACATTTTCAAATCTTCTGCAACATGTTTTTTATCTTTTGGCCATCCATTAATTATCATTACTTTTAATTTTTTTTTAAATTACATCATTTTCCGTTTCCTTTTGAAATTCTTTATTTTTCGTATCATTTATGTTAATCGTATGCACCATTTCATTAAGCCCTACAAGTTATACTTTTCTAATTTCAGCTTCATTTGCTGAAGCACTAGTGAAGGAATTTTGGAATTATCTTTTGCCATAAATCCTAGAAATGGTTTATGGTGTGTTGCAATTTCAATTTGTCGCCCATATATCATTGAGTGCCGCTTTATGCACGCGGACACTATACCCAATATTTGCTTTTCAATTTGAAAGTAGTTTTGCTCAGTTTCAATTAAACTTCGCGATACAAAACAGACTGGCCGATTGCTTTGCAGAAGACAGCATCTTAAACCTTTTTTGATGCATCCGTTTGCAATGTAATTTTTTTTTCTACACGAAATGCTCTTAATATAGGTTCATTACTAATCATATATTTAATATTTTCTAAGCATTTATTATATATATTTAACCATTGAAATATGACGTCTTTTTTAAGACTTCTCTTATAGGAGCAGATACACTTGGTAAATTTGGAATATATTCTCTAACGCAGTTAATAAACCCCTGCAACTTTTGCAATTCCACTTTATTCGTAGGTGGCTTTAACATTTGAATCGCTAATATCCTATCTTCATTCATTGCTATGCCTACTTCAGAAATTCCGTGTCCCGAAAATTTAACTTTGTTTACTTTCAATTGTCTTGCTCTGCATTAAATTTAATATTATTTTCTGATGCTTTTTTATTATTAGATCTTTCGTCATGTTCCTTTTCAGTTTTTGTTGCAATAATTATATCATCAATGTAAACTGTTACATTTGGTATATTTGAAAACATTCCTGTGTTTATTTTCTAAAACACCTCCGGTGCAAATTTTAGCCCTAATGGTAGAGTTTTAAACCTACAACATCCAAATTGAGTACTAACAGTATATAGCTTCTTTAAGTAGTAATCTAACATTGCTTGCCAATAACCATGCTTTAGTACTGAAAAAATTCTTTTATTAGCAGAATTAGGCTTTAAATCTTCAAACGCTGGAATTTCAAACTGTTGTTCTTTAATTGAGCTTCTTAAATCTTTAGGCTCTAAAAAAATTCTAAGCATCTTATTCGCTTTTTCCAATATTACTATATTGGATCCCAAGTCGCAAAGTTTTGTTAGAGCTTTTATTATATCAAGTTTGCACCATCTTTGTAATTCATTTTCCAGAGGTTTTTTAATAGTTAATGGTATACGCCTTGATGGCTTTGTATCATGATTGAGATTCTTCTTCTCTTCTATATGTAATTTCGTTAGAAAGCAACAAGTTCCACAAAACGTTTACCCATTAAAACAAAGAAAACTAAAGAAAAAGTTTTTCAATTTGGCATGTCAACAACTTTAACTAAACCCAATTCTATGCAACTTCTTAGACCTAACACTGAAATAGTATCCATATATACCACGAAGAATTGTTGTTTTATTGTTTTGTTTCTAGCACTACAATGTAATGCTAGTCTTCCAATTATTTTTATTGTTGTACCATTATGTGTTTCAAGATTAATATTATTTTGGTCAATTCTAATTCTGTTAATATTGTGTTGGTATTTTATAGGTGGTCTATTAACATGGGCGCCAGTATCAAGTTTAAATTTAATTATCTGAGATTCAGTTTTTACACTTTCATTCCGTGAATCATTTTAGACACTTTAAAATTTACCGAATCACTAGGAAAATGTTGTTCATCATGCTCTAAATCATACCTACCTGAATTTTCTTTTCCATGTACAAAGCTTCGCGTTTGCTTACCCATCATTAGCTCTACAGGCGAGATGGTCAAATTCTCTATCGGAGTATTTCTATATTCAAGTAATGCTAGCCGTACACTGGTTTTAGTTTCACTACCTATTAATATTAATCTTTTTGCAATCTGTACAAACCTTTCCGATAACACATTTGATTTCGGGTAATGCGGACTACTAGTAATTATCTGCATATCCAATTTTTTCGCAAACTTGCAAATGGTACATTATCAGCAATTACTATTTTGGGTATTACATAAATTGATAATACAACTTCAAGTTTATTTATTCTAGTTGTTCCAGTTTTGTTAATAAGTGATATGATTTCTAAGTATTTCGAAAAATAATCACCCATAACAAGGTAACTTTTTCCAATTAATTCCATAATATCCATTCCTATTTTCTGAAGTGGTAAAGCAAGGATTTCAGAGTTTAGTGATGGTTCCTTACTATTTCCAGACCGATACTTCTGACACTTTTAACACTTTCTGACCATATTTTCAATATCTTCAATCAAATTGGGCCAATACACCTATGGTTAATATTTCAACAATTTAATGAAAAGATCTACTCGTTGAATCTGGATGAACTGTTTTTATTTTAGAAAAAGTTATAATTTTCGTTGCCATCTAAGTCATGGCAAACTATATGAACTAAAAATTAAATAATTGTAAAGGTTCCCCACAGTGTTCCCCATCTAGTGAGAGTATGGAGCAAAATGAGAGACTTTAAATATTAGCACATTATAAATAATTATTAAAAATATTCTACCATTAAACATTTTACAACAATTAGGTGAATTATTAAAAAAATAATGAACAAATCTTTTAAAAATATTATTCTTGATTTTAGTAGCGACTGGGATGCTTGAGCTGTGTGAACTTAGCCGCCCCAAAACACAAGAAATTTAATTATTTGACGGCATTAGGTTGACCACTTATTGACCACAAATGACCACCAATAACTTTGATTGACCATCCTCGGTTAAAAAGTTTATCCAAAAATAATTTCCGGGGGGCCAACTTCACGTCTGTGCCCCAAAATTTAAAATAACTAATTTCAATTACTCCATTCGATTGACCATCGTTTGACCACTTTTGACCACCAATTACAATTTTTTGACCACCCTCTAAAACAAATTTTTTTTATTTATGGCCAGCAGGCATCAACCCAAATAAAATTGAAAACTAATTGTTGCAATTACTACATCCGATTGACCATTGTTTGATCACATTTCGTGCAGTTCCTTTAACTGATTCGTTCATTACAATGGTTCAGTCGATCACCCGTTTGACGCCATATTTTTATTCACTCCTTGACAATTTGCCATTTGATGAATATAAAATGAGCAAAACAAATGAGTATTGATTTCAGTTTTGATAAAAAAAAATGTCACATAACATTAAAAAAAAGATGTTCTTATTTCCTAGTTATAAAATAGCTTGGATTTACCACAATTTAAATTTTTTTACTTCACACATAAAAAATGTAAACTAAAACAAATTACGAAGTCACGTCAAATATTTAGCCCAGACGAATAATTACTATGGTGAATATTATATATTAAATATGGCAACACAGCGTTTTGTGTCTTATGGCGGACCAATGAAATCCATTACTGCGGACATCATACATTTTTTGTGCGCTCGATCTGTAGAAGCACATATCAGTTCTGTTTCGACATTATGGGAAATAAGTTCAAATATTTACTGCATGTAATGTAGAATAACCATTAAAAAAAGATCCATCTTTTGAAAATTATATAATATTTGCAGGCATTTTTTCATATCTGCAGTTTCTGAACAAATTTGGTAATTCTGCAAGAATTAGTTTTTATGAGCGTGAATATTTTATTTTTTTAATAGTGAAGGTTTCATTCAATCAATCATTTTATTATATTTAGCTCTTACCCCGGATAGTAACATACGAGTTTTTGAAGAATCCAGCAATATGCCTGCCACCACCCAAGTTCCAGTCGACGAAATCATCACTGCATTGTCCCCTGTTGAAATTTTTCAAGAAAATTTTGGTAGTATAAAACCAAGAAGTGATAAGATGTGGGAGGAAGCCAGTGCAATCCGTAATGGTCTAGTAATTCCCGCTACTTTGAACTTGTATGCGAGAATTAATCGCAATAACATACTAATTGATGTAAAGAAACGACGCGGTATTACTGAAGTCCCTACCTCCATTACTAACAGCACATTTAATTCAACACCAGACAAGGAACAAAACTCAGAATACGCGATAGCTGAATTACCTAAAAAGGGCACGTTACCTATGCTATTTATTACGTTGGACATTGAAAATGACGTTTGGCAGACAATTGCGCCTGAAACGAAAGAGTATGAGTAAAGACTACGTTCTTACGAGGCTCTTCAAGGACCGTGGACCGATATTCTGGCGAAGCGTTGCTATGCAGTAACCAAAATGCCATGTGCGAAAGTACGAAAGTATTCAAGCGAGTCAAAATATGCAATAACACAGAGAGTATCTGGCTAAAAATAACTGGG
Organism: Xylophagus ater; assembly: GCA_963422695.1. Taxonomy (NCBI): domain Eukaryota; kingdom Metazoa; phylum Arthropoda; class Insecta; order Diptera; family Xylophagidae; genus Xylophagus; species Xylophagus ater. Next base: position 31,406,071 of record OY730483.1, read on the forward strand.
AAATGCAAAGAATGTGACTCCGAATTTGAATGACATTGCTTAAATCGGCCACAACCAGGCACTGAGATCAGTATTGCTGTTACGCTGATTGACACTAGAGGAGTACCGCATGGCGCGAAACGCCGACTGAAGGGAAAAAGTCGCGTTATCGTTGGCGAAGAATTATTAATGAAGAAAGCTGCTACATGGAGAAAATGTGCTTCCAAAGACATGGTGAGAATAAAATTTACCCTGTGTATCAGATGTTATCAGCCAAGCACAGTACAATTGCTTTTAATTACTGGCTGAATATGTTTAGGTCACGCGCAGAGTGCTTTCCCGAGAAAGTGGTATGTGACTTCTCCTTGGCATTGCTTAATGGAATCAGCTTAAGTTTCAATGAGCGTACTTTGAAGACTTACATTTCCGACGTCTACGCATGGCTGATAAGTGAGAAGTTACAACTTCCCCTTCAGTGTTACATGCGACTGGACACTGCTCATTTAATCAAAATGATGTGTCGAAAAAAGTATTTGCTGGGAAACCAGGTAGAGTAAAAGATTTCTACATACGATGCATCGGTGTTATGACTATGAGTGAAGCTATAAAAGATTTTGAAAAACTGCTTCTATCGACACTTGTCGTCGCATTAAGTGAATGTGATTGCCAGGACGAATTCGGGCAAGACTTTATGAGTCAGCAAAGAGAAACTTTTCTTTATAACCGAATCAAAACCTTTACGTTTAGAGAGGAGGATGCACTGATTGGAGATAACGAAGAAAACTACCTGGTAGAGGAACCATTTCACGTTGATAGCAATGTGCTGGACTTTGCTGAAAATATTAGAATCCGCGCCGAAGTAGAAGCAAACAAATATTGCGGATTCGAGAGGCCAAATCCATATTATCTTCCAGAAATCGTCGACCCTTTGATGAGGTTTTGCCAGTTTTTTACGTTATGGACAAACGTGATGAAAAACTATTTTTTGTCTCAATATGATGTCGGTATTTCTGCAATCTTTGAAGCATACTTTAAATGCTTGAAAACAACTGAAATATGCAATTATAGGTGGCCAATTCGAGCTGACAAGTTTATTGCAACTCATATTTGCTCTATTGAAGCAACATGCAAATTTGAACGTGCTGCAGCGAAGCGGAAGAATATTCGACCATTGCAAATGATCAGTACTAAGAGACCAAAAGCCACAAGAAGGGAAGACGTCTATGGCATTATTATATGTTCAGAAGAAGAGCAGTCCTCGGAAGTAGATTCCGATCCGGGGAAAAGGAAAAATGACAAAGATCATGATGAATGCATAAAGAATGACCACCTCTTTCAAGAAGAAGATTGGAAAGGTAGAGGAAAATATCTCACAACATGCAGAGACATACAATGAATTCATAATCGACCACTTAGACGAAAGAAAAGTGTCATTTTACGAAATGGAATATGTTTAGGAGCAGTTTTAATAGAAAAACGGTTTATCCAGCTAAAGAATACCTGTCCATTTGATTCAATAATAGAAATTCTAGCGACTGCATACATCGACAACGTATATTACAAGGAACATGTTGACCATCTTAAAGAATCCAGCTTGACTACATTATTAATGAAAAGCTATGCCGCCAATGGACCAACGGCTGATCTTTATAAGGAGAGAGGCTTCATTCTTGCAAGCATTTTCGACGAAAAACATTATATATTGAACTGTGCAGTAAATAATACATGGGTCATCGACAAGCTTCTTACTGGTATTCCGAGTTCCTGCCATCTAACAATTTGTAGAAATTGTAAATCGAAAACCACCCTACGAAGAACTATAGAAATTGAAAATAGATCTAGTCTCAATGTAGGTACCAATCGATGGTTGTTGGATAAAATTTCAAAGTATTTCACTCGAAAACAACATATCTGCAAAGCATGTAAAGATGAGTGCAGTATTGAAACCAGTTCAGGACTACACCTCATTCCAGATATAGAGTTCGCGCTGGACACAAGGAATCAGGGGATTTTTAATGCCAACTCCCTTCACAAATTTGTGCTATCCGATATTCCAAAAACAGTTATAGTCCATAAAAAAAGTATATTTTAAACGAAGTGATAGAATTCATTCAACCTCGAACACGAGATGGAATAGGACATTACATTGCATATAGTCGCAGAATAACTAATTGTTGGGAAATTCACGATGATATGTGCAAAGAGTTGAGAAAACTGGCTAACTATGAAAAACGCGAATTGAAAGCCAGTACAATAGTGTATTCGCAACTATCATAGGCCTCAGCAGTACCACATCCTGTTATTTAAAAGTAACATTTCTTGATAATATAATATCATACTCAGGCTTATACAAAATTATAGTATTTAAAACGTCTAGCCAAATATAACTAGATGCGTGTAAAGCGATTATCGTATACAGGTATAAAGTTTATAAGTATTTTCTCAAGCAACTGTTACTAAAAATTTTTTAGGGTTTTTCATAAGTATGTAAAGATATATTACTGTAACGCGACTTGAAATTATAACTAAAATACTAAAAATGATTATATCCTTTGTAACGAAATGTGTTCGTTATTAGATTCTCATTCTGGTTTGGTGGTGGCCACGCATTGTCGGGTTTCTCAGTTGGCCTCGTTCCAGGATTCCCACCAGCGACCAGAATGCTTGTTAAGCGTGGATTGAATAAAACTACAAAAAAAACCGCTCCAATATTACCAAAACGAAATATGATTAACCAGCTCACGCACAAAAAAAAAACTTCCCCTCAGAAACGGTGCCTCTAAAGAGCCGTTCCGTGAAAGAGGGCCACAGGTCTCACCCCCTTCCCAGTGTCCTTAATCTACCACATCATTCTGACTGGTACAATAACAAAAGGATATACCACACGATCAAAAAAAAAAAACAAAAGTGGAAATAACAAAGAAAATTCTTTTTTTTTTTGATTTAATTAAAAATTAAAAAAAAAAAACTTCACAAAATCAAAATTACAACTCGTGAAAAAGTGTCGATTCAAATATGTGTATCTTACTTTACTTTTTCCTTATGTTTAAATTAAGAATTAAAAAAAAAACTTCACGAAATAAGAATTGACACTCGCGGAAAAAAAGTGTCGAATAGTGACTTCCAATATGTGTAACTTTCTTTTCTTTTCTTTTTCTTTATGTTCTAAATTCACTTTGAAATTTTTTTTAATTTTTGTGACATCAAAATAATTATAAATAATAAAAAAAATCAACAAAATAAAAAAAAATAGAAAAAAAAACTTAGCTTGGTGTGGTGTGTGTGTGTGTGTTCCTATATCCAGACCCGAAACATCAGCTGATCAGCAAATTGACAATTCGGTAAGTGATGATCTTGAATATATAATGTTGTTTCTCTTTCTTTTTGTTTTTGGTTTTTATTTCCTCAGCCGTCCGATGATTCTTCCGGTCTTTTTCCCTTTTGCGGAATCCTCACAAAAGAAAAAATCTTTATGGCCAGAACACAAAAAAAATAAATTTTTCTGTCTTTTAATTTTTTTTTTGTAACCATAAAAAAAAATCAATTTATTTGTTTTTTTTTTTTTTTGAGCAGGGCTTCGCCTTACACGCCCAAATTATAATTCTAACTGCCTATTTGCATTGATGCGCTCTTTTTTTTATAGGCTTGAGATTAACGGCATTGAGTCAAAGTTTAAGTACTTGCTTGGACTTCACAGGATATGTGTTATATGATAATAGAAAAAATCCATTTATCATTACAACATATTCGCTTATGATTTTAATGTCCATTCAGCTTTTTTTTCTTGAATAATTCTTATTTCCTTTAAATTTTAAATTAAATTCCCCTTTTTTTGCAGGGTGATTGTCACCGCTACAAAAAAAAACTACTACATTCTACCTTTTTTTCGCAAAAATTCAAATTTTATTAAAATCAAAAAAATTCGATTCGTCCTTTTTCCGACCAATACAACAATCTCAAGCTTCCCTTTCGTTCTATCCGAGTACTTTAATTAATTAGGCCTTCTTAAGGGCAAAAACGAAGAAAAATCATCGGATAAAAATTGAGGTTATATCCACCCAATTTAACAAAAAAATTTTAAATTTTACAATATTATTATTTTATTTTTAGGTAGACCATTTCGCCAACGTTTGCTGATCAGAATGATGTATCACAATGCATCCAAAACATGAAGCACACACCACAACCGACTTCCAACAGGATCTGACAGGTAAGATTTGAGTAAGGTAAATTCACGTATCCGTCACTTCTCGCGATTCCAATTCTTTTACATATTCTAGCTCTGAATCATAAAAAAAATGTTAAAAGCAATTCAGGTAACTATAATTTTAATAACAATTCCATATATATATTTTCTGTGACGTTTCATTGATCTCTCTCCATTTCATGCTCGTCAGGATGATACAAACAGGATCCACTCCATGGATCAATTCAGTTGTCGTAACACTTTCCTGAAATGAATTAATCAGGCAGTAATTGTTTTCTTTTTTTTTTCAGATAAACATTAATTGACATGGACATTTCTGGACATCACAGTACATCTATAGGTACACATTAGTATTATTTCTTTATACTTGAACATGAAATTTTATTCTTCCTATCTTTTTAGGGTCTATAAAAAAAGGATAAGAGAACATAAACATATAGAGAACTTCTTGAAAGAACTCGTCAGGCCATTATGATTTTGATGTGGCCGTTACAGGGCAGGTTCATTGTTTTAAACCTGTTAAAAAAATGAAGCTGAGGAAAATTACTCGCCATATCAAAACTTTATATTACAAATCTTTAAAATTGGGATAAAAATTGAAATGGGATACAAAAAAAGGTATTTTTAAATTTTATTTTTTTAAATATTACAAACAAAAGTTGGCCAGAATTTCCTAACTTTCAGAATTTGTACTATCATCAGTTAAGTGCATATATCCTTTGCGTGAAATATACCCATCTTTTTGCACCTTCGAGTTGATAACTAACTTGTCCTATCTTTTTAGTTATTTGGGCTTTTATGAATTTTGGTGCAAGCTTTGCGGAGAACTTCTTTATTGCGTCACTTTGGACGAAATTACGCACGAAGACTTGTTGTCTTGGATCAAAAGACACTGGTCTTGATCTTAGATTATACCTACGTTCATTACGTTGATATGCCTCTTTTAATAATTGCTGAACCTTTTCGTGAACTACAGGCATTGCATAATTTCTTCTTGGTACTTCTTAGTCATTTTCTCCTATGCAGTCCAGATTTCGTAGTAGTTCATATGCCTTGCCGTGTGTAACCAAACATCAAGTAATATGGTGAATTCTTAACGGTTTCATGCCATGAGTTACGAAGAGCACAAGCGACAGCTGACAGATTTACGTCCCAGTTTCTATGATCCTTTTTTATGTATGCTCTAATTGCTGCTAGTATTGATCGATTCACTCTTTCCGATGCATTTAATTGCGGGGAATATACTGCCGTGTATACATGTTTTACCCCTTTTTGTGACAGTAGAGCGTTGAATTCCCTGGATTTAAACTGTACCCCATTGTCAGTGTGTACATATTCGGGTAAACCAAACACGTGAAATACTTCAAGTTCTAAATAGTTGCAAGTTTTTTCCGCAGTTGCTTTATTAAATGCTTTCAATAACACGAATTTAGTTAGACTGTCCATAATTATAAATAACATCGTATTACCTGTTTTGGATCTAGGGTATGGACCTAGAAAATCTATATATAGACGTTGCCATGGACGTTCGGATACTACTTGAGAACCCATCGGTGGCCTAAGAGTTTTGTTGGCTACCTTCGTCATTTTGCAAATGTCGCACCGTTTAACATAGTGGTACACGCGGTACCTCATTTATGGCCAGTAGTAGAACCGTCTCAATCGGTCAAGACTTTTCGTAATTCCACCATGTGAAGCGGTTGGATCGTCATGTTCTTCTCGGATGAGGCCATCCACCAATGGTTCTGGAATCCACAACTTCCACAATGATAAGTCTGATAATTGGTCCTTCTTACTTGGATCTAACCTGATATATATGTGTTCTGCGTGGATTTTTAAATTGGGATATTGTTCGGGGCATTTGTTAATCGACTCCTTCAGCTTGATGTAGTCTGGATCTTGGAATTCAGGTGATAACAAATCGATAGAATCTACTTTCATTTTGATTACTTCTTGTTCCAATTCTTCTGTTGTCTCACTGTATACTCTTGACAGGGCATCTGGTACCACATTCTGGCTTAATTTTTGCTGTTCTATTTGAAAATCGAAAGGCTGTAATCTTAAGCTCCAGCGGGCTAGTCGGCCGCTGAGTTCCTTTTGGTTCATTAACCATTTGAGACTGGCGTGGTCAGTGATGACGGTAAACGAAAAACCTTCGATGTAAGCTCGGATTTTTTTTATGCTGAGTACAACTGCCAAACATTTCAATTCGGTGACGCTGTAATTTTTCTGTGCAGCATTTAACTTCTGGGATATGAGGGAAATCGGCTGCTCTTCACCGTCATCTGTCTTCTGAAATAGAACGCTTCCTATCCCAGACGTACTAGCGTCGCACCGAATATAAAAGCGTTTGGTGAAGTCCGGATTGGTGAGGACTGGTTGTGTACTCAACGCAAGCTTCAGTTTATCGAAGGCCTCTTGTGCTTCCGTCGTCCAGGAGAACTTTATTCGCTTACGCAGCAGATCGGTTATTGGTGTGCTGATTGCTGCATAATTCGTGATAAAACGCCTGTACCATCCTGACATACCCAGCAGTCGCCTAGCCTGCCTGACTGTTGTCGGCGCTGGAAAGTCTTAACATAAACTTACTTTTCTCGATGTTTATCGTGAGGCCCGCTTTATCCAGATAACTTGCTACCTTTTTCAACAAGACTGTGTGCTCATCGAACGTTGAGGAAACGATCAACAAGTCGTCCAAATAGACAAAAATCTTCTCTCTTAGTTCGTGCGGAATCACCTTGTCCATTAGACGACACATTCGTTGCGCTGCGTTGCATAGACCGAACGGCATAACTTTAAATTGATAAAGCGGTCTACCCGGTACTGTAAAAGCTGTTAATTCGGGCGATGGAACATCCAAAGGAATGTGCCAGAATGCGTCCTTCAAGTCGAGACTCGTGATGTATTTGGTATCTTGCAGTCTGCTCAACAATCTTTCAATGTGTGGTAGCGGATACGCATCCTTTTTGGTGACCACATTTACCTTGCGGAAATCCAGACACATTCGTACTTTGCCTCCTGGTTTTCGGACCAAAACTACGGGCGAACTCCATGCACTTTGGCTAACTTCTATCAGATCCATTTCTATCATCCTGTCCAGTTCGGTGTAGAGTAGCTTTTGAATGGCAGGAGAAATTGGATAGTAACGTTGTTTTATTGGGGAAGCATCACCAACATCTATTACATGGGTTCCCACATCAGTTCGCCCCAATCCCTTTTCATTATACGACGGAAATAGTTTTGTTGTTTGTTCTAGGCAGATCTGTTGGTCAGGAGACAAGTTGTGCTGGTCACTGTTCACCTCTAAAGCGTTCACCGTTTTTGGGACTATGTCGAACAGTTGCCAAAAATTTATGCCCAAATATAAATGCTCCTGTAATGTTGGTACCACATAGAATCGGACTTCCTTAGTTTTTCCGCCATAGGTTGTTACCAAGTCTACATACCCACGAATTTGATTATGGCTCCCATCAGCAGTCCTTACTTGTGCCTGCATTTTTTGTAATTTTAGTTTTGCAGCTGCAATGAACTGCATGGAGTTCTTGCCCAGGATACTGATTGTCGCCCCACTGTCAAGCAGACCACAAACTGCCTGTCCCCCTAATTCCAAGTTGATGAAAGGTCTATCGTCTTTGCCCAAACTGACTGCTGAAATTACTGACTTTCTTACTTCTTTTCTTCTTTTCCAATATTCCCTAGTTCTTTCCCTTTTTCGGCGTGAATTCGTCTGAGTACCAATGTCTACTGTTTGCTTGATGTTCGGTTCTGTAGTGGTTATCGGTATGCTGCAGGTTCCGTGTTGGTGGCAGCTTCCGTCGTGTTTTTGATGTTGAGACTCCTCTGCCCTGAATGCTGGAGCCCAACTCCTGTCGCATTCGGTGGTCGGTTTCCCGCCGGTTTTTTATAGCCCTGACAGAAGACACAATTTGGTTTCAGGATTCCATTGCGCCCGCATCCATAGCAGAATATCCCCCTGGAAGGCTCCTTACAGTCGTGATAACTATGACCTAAGTCTTTGCAGTTCCAACAAACCCGAAAATCGTTCCCTGGATTTGTTCTTCGTGACGTACTGATTTTCTGAGTACCATAGACTATGGCATTCACCTCGCTATTTTCGTTTGATTCTTCGTGCCAACCCTGATGCGATGAATCCACCACTGCCAGTGAATGTACCATTGGAGCTGATCTTCTTCCGTGCGTCTCCATTAGTTGGCGAGGATCGTAACCAAATTGTGACCATAGTATTTCTAGCTTGGTACAAATGACTCTAAGTTCCTAAGTGGACCTAATCACATTTGTCAAAGTTGCGCTTTGCGGAGCTGGGTGCATATTATCTCTCAGCATATCCACTAGCTCCGAGTCCGTGAAAGGTTTGAGAAGACAACCATTTAATTTCTCCACTGCTAAAAGGAAGTCGTTAAAAGTTTCCTTAATCTTCTGCTTTCTGGCTTCTACCATCCTCCTGCTTTCTCTCTCGGATATGTAGCTGCCAAATCTGCTCAAAAATGCGGATTTAAGCTGACTCCATGTTGCATCAGGATACTTCCTTAAATAAACACAGGTCCACTCCCAAGGAACTCCTTTTAAAAAATTCCTGAACAATGTTCTGAGTTCATTTGCTGGCACACGATCCTCATTAGCTAAGGTCTCTATCCTGTATATGAACTCGTTCGCGGCAAAACTCGGCATGCTGTCATCATACAAGATGTTCCACCTAGGTGGTTTGGAATGGTTGAACTGTGATCCAGGTAGATATTGTGAAAACCGAGGCGGTGGCCCTTCTGTGAATGACATGTTATGCCTTTCTGTATCCGGTACCCTAAGTGACTGACCAAGGAATCTATCTGGAACTGTTGGCCATATAAACTGTCTTGTCATATCATTGTTGGATGTATCCATTTCGTCCAAAGATGGTGGTCTTCCCTGTCTGTTATAAGGGTGTAGTTCTTCTGGTGCTTCCGTTGACTTAAGTGTCACTTCGTTACCATCTTTGGAAGATTTAGGTAAGGCTCCCGTTTGAACAGTTCTACCAATTGCACCTACTTCATTTTGCTGTTGGTTGACAGTATTATCGTGACGCCTCTGTAATTTCTCGAGCCGTTGTTGTGCCTCTTCTAATAATAGTGCAACTTTGTCTGATTCTATCTGGATCTCAGAGCCAGTTTTGGGTATTCGTTTGACTCTACCTAACCAATGTCTTACACGTGAAGACAGAATCTCAATTGTTCGTTCTTGGATCGGCTCTTGAGATGCCTGAAGGTCTAGAATCCTAGCTGCTCGATTACACACTTCAACTTCTGCTGCAGGGTTTTTCGTATTATGAGACTCATAGGGTACAAGGGCCGTATCTTCCGTCTCCAGTGTCAAGCATCTGTCTAGTTGGGACACTGCATCAGGATCACTGGCCATAAGGTTCATCAATTTTAGTTCTATACTAAGTTCGTCAGGGCTTAGATTTTTCACGTCTGTTGGTAATAAAGACATTTTACGCACTTACTTTACTTACTGAGAAAAAGAACTTGATACTTTGTGAAAACGACTTAGCGAAGCGAAAACGTATTCAAGCAAAAGCAGTTAAAATTTCATCAGCCGACTTGTGAAACGTGGGAAGAGCAGACAAACCCACCAAACAAAAAAAATTTTAAGAAATAATACCAGATGTTGGTAACCCAAATATTTATCAAAAAATATATAATAACAATAAAAATATAGTTCAAATAAAACGACAATGTTCTTTATATAAAAAAAAAATTCAAAGTGCTGCAGAAAAAAATGTTATATATGCATATTTTTTCTATTTAATAAAGAGATATATCTCCCAGTAGGCTTAATGGGAAAACTACAACCGTATTATCAGAATATCATCTGACAAAGAGGTAAATTCAAACAAAAATGAAACGAATCTCTAAATAAATTCAATAAAAGTAACTACTTTATATATACCTATATATATTCTTTTTTTTTTCAGGATTAATCAAAACAATTAGCGAAAAATAAGGAAGGTTTGGTTAAACCTTGTGAAGAAGATGAGGGAGGGATAATTCCAATGAGATTCTATAGTTGTAGGAATCTCACCTTGTATTAATTATCAAAAAACGAATAAAACAAAAGAAAATAAAAAAGGTTTATTATTTATTTTTTTCTTTTTTTTTTTTTTTTTGTTGTTGACCTGAACTTTCGCACTTCCAGGTTATCTCTTCTAACTGTACACTACAACAATGGATAAACTTTAGTTTTCGACATTTATGTGAGTATCACCCAAAAGGAAACTTTGAAAGAGAAAAAAAAATCTAAAATCAATATGATGATCACATTACTGATATCACCTTTAGCACAATCACTTAACGGAAAAACAGTTCTACTGTATTCGACAATAAAGGAATTGAGTTCAAGATATTGTCTCTAAACTTGAATAACCATCATAACAAAAGAAAATGCAAAAAAAAAATAATAAAAAAAATTAAAAGGAAAAAAAAAATCAAAATAACAAAGATCTACTTTAATGAAAGCTGAATAAAAATTTTCAGGTATTTGGACTGACAGTTGGTGTACCGTCAGGTCCCTGCTCGGGCGCTATTTTGTAACGAAATGTGTTCGTTATTAGATTCTCATTCTTGTTTGCTGGTGGCCACGCATTGTCCGGTTTCTCAGTTGGCCTCGTTCTAGGATTCCCACCAGCGACCAGAATGCTTGTTAAGCGTGGATTGAATAAAACTACAAAAAAACCGCTCCAATGTTACCAAAACGAAATATGATTAACCAGCTCACACACAAAAAAAAACTTCCCCTCAGAAACGGTGCCTCTAAAGAGCCGTTCCGTGAAGGAAGGCCTCATTCTTTGCGAGCGTAGGCTACCAGATATTTAAGAAAGAAAATAAACTCTAAGAAAATAAAAATAACTAAAGTCTCCCCTCATCTTACGACCACAGGTCTCACCCCCTTCCCAGTGTCCTTAATCTACCACATCATTCTGACTGGTACAATAACAAAAGGATATACCACACGATCAAGAAAAAAAACAAAAGTGGAAATAACAAAGAAAATTCCTTTTTTTTTGATTTAATTAAAAATTAAAAAAAAAAAACTTCACAAAATCAAAATTACAACTCGTGAAAAAGTGTCGATTCAAATATGTGTATCTTACTTTTCTTTTCCTTATGTTTAAATTAAGAATTAAAAAAAAAACTTCACGAAATAAGAATTGAAACTCGCGGAAAAAAAGTGTCGAATAGTGACTTCCAATATGTGTAACTTTCTTTTCTTTTCTTTTTCTTTATGTTCTAAATTCACTTTGAAATTTTTTTTAATTTTTGTGACATCAAAATAATTATAAATAATAAAAAAAATCAACAAAATAAAAAAAAATAGAAAAAAAAACTTAGCTTGGTGTGGTGTGTGTGTGTGTGTTCCTATATCCAGACCCGGAACATCAGCTGATCAGCAAATTGACAATTCGGTAAGTGATGATCTTGAATATATAATGTTGTTTCTCTTTCTTTTTGTTTTTGGTTTTTATTTCCTCATGATTCTTCCGGTCTTTTTCCCTTTTGCGGAATCCTCACAAAAGAAAAAATCTTTATGGCCAGAACACAAAAAAAATCAATTTTTCTGTCTTTTTATTTTTTTTTTTTGGAACCATAAAAAAAATCAATTTATTGGTTTTTTTTTTTTTTTGAGCAGGGCTTCGTCTTACACGCCCAAATTATAATTCTAACTGCCTATTTGCATTGATGCGCTCCTCTTTTTATAGGCTTGAGATTAACGGCATTGAGTCAAAGTTTAAGTACTTGCTTGGACTTCACAGGATATGTGTTATATGATAATAGAAAAAATCCATTTATCATTACAACATATTCGCTTATGATTTTAATGTCCATTCAGCTTTTTTTTCTTGAATAATTCTTATTTCCTTTAAATTTTAAATTAAATTCCCCTTTTTTTGCAGGGTGATTGTCACCGCTACAAAAAAAAACTACTACATTCTACCTTTTTTTCGCAAAAATTCAAATTTTATTAAAATCAAAAAAATTCGATTCGTCCTTTTTCCGACCAATACAACAATCTCAAGCTTCCCTTTCGTTCTATCCGAGTACTTTAATTAATTAGGCCTTCTTAAGGGCAAAAACGAAGAAAAATCATCGGATAAAAATTGAGGTTATATCCACCCAATTTAACAAAAAAATTTTAAATTTTACAATATTATTATTTTATTTTTAGGTAGACCATTTCGCCAACGTTTGCTGATCAGAATGATGTATCACAATGCATCCAAAACATGAAGCACACACCACAACCGACTTCCGACCGGATCTGAAAGGTAAGATTTGAGTAAGGTAAATTCACGTATCCGTCACTTCTCGCGATTCCAATTCTTTTACATATTCTAGCTCTGAATCATAAAAAAAAATGTTAAAAGCAATTCAGGTAACTATAATTTTAATAAAAATTTCATATATATATTTTCTGTGACGTTTCATTGATCCCTCTCCATTTCATGTTCGTCAGGATGATACAAACAGGATCCACTCCATGGATCAATTCAGTTGTCGTATCACTTTCCTGAAATAAATTAATCAAGCAGTAATTGTTTTCTTTTTTTTTCAGATAAACATTAATTGACATGGACATTTCTGGACATCACAGTACATCTATAGGTACACATTAGTATTATTTCTTTATACTTGAACATGAAATTTTATTCTTCCTATCTTTTTAGGGTCTATAAAAAAGGATAAGAGAACATAAACATATAGAGAACTTCTTGAAAGAACTCGTCAGGCCATTAGGATTTTGATGTGGCCGTTACAGGGCAGGTTCATTGTTTTAAACCTGTTAAAAAAATTAAGCTGAGGAAAATTACTGGCCATATCAAAACTTTATATTACAAATCTTTAAAATTGGGATAAAAATTGAAATGGGATACAAAAAAAAGGTATTTTTAAATTTTATTTTTTTAAATATTACAAACAAAAGTTGGCCAGAATTTCCTAACTTTCAGAATTTGTACTATCATCAGTTAAGTGCATATATCTTTTGCGTGAAATATACCCATCTTTTTGCCGTCAGCACCTTCGAGTTGATAACTAACTTGTCCTATCTTTTTAGTTATTTGGGCTTTTATGAATTTTGGTGCAAGCTTTGCGGAGAACTTCTTTATTGCATCACTTTGGACGAAATTACGCACGAAAACTTGTTGTCCTGGATCAAAAGACACTGGTCTTGATCTTAGATTATACCTGCGTTCATTACGTTGATATGCCTCTTTTAATAATTGCTGAACCTTTTCGTGAACTACAGGCATTGCATAATCTCTTCTTGGTACTTCTAAGTCATTTTCTCCTATGCAGTCCAGATTTCGTAGTAGTTCGTATGCCTTGCCGTGTGTAACCAAACATCAAGTAATATGGTGAATTCTTAACCGTTTCATGCCATGAGTTACGAAGAGCACAAGCGACAGCTGACAGATTTACGTCCCAGTTTCTATGATCCTTTTTTATGTGTGCTCTAATTGCTGCTAGTATTGATCGATTCACTCTTTCCGATGCATTTAATTGCGGGGAATATACTGCCGTGTATACATGTTTTACCCCTTTTTGTGACAGTAGAGCGTTGAATTCCCTGGATTGAACCTGTACCCCATTGTCAGTATGTACATATTCGGGTAAACCAAACATGTGAAATACTTCATGTTCTAAATAGTTGCAAGTTTTTTCCGCAGTTGCTTTATTAAATGCTTTCAATAACACGAATTTAGTTAGACTGTCCATAATTATAAATAACATCGTATTACCTGTTTTGGATCTAGGGTATGGACCTAGAAAATCTATATATAGACGTTGCCATGGACGTTCGGACACTACTTGAAAACCCATCGGTGGCCTAAGGGTTTTGTTGGCTGCCTTCGTCATTTTGCAAATGTCGCACCGCTTAACATAGTGGTACACGCGGTACCTCATTTTTGGCCAGTAGTAGAACCGTCTCAACCGGTCAAGAGTTTTCGTAATTCCACCATGTGAAGCGGTTGGATCATCATGTTCTTCTCGGATGAGGCCATCCACCAATGGTTCTGGAATCCACAACTTCCACAATGATAAGTCTGATAATTGGTCCTTCTTACTTGGATCTAACCTGATATATATTTGTTCTGCGTGGATTTTTAAATTGGCATATTGTTCGGGGCATTTGTTAATCGAATCCTTCAGCTTGATGTAGTCTGGATCTTGGAATTCAGGTGATAACAAATCGATAGAATCTACTTTCATTTTGATTACTTCTTGTTCCAATTCTTCTGTTGTCTCACTCTATACTCTTGACAGGGCATCTGGTACCACATTCTAGCTTCATTTTTGGTGCTCTATTTGAAAATCGAAAGGCTGTAATTTTAAGCTCCAGCGGGCTAGTCGGCCGCTGAGTTCCTTTTGGTTCATTAACCATTTGAGACTGGCGTGGTCAGTGATGACGGTAAACGAGAAACCTTCGATGTAAGCTCGGAATTTTTTTATGCTGAGTACAACTGCCAAACATTTCAATTTGGTGACGCTGTAATTTTTCTGTGCAGCATTTAACTTCCGGGATATGAGGGAAATCGGCTGCTCTTCACCGTCATCTGTCTTCTGAAATAGAACGCTTCCTATCCCAGACGTACTAGCGTCGCACCGAATATAAAAGCGTTTGGTAAAGTCCGGATTGGTGAGGACTGGTTGTGTACTCAACGCAAGCTTCAGTTTATCGAAGGCCTCTTGTGCTTCCGTCGTCCAGGAGAACTTTATTCCCTTACGCAGCAGATCGGTTATTGGCGTGCTGATTGCTGCATAATTCGGGATAAAACGCCTGTACCACCCTGTCATACCCAGCAGTCGCCTAACCTGCCTGACTGTTGTCGGCGCTGGAAAGTCTTTGATGGCGTCCACTTTTCCAGGATCGGGTCTCAACCCTTGCAGCCCAACGATATGTCCAAGATATCGGATTTCTCTTAACATAAACTTACTTTTCTCGATGTTTATCGTGAGGCCCGCTTTATCCAGATAACTTGCTACCTTTTTCAACAAGACTGTGTGCTCATCGAACGTTGAGGAAACGATCAACAAGTCATCCAAATAGACAAAAATCTTCTCTCTTAGTTCGTGCGGAATCACCTTGTCCATCTGACGACACATTCGTTGCGCTGCGTTGCATAGACCGAACGGCATAACTTTAAATTGATAAAGCGGTCTACCCGGTACTGTAAAAGCTGTTAATTCGGGCGATGGAACATCCAAAGGAATGTGCCAGAATGCGTCCTTCAAGTCGAGACTCGTGATGTATTTGGTATCTTGCAGTCTGCTCAACAATCTTTCAATGTGTGGTAGCGGATACGCATCCTTTTTGGTGACCATATTTACCTTGCGGAAATCCAGACACATTCGTACTTTGCCTCCTGGTTTTCGGACCAAAACTACGGGCGAACTCCATGCACTTTGGCTAACTTCTACCACATCCATTTCTATCATCCTGTCCAGTTCGGTGTAGAGTAGCTTTTGAATGGCAGGAGAAATTGGATAGTAACATTGTTTTATTGGGGAGGCATCACCAACATCTATTACATGGGTTTCCACATCAGTTCGCCCCAATCCCTTTTCATTATACGACGGAAATAGTTTTGTTGGTTGTTCTAGACAGATCTGTTGGTCAGGACACAAGTTGTGCTGGTCACTGTTCACCTCTAAAGCGTTACCATTTTTGGGACTATGTCGAACAGTTGCCAAAAATTTATGCCCAAATATAAATGCTCCTGTAATGTTGGTACCACATAGAATCGGACTCCTTAGTTTTTCCGCCATAGGTTGTTACCAAGTCTACATACCCACGAATTTGATTATGGCTCCCATCAGCAGTCCTTACTTGTGCCTGCATTTTTTGTAATTTTAGTTTTGCAGCTGCAATGAACTGCATGGAGTTCTTGCCCAGGTTACTGATTGTCGCCCCACTGTCAAGCAGACCACAAAATGCCTGTCCCCCTAATTCCAAGTTGATGAAAGGTCTATCGTCTTTGCCCAAACTGACTGCTGAAATTACTGACTTTCTTACTTCTTTTCTTCTTTTCCAATATTCCCTAGTTCTTTCCTTTTTTCGGCGTGGATTCGTCTGAGTACCAATGTCTACTGTTTGCTTGATGTTCGGTTCTGTAGTGATTATCGTTATGCTGCAGGTTCCGTGTTGGTGGCAGCTTCCGTCGTGTTTTTGATGTTGAGACTCCTCTGCCCTGAATGCTGCAGCCCAACTCCTGTCGCATTCGGTGGTCGGTTGCCCGCCGGTTTTTTATAGCCTTGACAGAAGACACAATTTGGTTTCAGGATTCCATTGCGCCCGCATCCATAGCAGAATATCCCCCTGGAAGGCTCCTTACAGTCGTGATAACTATGACCTAAGTCTTTGCAGTTCCAACAAACTCGAAAATCGTTCCCTGGATCTGTTCTTCGTGACGTACTGATTTTCTGAGTACCATAGACTATGGCATTCATCTCGCTATTTTCGTTTGATTTTTCCTGCCAACCCTGATGCGATGAATCCACCACTGCCAGTGAATGCACCATTGGAGCTGATCTTCTTCCGTGCGTCTCCATTAGTTGGCGAGGATCGTAACCAAATTGTGACTATAGTATTTCTAGCTTGGTACAAATGACTCTAAGTTCCTCAGTGGACCTAATCACATTTGTCAAAGTTGCACTTTGCAGAGCTGGGTGCATATTATCTCTCAGCAAATCCACTAGCTCCGAGTCCGAGAAAGGTTTGAGAAGACGACCATTTAATTTCTCCACTGCTAAAAGGAAGTCGTTAAAAGTTTCCTTAATCTTCTGCTTTCTGGCTTCTACCATCCTCCTGCTTTCTCTCTCGGATATGTAGCTGCCAAATCTGCTCAAAAATGCGGATTTAAGCTGACTCCATGTTGCATCAGGATACTTCCTTAAATAAACACAGGTCCACTCCCAAGGAACTCCTTTTAAAAAATTCCTGAACAATGTTCTGAGTTCATTTGCTGGCACACGATCCTCATTAGCTAAGGTCTCTATCCTGTATATGAACTCGTTCGCGGCAAAACTCGGCATGCTGTCATCATACAAGATGTTCCACCTTGGTGGTTTGGAATGGTTGAACTGTGATCCAGGTAGATATTGTGAAAACCGAGGCGGTGGCCCTTCTATTAATGACATGTTATGCTTTTCTGTATCCGGTACCCTAAGTGACTGACCAAGGAATCTATCTGGAACTGTTGGCCACATAACCTGTCTTGTCATATCATTGTTGGATGTATCCATTTCGTCCAAAGATGGTGGTCTTCCCTGTCTGTTATAAGGGTGTAGTTCTTCTGGTGGTTCCGTTAACTTAAGTGTCACTTCGTTACCATCTTTGGAAGATTTAGGTAAGGCTCCCGTTTGAACAGCTCTACCAATTGCACCTACTTCATTTTGCTGTTGGTTGACAGTATTATCGTGATGCCTCTGTAATTTCTCGAGTCGTTGTTGTGCCTCTTCTAATAATAGTGCAACCTTGTCTGATTCTATCTGGATCTCAGAGCCAGTTTTGGGTATTCGTTTGACTCTACCTAACCAATGTCTTACACGTGAAGACAGAATCTCAATTGTTCGTTCTTGGATCGGCTCTTGAGATGCCTGAAGGTCTAGAATCCTAGCTGCTCGATTACACACTTCAACTTCTGCTGCAGGGTTTTTCGTATTATGAGACTCACAGGGTACAAGGGCCGTATCTTCCATCTCCAGTGTCAAGCATCTGTCTAGTTGGGATACTGCATCAGGATCACTGGCCATAAGGTTCCTCAATTTTAGTTCTATACTAAGTTCGTCAGGGCTTAGATTTTTCACGTCTGTTGGTAATAAAGACATTTTACGCACTTACTTTACTTACTGAGTAAAAAGAACTTGATACTTTGTGACAGCGACTTAGCGAAGGGAAAACGTATTCAAGCAAAAGCAGTTAAAATTTTATCACCCGACTTGTGAAACGTGGGAAGAGAAGACAAACTCACCAAACAAAAAAAATTTTAAGAAATAATACCAAATGTTCGTAACTCAAATATTTATCAAAAAATATATAATAACAATAAAAATATAGTTCAAATAAAACGACAATGTTCTTTATATAAAAAAAAAATTCAAAGTGCTGCAAAAAGAAAATGTTTTATATGTATATTTTTTCTATTTAATAAACAGATATATCTCCCAGTAGGCTTAATGGGAAAACTACAACCGTATTATCAGAATATCATCTGACAAGGAGGTAAATTCAAACAAAAATGAAACGAATCTCTAAATAAATTCAATAAAAGTAACTACTTTATATATACCTATATATATTCTTTTTTTTTCAGGATTAATCAAAACAATTAGCGAAAAATAAGGAAGGTTTGGTTAAAGCTTGTGAAGAAGATGAGGGAGGGATAATTCCAATGAGATTCTATAGTTGTAGGAATCTCACCTTGTATTAATTATCAAAAAACGAATAAAACAAAAGAAAATAAAAAAGGTTTAATATTTATTTTTTTCTTTTTTTTTTTTTTTTTTTGTTGTTGACCTGAACTTTCGCACTTCCAGGTTATCTCTTCTAACTGTACACTACAACAATGGATAAACTATAGTTTTCGACATTTATGTGAGTATCACCCAAAAGGAAACTTTGAAAGAGAAAAAAAAAAATCTAAAATTAATATGATGATCACATTATTGATATCACCTTTAGCACAATCACTTAACGGAAAAACAGTTCTACTGTATTCGACAATAAAGGAATTGAGTTCAAGATATTTTCTATAAACTTGAATAACCATCATAACAAAAGAAAATGCAAAAAAAAATAATAAAAAAAATTAAAAGGAAAAAAAAAATCAAAATAACAAAGATCTACTTTAATGAAAGCTGAATAAAAATTTTCAGGTATTTGGACTGACAGTTGGTGTACCGTCAGGTCCCTGCTCGGGCGCTATTTTGTAACGAAATGTGTTCGTTATTAGATTCTCATTCTGGTTTGCTGGTGGCCACGCATTGTCCGGTTTCTCAGTTGGCCTCGTTCTAGGATTCCCACCAGCGACCAGAATGCTTGTTAAGCGTGGATTGAATAAAACTACAAAAAAAACCGCTCCAATGTTACCAAAACGAAATATGATTAACCAGCTCACACACAAAAAAAAACTTCCCCTCAGAAACGGTGCCTCTAAAGAGCCGTTCCGTGAAAGAAGGCCTCATTCTTTGCGAGCGTAGGCTACCAGATATTTAAGAAAGAAAATAAACTCTAAGAAAATAAAAATAACTAAAGTCTCCCCTCATCTTACGACCACAGGTCTCACCCCCTTCCCAGTGTCCTTAATCTACCACATCATTCTGACTGGTACAATAACAAAAGGATATACCACACGATCAAGAAAAAAAACAAAAGTGGATATAACAAAGAAAATTCCTTTTTTTTTGATTTAATTAAAAATTAAAAAAAAAAAACTTCACAAAATCAAAATTACAACTCGTGAAAAAGTGTCGATTCAAATATGGGTATCTTACTTTTCTTTTTCCTTATGTTTAAATTAAGAATTAAAAAAAAACTTCACGAAATAAGAATTGAAACTCGCGGAAAAAAAGTGTCGAATAGTGACTTCCAATATGTGTAACTTTCTTTTCTTTTCTTTTTCTTTATGTTCTAAATTCACTTTGAAATTTTTTTTAATTTTTGTGACATCAAAATAATCATAAATAATAAAAAAAATCAACAAAATAAAAAAATAGAAAAAAAAAATTAGCTTGGTGTGGTGTGTGTGTGTGTTCCTATATCCAGACCCGAAACATCAGCTGATCAGCAAATTGACAATTCGGTAAGTGATGATCTTGAATATATAATGTTGTTTCTCTTTCTTTTTGTTTTTGGTTTTTATTTCCTCAGCCGTCCGATGATTCTTCCGGTCTTTTTCCTTTTGCGGAATCCTCACAAAAAAAAAATCTTTATGGCCAGAACACAAAAAAAATCAATTTTTCTGTCTTTTTATTTTTTTTTTTTGTAATCATAAAAAAAAATCAATTTATTTGTTTTTTTTTTTTTTTATGAGCAGGGCTTCGCCTTACACGCCCAAATTATAATTCTAACTGCCTATTTGCATTGATGCGCTCCTCTTTTTATAGGCTTGAGATTAACGGCATTGAGTAAAAGTTTAAGTACTTGCTTGGACTTCACAGGATATGTGTTATATGATAATAGAAAAAATCCATTTATCATTACAACATATTCGCTTATGATTTTAATGTCCATTCAGATTTTAATTTCTTTAATAATTCTTATTTCCTTTAAATTTTAAATTAAATTCCCCTTTTTTTGCAGGGTGATTGTCACCGCTACAAAAAAAAACTACTACATTGTTCCTTTTTTTAGATAAGATTTTGAATTGTTAAATACTTTTTTTTTGATGTGTCAACATCTTTGCTCTCGGTAGGGGCTAGTTGAAAAATCGACTGTGATCATCAGATGGGCGGAGCGATCAAAAATTATACTTGGAAAGAAATATATCGTTGAGCAAAAAAAAAACGATTTTTGATATGTTGTAGAGAATTAGTTGAACCGTGGAGAAATTTTGTTCCCGGGGAGATTGGGGATCGGGTGGTTACAAAAGGGGGGTTTGAGAGCTCATTTTGGAAGACCTCATTTATAATCTGAAATATACATCGGACATGATTCTGACCTGAGACAATGTTATTGAGATGTTTATTGCACACATTCCGACGCCCATGATAAAGTTCAATTAGCCACCGCTGTGGCGCTGGAGGCAATAAAATTTAAGAACTTTCTATATAGAAGTCACACGCGAATACAATGTGCAGCAAAGTTGTGTAGGTTTTCATGGGGACTATTTCTGTCGAAGACCATATAGTTCTATCTCTCACCACCTTGGCGCTGTACTCTATATAAACTTTTGAACGTTTTATATAGAAGTCAAACCCCATTACAATGTGTAGCAAAGTTGTGGTGGTTTTCATGGGGATTATTGATGTGTAAACATCTTTGCTCTCGGCAGGCTAGTTGAAAAATTGACTGTGATCATCATAGGCTCCGCCCATGAAAATTCATTTGAACCTCTGTTTTCCATGTAATTGTGAATTCAATTTTAACAGTCTGCACATAATTCATAACAAACAGCTGTGTGAATTAACTTAGCAGAGGTCTCATTTACTTCAAGGGCACACGTTTTAATAGAAAAATGTCAACAGCTGTGTCAATTGACTTAGCAGAGGTCTCATTTACTTCAAGGGGACATGATTTAAGAGATAGCTGCCAACGGCTGTGTGAATTGACTTAGCGGAGGTTCTATTTACTTCGAGGGGACACGTTTTAATAGAGAAATGTCTCCTTTTTACATTTTTGTCTCTGCGCATTACAATTGTACTTAGATTTTCAAAAATTTTAATTTTATGTTATCACTACAATGTTAACTCTTTTATGATTTTGGTTTATATCAACTTCTGCCACATTTACCTATTAGAACATCCCCACGAAGAGAATCAGGACTCAACGAAGCCAATTCATACAGCGGATCGATCTATGAATATAATTTCTTGTCATATTGCCTCGGAAAGTTAATATTTTAATATATTTATATCAAATTCAGGATTCAGCTTCCCTTGGTCTGCTAGTAAAATGTCGGATTCACCGAGGGAAAATTACACTCAACAAACGTCCGATCAAGATGAACCAACTGCGAAAAAAGCGAAAGCAGCTGCGTATTCTCGTGCTTATCGAGCTCGAAAAAAGGCTGAGGAGACAAATAAAAGGGCATCTACCAAGTCACTTGAAAGTATTCAACATCAAAGAGCCAAAATTACTGAAAACACGAGGGCTTATCTGCTCCGACAAAGGACTGCACTAATTATAAATCCAACAGTTCAACTCGCAACGAATGAGACGAGAACAATGCCGTTGGCCTCCAATGAGCCCACAGTGATGCCAGTGGATTCGGCTTCTACTGCAACAATTCAAGTAGAGCCAAACTAGGAGATCGAAGAACAATTCATGCCGTCAGTGCCAACCACCACTTATGCAGCTTTCTTTACACTCGATAAAGCTCATGCTCAATTCAGAGAGAAGTTTTTAGAGAATAATTTTGGATTGCCATGTGCCATACGCGACAGATTATGATAGAAAAACGATTTAAAGCCAGTTCCGTCTGATTCCACAACTCTTCTCTCAGCAGAATTTGCTGATATAAATGTGCAATCGACACGAGCGTGTGGTAGTTGTTATAGTTCATTGCAGAGAGGAACAAATGGTTTGAAGTATCCTCAACTGCCAGATAATTTGCCTCGAGAGCTCGACCACGATTACTGCTTCAACGTTCATAGAAAGCGTAAAAAGATACACAAATCAAGTTAGCTTGTCGGCATGGTTAAGACTAGCGTTATCAAGACTTGGCTACGGTATCTCCTCGACATGTAGTGTAATTTGCGTTGAGGATCCAGCAAACTAAGAAAGTGAAATTTGTGTTAAAGATCCAAAACTAACGCGAAAACTTAACACACATCCCTGCAAATACAAGAAATAAATATAAGAAAACAACAATATACTTTTAGGCGTAACATAATAAATCGGTTTTTAAATAAAAAAAGTACGCTAAGAAAAAGCATACCATGCAATTTGCAACGGAAAATTTATAAGTTCATAGTGCGCAAATTGTTTAGTACGCAGAAAACACTTACCATGCAATTTCTAACGTAAAATTTATAGGTTCAAAGTACGCAAATTGTTTAGTACACAAAAAAAAGCTTACCATACAATTTCAACGGACAAGACACTCAAAGAACCTTGAACCTATTATTTGAAATCAAAAGTATCAATTCTCAAAATTGATCGTTTCGATGATATTGCAAAATCAATTAATGGTTTCAATTGCATTTCCGCTAACGGAAATTGTGAAGTACCACTTTTGCAAAATAAGAGCTTTTTTCTATAAAAGCCGATATTAAAACCTAAAAGATATCAGATAAGAAACGGAGATAAGATTGGTTAAACAAAAAGTATTGTTGAAATTAAATCAAATTTAAAATAGTAAATAGTGTTGTTTAAAAATATACACTGGAGAAAAGATCAAAAATTAGTTGATCAGATAAAAAAGCAAGTATTGTTGAAATTAAGTCAAATTTAAAGTATTAAAAAGTGCTGTTTAAAATATACACTGAAGAGAAGATCAAAAATTAGTTGATCAGATAAAAAACAGAGATCTAAAAATAACGGTTAAAATTAAAAGTTGAATCGAAGAAATTAGTTAAAATTAAAACTATTGTTGAAATAAGTATCGGTAAATCAAAAGTGCTAAAAAGTATTCATTGAAGAAAAGGTCAAGATTGTGAGAAGAATTTAAAAAGGAATTTGTTTAAAATAAGAATCAATGCGTTCTTTCACAATTTGAAAGGAATAGAGAAGTTTATTCAAAATAAATACAATGTATAATATTACTAACTGCAGCTCTGTTTTATTTAAAAAACAGACCCAAATAAATAATTTTCGTTGATTCTAGTCCCCGATAATAAGTCTAGACATGATCCTACATTCAAAGCAGAAGAAGTATTCAAAATAAATTCGCGATCAAAAGGCTAGGGCTAGTGTAAAGTGAATAATTTGAGTTTGCGAAAAATCAATAAAGTGAACAGTGAAAAGTGAAACATTTCTGAAGTTGACTGAAGGTAGATAAAGAGAAGATCATTCAGAGATCAACAAATATTACACAACATTTGGCGCATCTACGGCAGTTTCTGAGGCGCTAAGCGTTAAAAAGCTCAGAAAGAAACGAACCTAAAAATAAAAGTTGTGATAGATATCAACGAATGATTCAATCGGCATCTACTTCGGACATCATTAGTGACATCCTTAACCGCACAGTTCATCAATTGCACAACATTTCATTTGACGACATCTCTCCTGAAGAAAATATTATTAGACCAACAACTGACCCACCAGCGAACATCAAACTTGGACATTTACGAAGCGGAAGGCAGTACACCAAATCAACATCAGATTTACCACCAAAAGAAAATCTTGAAGGTAAAATCAGCCCAAGAAGGCAACTTTTTAAAGTACCACAAAATTTAGTAATAACAAAACAAAATATTTCAGTAGATTTAAACAAAGTTATTCAATTTGTTTTTAATTCGATTCCGATTTTAAGCGCGGAAATAGCTCCGAAATTAAAAGAAGAAATGACTGTTTTTCTTGAGTGTTGTAAAACCGTATATAATATCCTCTCCGATCAGGAACGTGAAGTTTTAGTGCCCCTCATCCCCACCAGATTTCGTGGTAGGGCGGCCAGCACCCTCTCAACTATGTCAACTGATAGCTTTACAGGCATTCTATCTGCAATCCTGGCAAAATTAGTTCCTCGTAGACCATACGCCACAATATTTCATGAATTACAAAATTCCAGCCAACTACCTGGAGAAACACTTACAGGTTTTGCAGGGCGAATGAAAACCGTCATAAACGAATGTGTAAGCCATGCATTACAAAGGCACCCAAAGGGATATGATTCGGTAAGAAAAGATTTTGAGGAAATCGCCATGTTTGCATTTAAAGCGGGTATGTTGAACCCAAATCATCGTTTATTTTTCTTACACGAAGATTATGATGACTTTACAGCGTTAGCTGCCAAGGCACAATTCCTCGAAGAATCAGAAAAACAATTCAGGTTAGCAACTCCCAACACTTTGAGCCCATTTCCACACAATTTAGAAGGAAATAATCAATTAAACTTTTCCTCCGGGATAATGACACCCCAAAACAGCGAACCAAATCTCTATATAAACAACAATAACAATATCAACAACAACAACAACAGTAGAAATAACAACCACGATAGAAATAACAATTTCAATGATAGAAATAACAACAATTTCCACAACAGAAATAACAACAACAATTACAACAACAGAAATACCAACAACAACTTCAATAACAGAAATAACAACAACAATTACAATAACAGACTTAACAATAAAAATCACTTTAACAACAATAGAAACCAAAATAATTACAATAATAGGAACAACAATTTTAATGCCGATTACAACAATAAAAATAACAATAATTACAATAATTACAACGACAATAGACGAAATAGGGAAAATAATTATAATAACAATAATTACAACAATAGAAACCTAAATTACAACAACAGAAACACCAACAATAATTATAATTCCCCCCAAACGAACAATTACAATGTGGGTTTTGCAATCGATTTGGTCGCGTCTACAACGAATGTAGAACTCGCATGAATACACCCTATTGCGATCAATGTCGTGTTTATGGACACACAAGTAATACCTGCAATTATGACCCCCAGTCCAACACTGCACATCAAATAAATATGATCTCAAACGAAACTGGCGACGGTAGGGAACCCCAGGAATCAAAAATCACATGCAACTTTTGTTTACAATCAGGTCACAAAATCAACAATTGTTATGCAAAAGAACAATGGGAAAAGAATAATTCATCCCTCAACAACCCATCAGGAAACTAGATCAGGGCTGTCTCCTTAGCCCCCAAACAAATGAGGCAAGGTGTCAGCCCGCAACTAACCCTATCAATTAAAATAAATGTATAATAAAAGTACCACTATCAATTGTAACGAACAGCCCGGCAGAATTATTAATAGATACAGGAGCAAATATAAGCATATTAAAGAAATCGTCATTAAAAGAGAATATACAAATAAATAAAGAAGAAAAAAGAAGTATTCAAACGGCATTCGGTACAGGACAGACTTTAGCTACATGTCTTATAAATTTCCCACCTCCAATTTCACACGCATGCAAATTTCACATCGTAGAAAGAATCACACCAATACCAGGTGATGGCATATTAGGGTTCGATTTCCTGTCTCAAAATTGTAATATTGAACGTCCCAACAAACGATTAATTTTTCCCAAAATAAAATTTGATGAACACAATTTTGGAATACCATTTTTTAACAGTATATGCAAAGATTCTATGAATACAGTCCATATAGATGTCGCCCAGGCACAGGTTGAAACACCTGTACCTGAAGCTAAAATTGTAAGTGGCTCATGGAACGGAGAAACTCTGCTGAACCAAAATTTCCATGGGAGCGAACTGGAGTGTGAAATAAAGACTCAGAGAGAAATTCACATACCAGAACGCTCACGAAAATTAGTTGAGATAAAAGTGAATTTCAAACAAGATAAACTCTGCTTATCGAAAGAATTAAGCGAAGGAATTTACCTTGGAAGTTGTTTGGTCAGACCAGTTGACGGAAAAATTACCATTTGTATCCTCAATACACAATTTAGAAAGAAGAAAATCAACTCTTTTAGCTTTATGACCCATCCGATTAGCAAATACGAAATTTTAAATTTAGATAAAGAAAACGAAAATACACCTGAAGAAAACATGAGACATTTATTTAATATAAACCAAAATATAGAAGAGAAAAATAGAATTCAAGAATTGAAACAATATTTAAGGTTAGATGAAAATGCAACATTAGAGGAAAAAAATTCTATATTACAAATCTGTGAGGCATATAATGATATATTTCACACATGATAAACTTTCTTATACGACCTCTTGTGAACACACAATGCCGATAAAAGAAGATCAAGGACCAGTTAATCAAAAAATGTATCGTCTACCCGAAAATCAACGTGATATAATACAAGAACAAGTAAAAGAAATGCTCGAAAATGAAATAATATCTCCAAGCAAAAGTCCTTGGAATTCTCCCCTATTAGTGGTACCAAAAAAGAGTGGTCCAGACGGAGAAAAAAGATGGAGAGTAGTAGTGGATTTTAGAAAATTGAATCAAATTACTATCGGCGATGCTTTTCTTTTACCTCGTATTGAGGACATATTAGACCAATTGGGTCATTCAAGATATTTTACCACACTAGAGCTTGCTCGTGGATATCATCAGGTTTTGGTTAATAAAGAAGACCGAGCCAAGGCAGCCTTCAGCACCCTGTTTGGTCATTATGATTTTTTGCGAATGGCATTCGGGCTCACGGGAGCGCTAGCAACTTTTCAACCTCTTATGAACCATGTATTATCAGGTTTACAGGCTTTTCTATGTTTTGTGTACATTGACGACATCGTCATATACGGAAGAAATCTACTCGATCATAACATAAAATTGGATGCAATTTTTTAGAGATTACGAACACATAACCTAAAACTTCAACCCGAAAAATGCAATTTTCTTCAGAAAGAAATAGTCTATTGAGGACACCAATGTTCGCCCGACGGTGCATTACCTGACCCCACAAAACTAACATCCCTTCAGAGTTTCCCAATAACTCAAACCATACGTCAAGTTCAATCCTTCTTAGGTCTCGCAAATTATTACCGAAAATTCATACCAAGTTTTTCTAAGATAGCAGAAGCTTTTTTTGCGGAAAAATTCAAAATTTAAATGGACGAAGGAATGCGGAATATCATTCAATAATTTAAAAGAATCTTTAATAACCCCCCCACTTCTCATTTACCCTGATTTTTCTCAACCTTTTAAATTAACTACAGATGCGAGCATCGAAGAAATTGGTGCCGTTCTATCTCAAGGAGGAATAGGAATAGACAAACCAATTGCATATGCAAGTAGATCCCTAAACAAAGCTGAAAGAAATTATTCAAGAGTCGAAAAAGAATTACTAGCAATTGTATGGGCCACAAAGAATTTCCGTTGTTACCTATACGGTAGAAAATTTACAGTTTACACTCACCATAAACCATTAAAAGGTGTGTTCAATGTAAAAGATACCACAAGTCGTTTGGTGCGTTTTCACCACAAACTTTCCGAATACAACTACCAAATAGAATACAAAGCCGGCAAATATAACACAAACGCCGATGCCCTCAGTAGAATTCCCCTCATTAATTCAGAATCAGTAATGGAACCGCCAAAAATTTTAACAATCGAGTCCAAAGACTTAGAAGAAAATTATTTAGAAAAGGAATTTCATAATTTAAATAAAACAGAGGGCTGGAATTGAAATTGAAGTACTGTCTAAAATAAAAACAAAACAAAAAGCATTTTCAACAATGGAAGCCAATAAAAATGAAAATATACCATTTAAAAAATATACTGATATACTTCCATATGATGAAAACGAAACAAATCAACAACGAGAAGTAACACAATTTCAGTTTATTGTATGCCCAGATTATGGTATTCCTCCAAATACGGAAGAATTCTTACTATTTCTTAAACAAGTAAGAATCTCAAAAGCGTTCAAACCTGAATCTAGACCGCCAATAGTTCACTGTAGTGCCGGAATCGGTCGCTCAGGAACTTTTTGTTTAATTGGGAATGCCCTAAATATGTCAAATAAAGGCGGAGAAAATGAATTTTTCATACCCCAAATACTAACGGAATTACGTGAATATAGAATGGGATTAGTACAAACAGCTGATCAGTTGAAATTTTCATACATAACCATATTGGAAGGAATGAAAATATTTAAAAATGGCATTTCCAACGAAGCAGAAAAGAACAAAATACAACAAATTAACGTAATCAAGCAAAGATTCAAGCACACGATCCAACAGGAACAAATGCTAAAATAAGTACGCATGATAAAATCGTTTCAGAATTTGTAAACGCGGAATCTATAATAGAACTCGACGTAATAAATTTAAACACCTTAGACCCAAAAAAATCCAACAGACACGGAATGAGAATTAGAATTAGAGTCAGAAGACGAAGGCCAAGTCGAGGTCCTCACGGATCCTGAAGATATTTAAACAATTTTAAAGGCCCATCATGACTCACCATTAGAAGGACACGCCGGTGTTCAAAAAACATTCAACCGCATACGAAAAACATACAGATGGAAAAATATGCTTCAAGATATTACTACACACATACGCAGATGCGTAAAATGTCAATGCAGCAAGAAAGGAAAAATGTTAAAATTACCAATGAGGATCACTGACACTGCTAGTAGACCATTCGAAAAGGTTTATTTAGACATTGTTGGTCCTCTCCCAACTTTACAAGAAGGTAATAAATATATTTTACCGTTCAAGGACGACTTAACAAAAACGCTGGATTGTTTTCCTATTCCGGACAGCGTAACAGTAACAGTAGCTGAAAGCTTCTATAAAAATATTATCTTAAAGCATTTGGCAATTCCTGAAAAACTAGTTACAGACCAAGGCGCGAATTTCAAGAGCGATTTATTTAAAAAATTATGTAAGATGCTTCACATTAAAAAACTGCAAACAACTGCTTATCATCCTCAGTCGAACGGAGCTTTAGAACGATCACATGGCCCCTAATTGAGTATCTCCGAAGTCTAGTTGACGAGAATACAGGCACATGGGACCAATGGCTACCAGAGGCCGCATTTGTACACAACCACACACCACACACAGGTAGCAAATTTTCTCCCATAAACGCTTTGTACGGTTATCATAGAGTTTTACCCACCAATTTAACCAAAACCCTTAACCAATATATAATTTCGATGATTATTGCAATTTAATGAAATATAAAGTACAAAAAATGCCGTCTAAAATAAGAGAAAATCTGATAAACGCAAAGAAAAAATCAAAAGTTTTCTATGACAAAAATTCGAAAATTACAAGATTTCATGTAGGAGATATGGTTCTATTGAGAAATGCCGCAAAGAAACATAAACCTTCTTCCGTGTGGATGGGCCCTTTTGAAGTAAAAAAAGTATTTGACGACCTAAATACTTCCTTCCAAGTAGGCAAAAAGCTAAGGCGCGTGCACATCAACCGCTTAAAGAAATTTTAAAGGACCGTCTCCTAAGAGACCTAAATTATATATAAAAAAAAACACTTCATCGCGCCTAGTTATAAAAAATAAATGTCCTGCACTGCACATAAAGTAACAAATTTTATTAAGTTTTATTAAACAAATATTGCATTTAACTTCCTCTATAATTATAGCTTAAAAACATAACAACATACAAAATCGTAAAAAAAAATTTTTTATTTTACCTTATTAAATTCTGTTCACCGAAAATCAAACTAATCCGGTATTTATTAAAACTACAGGATTTTAGAATTAAACAAAAAGAAAATTTTTTAAAATCATTCAAATAATAGATTATTAAGAAAAACATTCAGAATGGACATTCAAGTATTCCAAGATTTTTATTGACCAATTTTTTTTGCTGACGGCAGAAAAAGAATTCTACATGCATTTTCATTCAGTGAAAATTATTCTTCAGTATTAAATGCGATGTGTTTTGATAAGTAAGTAAAATTTTGATGACGTCAAAAATTTTGAAAATTTTGAATCAGAAACGATTCCTTTTCGTAAAATTCTGACGACGACAAAATTTTGAATTATCCAAAAATTACAAAATTTTGAATCAGAAATAATTTCTTTTTGTAAAATTCTGACGACGACAAAAATTTTGAATTACCCAAAAATACAAAATTTTGAATCAGAAACAATTTCTTTTCGTAAAATTCTGACAACGACAAAATTTTGAATTATCCAAAAAATACAAAATTTTGAATCAGAAACAATTTCTTTTTGTAAAATTTTGACGACGACAAAAATTTTGAATTACCCAAAATACAAAAATTTTGAATTAGACACAAAAAGCGAAAAAACAGAAAGGGTAAAAGGACAAAAACAAAAGGACCAAGCCAGACAAAATACAAACGCAAGAAATAAATATAAGAAAACAACAATATACTTTTAGGCGTAACATAATAAATCGGTTTTGAAATAAAAAAGTACACTAAGAAAAAGCATACAATGCAATTTGCAACGGAAAATTTATAAGTTCAAAGTACGCAAATTTTTTGGTACGCAGAACCCGCTTAGCATGCAATTTGTAATGGAAAATCAATAAGTTCAAAGTACGCAAATTGTTTGGTACACAGAAAACGCTTACCATGCAATTTGTAACGGAAAATTTATAGGTTCAATATACGCAAATTGTTTAGTTCACAAAAAAAGCTTACCGTAGAATTTCAACGGACAAGACACTCAAAGAATCTTGAACCTATAATTTGAAATCAAAAGTATCAATTTTCAAAATTGATCGTTTAGATGATATTGCAAAATCAATTAATGGTTTCAATTGCATTTCCGCTAACGGAAATTGTGAAATACCACTTTTGCAAAATAAGAGCTTTTTTCCTATAAAAGCCGATATTAAAAGCGAAAAGATATCAGATAAGAAACGGAGATCAGATTGATTAAACAAAAAGTATTGTTAAAATCAAATCAGATTTAAAATAGTAAATAGTGTTGTTTGAAATATACACTGAAGAAAAGATCAAAAATTAGTTGATCAGATAAAAAGTGAGATTGAAAAGTAACGTATTGGTGAAGTTAAATTAAATCTGTTACGATTAAGTAAAAATTTAATTCTTCTTTCAAGAATAATTTAAAAAAATTTTTTATTGAATAATTTTTACAATTACAGGAAAATTTCGTATCTTGTATGAGCAGTTGTCTTTGTTGACTTTAATGGACTGTATCGTTTTTGTTTTATGAAAAATTATATTGAAATTTTTGTGGCCAACTTTATAAATTAATTGAAATTGAAATCTTAAGTAGAAATGAAAAAATAGTTTACAGTGAAGTTGTAACATTCCGCCAGCCTTGAAAAGCATGTTTTCAACACGTATGGGCCAATAAAATTTCAATATTTCAAATTATAATTGTTTTTTTTTGAATTAATTCATTTGATACTGTAACAATTTAACTGATATGTATAGTAATGGTTTATAATATGTTATGATATTAGATTAAAATTAAATAAAAGTTTTATTAACTATCCAAATAATCTGTGGAGACTGCACATTGTCATTCAGCTGGCAGGAAAACAATTAATTTCCTGATGGAACGGTCTATCAATCCTTTTTTTGTTTTTAGTGTTACAACGCGAACCAAATTATCGCGGCCAGGTTTAGTTGAAATTACCTTACCCATCAGCCATTTACAAGGAGGCATGTTGTCTTCGTTGATAAGAACTAGATCTTTAATTTGAAGATTTTTTGTTTGCTCAGCCCATTTTTTTCGCCTTTGTAATGTAGAGATGTATTCTGCTGACCATCGTTTCCTAAAGGCGTTATGCATTTGTTGTACCAGTCTCCATCTGGTCGCTGTGGTAAAATTGTCTTCTGTGTTTTCTGATGGAGGCATTTGTATAAGCCCTTGTGTTAAAAAGTGACCAGGAGTCAATGGTTCTATATCTCCGCAATCAAATGTATTAGACGTTATTGGTCTGGAATTTAAACAGGCTTCTACTTGACACAAAAGTGTGTTCATTTCTTCATA
The DNA here is from genome assembly GCA_963422695.1 of Xylophagus ater. NCBI lineage: Eukaryota > Metazoa > Arthropoda > Insecta > Diptera > Xylophagidae > Xylophagus > Xylophagus ater. Next base: position 31,438,560 of record OY730483.1, read on the forward strand.
TGTCAGCAACCGGTCATTAATCACCCTCTTTAAGTGAAACTTGAGTGATTTTACTGCAGACTCCCAAAGCCCGCCAAAATTTGGTGAGTATGCAGGAATGAAATGCCATTGAATTTCATCCCTTGAAAGTTGTTTTGCTATAATATTGTTATATTGTTGTAAAAATCGTTGCATTTCTGACAATTTCCTTGCTGCACCCACATAGTTTTTTCCATTATCACTGTAAATATTGGCGCAAATTCCGCGACGACTGGTGAAACGATGAAGGGCTGCCAAGAACATATCTGTTGAAAGATCGGACACCAGCTCGATATGTACTGCTTTCGTGGACATACATATGAATATTGCCACGTAACACTTCAACTGCTTAGAAGCTCTACCGTTCCAAGCCTTTACTTGAAATGGACCAGTGAAATTCGTACCTGTATTCGTAAAAGGACGGCAAGGTTGTATTCTATATGATGGCAAATTACCCATTTGTTGATTGAATCCCTTTGCTCGATATCTCTGGAAAATAACACACTCATTAATACATTTCTTGACAGCATGTCTTCCTCGTATAACCCAGTATCTCATATGTAGTACATTCATCATTAACTGTGTATTAGCGTGAAAATATTTATTATGAATGTCCTGAATTAATAATTTTGTAAGATGATGTGATTTAAACAATATGATTGGATGTTTCTTATTATAACTGACTTGAGCTTCTTGAATACGTCCACCCACCCGTAAAACACCTTCGGAATCGATAAATGGCAGTAGTGCAAACAGCTTGCTCTCTTTCTTCACTGGTTTGTCTTTATTGAGTAAATTTATTTCTACTTTGAAATCCTTAATTTGTGCGAGTATGATTAACTGTTTTCTTGCTGACTGAAGTTCTGAGACAGATAGATTTATGTCAATTTTGCGTCTGAGACCCCTTTGAGATGCCCTTACGTTAAATACAAAACGTTGACATCTTGCTACAACCGCCACTAATTTCTCAAGAGACGAATATCTTTGGAAAATATCTTGATTGACATCTGTATTGTTGACATTTAATGCACAAAGGTTAACTTCCATTCGCTGTTCCAGATTTGTATTTAAATTTTCTAGCATTATTGTGTTTTTATTGAAATCCTCTGTATACAGGAACTGTGGCCCATTCCACCAAAGGTCTAAACCAATTAACTTGTTTGCTGCTACTCCCCTCGATGCTGGGTCTGCTGCATTATTAGCTGATCGCACATGCCGCCAGTTGTTATATGGTAGTACTTCTAAAATTTGTGATGTTCGATTTGCAATGAATGTCTTCCATTTGCGTGGTGTAGCCTTAAGCCAAGCCAACACGACGGTGGAATCAGTAAATGCATATAATTCCAAGTTTTGAATATTCATTGCTGATTTGACCTTGGTAATCAAATTGGCTAACAAAACTGCAGCACACAACTCAAGTCGTGGTAAGGATATTTGTTTGATTGGAGAAACACGTGTTTTTGATACTAATAGCTTTACGGAAACTTGTTGATTTGTAACTGCGCGCAGGTAAATTACTGCAGCGTAAGCTGACTCGGATGCATCTGCAAATCCGCATAATTGAAGACTTGAATTTTCTGTAATATTCAGGTATCTTGGTATTTTTAATGATGACAAAGAAAATAATTCACTCCGAAATTCTTTGTAACTTTGTATTAAAGTATCTGGTAATCTGTCATCCCATGTTATTCCCAGAATCCAGATTTGTTGCATTATCAATTTGCCAATAACTACGCAAGGACTTAATAAACCTAATGGATCATATATTTTGGATATTTCAGACAAAATACTTCGTTTTGAGAAATTTTCAGATGGATCGAATTTTACTTCAAACGTAAAACAATCCAAAACAGGATGCCATCGTAAGCCTAAAACCTTTACTTAAGCATCTTCTTGTAATGGTAGAGAAACAGACACTTCACGATGTTCCTTGTCTACCGTTGTTAAAAATACTATTGAATTGGATGACCATTTACGAAGATCGAAACCACCTTTCTACAGCAACGTTGTTAATTGTAGTTTAACCTCTAACGCGTTTTGTAATGAATGAGATCCGCCCATGAAATCATCGACATAGAAATTATTGATCAAATTCTCCGCTCCCAGCTTGTAATTATCTCCTTCATCTAAAGCGAGTTGTTTTAGAACCCTTATGGCTGCAAATGGAGCACTGGATGTACCATACGTTACTGTTTGTAGTTCATATTCCTTTACTTGTTCATCACAAGAATTACGCCATAAGATTCTTTGAAAGGGAGTATCTTGGTTATCTACTAATACTTGCCGATACATTTTCGCTATGTCAGCTGTGTATGCCACTTTAAATTTCCTGAAATTTAATAGCAAAGACCAAATATCCTTTTGGATAGTAGGCCCAACTAATAATAAATTATTTAAGGAAATGCCTGTTGAAGTTTTTCTTGATCCATCGAAAACAACTCGTAATTTTGTTGTTGTACTATCTTCCTTTACTACAGCATGATGTGGTAAATAAAAACCTTTATTTTCTAATAAATTTTTGTGTTCATCAGGTACTTGCACCATGTGATGAAGCTCCAAATATTCTGTTATGAATTTTGTGTACTCATATTTTAACCTGGGGTTTTTCTCGAATCTTTTCTCCATAGACTTGAGAGTAAGTAATGCTGAGTTGTAGGATGTTCCCAGAACATCACAATCTTGTTTAAATGGTAAACGTACAATATAGCGTCCGTCTTCAGTTCTTGAATAGGTTTGAACAAAATATTCTTCTGCTTGTTTTTCTTCATTTGTCTGAGGCAATTCAATGTTTAATTCCTCTATCTCCCAAAATGATTTCAGACGATCACTAATGTCGATGCATGTATGAAAAGTATCCTTTTGTATATTTGCTATTGTTCCTCTACCGGAGACTACCCAACCAAATTTTGTCTCTTGAGCTATTGCAGTCTTTGGACCATTATCAATTTTTCCAGTTTGCAGAACTTCAAAAAATATATCAGATCCAACTACTATGTCAATTTTACTGGGATTAGTATATTTGGGACCTGCCAACGTAATCCCCGTAAAAACATTTTACTAATTCTTGTTGAAGGTATGTTGCATGTAACGTTTGCTAAAATAAATGCTTGGCCAGAGATTTGGAAGTCATTAAACATTGATTTTAAATGAATGTGTACCTTCCCGCGTATTTTTCTGCTCTTACAGACCCAATTCCATTGATAATAACCTTTGCATGTTTTCTTCTTAAATGTAATCTTTGCACACAATTTTCCGATATTAGGTTCACCTGCGAATCCGTATCCAATAAGATTCTGCATTCCTGATACTGACCAAAAGTATCCTTGATGTGTACAATAGCAGTAGGTAGAATTGTAGTATTCCTTTCATCCTCAAAATTAGCTGTATTTGTACATACTTGTTCTGGTTCTTGATTGCTATTTCTGCTTGAGTCTTGACTTGATCCCTTTTGTTCATGCAACAAAGTATTGTGTTTGAATTTGCAAACCTTACACCTGGAATTAGAAACACATTCCTTGACCATGTGTTTCGCCCTTAAACAATTGAAACAAAGTCCCTTCTCTTTAACATACTCCCTCCTCTTTTTTATTGTGAGATTCAGGAATTCTGGACACGTGAACACTCCGTGCTCACCTTGACATTTATAACACGAGTTGGATAATGCGAAAGAAATATGACTAACCTTATTTTTCTGATTCGAAGTGTTACTTGATAATTTAATCTCCTTGAGTGGTGTCAATTCATAAATTCTGTTATTGATAAACTTCACTAAATTTGCAAAAGTTATATTCTCATCTTCCTTCCGTTGCGAACACTCACGACGCCAAAATTTCAATGACTCATTGTCTAATTTTGTTGATAACAAGAACATTAGCCATCTATCCCAATTTTCAGTTGGCAAATCGAGAGCCTTTAGTGCTCGAACTGATTCATTAATGTTGCTACAAAGCAACCTAAGACCTTCTGCTGATGTTGTATGCAATTTTTGTTGCTCCATTATTGTTTGTAAATGTGAGTCTATGATGACTTCTTTCTTGTTGAACGTACTGACCAATTCCTCATATTCCTGTATATAATTTGCATCACTAATTGTAATGTTTTTGAGAAAGCCTTGTGCATCCCCAATCAAAGCGTGCTTCAAATATTGTAATTTTTCACATGATGATAACCTTTTTTGGTTATGTACTAAACTCTTGAACAAATCGTGAAATTCAGGCCAATTTTTGTAATTGCCATCAAATTTCGGTATTTCAATTCGTTGCAACTGAAAATTTGAATGATTTTCACTTTGTTGCCCATTATTTCTAGATCCCATACCACCATCATGTCCGATACTATTTTCTGTTGGAATTTGTTTCACTAATTCCGCCAATGCGACTTGGTGCCTCATTAATAGTTCACTTGCATCTTTCATTTCTGTGGTGTTGTCGGACAAACTTGTCTGCGGATTTATGGTAGTGCTCAAAGAATTGTCATTTGTTAATTCCTTAATTAACTTCGATGCTAAACTCTTCGTCTCAAAATATTTCTCTTCCATTAGTGTCCTTTCAGCGTCTTGCATCTTACCATATTCATCTTTACAATCAGGATGTAGTTCGATTTCTAATTGTACGATTTCAAACTGCTGATATAGTTCAATTAATTTGGTGATTCTCTCATTGATGTCATCTTCATTTCCAGACTTTTGTTGAGTAAAATAATTACCGATTCGAGAAATTTGAGCTTTGATTATACCACGCCTTTTGATTAACAAATCCATGTTTAAACTTATTTCAAATTTATCTATGGACAACTGCAATAACCTTTTAATTGTAACAAATTATATTTTTTCTTAACCTTGCCAATAAATTCGATATATTGATCCGGTTACGAAGGACCAAAAAATGTTACGATTAAGTAAAAATTTAATTCTTATTTTAAGAATAATTTAACAAAATTTTTTATTGAGTAATTTTTACAATTACAGGAAAATTTCGTATCTTGTATGAGCAGTTGTCTTGGTTGACTTTAATGGACTGTATCGTTTTTGTTTTATGAAAAATTATATTGAAATTTTTGTGGCCAACTTTATAAATTAATTGAAATTGAAATCTTTAGTAGAAATGAAAAAATAGTTTACAGTGAAGTTGTAACAAAATCAGATCAAAAGTATTGTTGAAATTAAATCAAATTTAAAATAGCAAATCATTTTGTATAAAAATATAGACTGGAGAAAATATTAAAAATTAGTTGATCAAATAAAAAAGCAAGTATTGTTGAAATTAAGTCAAATTTAAAATAGTAAAAGGTGTTGTTTAAAGTATACTCTGAAGAAAAGATCAAAAATTAGTTGATCAGATAAAAAACAGAGATCTAAAAATAACGGTTAAAATTAAAAGTTGAATCGAAGAAATAAGTTAAAATTAAAACTATTTTTGAAATAAGTATCAGTAAATCAAAAGTGTTAAAAAGTATTCATTGAAGAAAAGGTCAAATCACTTTGTAAGAAGATTGTGAGAAGAATTAAAAAGGAATTTGTTTAAAATATGAATCAATGCGTTCTTTCCCAATTTGAAAGGAATAGAGAAGTTTATTCAAAATAAATACAATTTATAATATTACTAAATGAAACTCTGTTTTATTTAAAAAACAAGCCCAAATAAAAAGTTTTCGTTGATTCTAGTCCCCGATAATAAGTCTAGACACGATCCGACATTCAAAGCAGAAAAAGTATTCAAAATAAATTCGCGATCAAAAGTCTAAGGCTAGTGTAAAGTGAATAATTTGAGTTTGGGACAACTCGATAAAGTGAACAGTGAAAAGTGAAACATTTCTGAAGTCGACTGAAGGTAGATAAAGAGAAGATCATTCAGAGATCAACAAATATTACACAACAGACACACCAATGTACAAATTCTATGACATTACTATTAACGAGTCTTTTTTCTCAACGAATGTGCCAGCGGTTGATTCCATCGAAGATCTGAGTGAAGAAATCAACATAGAAGAAAGTCTACATGCTCAGCAACAAACTCTTTACTGGAACGATGATAAATATCTACGAATAGCTCCGGCAGAAAATGAGGTTCCACGGAGTGTACTGTTCGACGAACACTGCGAGGAGTTGTCATTTCCCTCTATTTATCTCGGACAATTTCGTACTTTCAAGGAAGGATTCGTTGTAACACCATTCATGATAGCAACCGGTGAATTGCAAAGAGCATTTAGACGTGGACTTACTCCACAGCACTTGCTGTACATGGCAATGAAAATCTTACGAATACTCACACGAGATGCATTGACAGTTGCTTTCAAGTTCGTTGGGAAGGATACGAAACTCACCAGAGAACAAATAGAATCAACCGATTTCATCGATGGATGTCTCGAGAAAAATTTGGCGTTCTTGCGGTCGATTCCTAATTCCGTCTACTGCTGGTCGCAAAGAAAGAGCGACCTTTTTGCAATGATTCAGAAGTTAGGCAGACCTACATTTTTCTTAACGATGAGCGCGAGTGAAATTGGTTGGCCAAAATTAATGAAACTCCTGTATAAACTCCGAAATAAGGGAGCGGACATCGACTCAGACGATCTCGCGAATATGCGCCAGAATTCGAAAGCTACTCTCATCAACGAGGATCCCGTCACTTGTGCTGTCCATTTCAATAAACTCGTACAAGTCATTATGGGTATACTACAATCGAAACGTTTAAGCCCCTTTGGAAATCACTACGTCATTACTTGAAACGGGCCGAATTCCAGCACCGCGGTAGTCCACACGCGCATATACTGCTTTGGTTGAATGAACCTCCAATCGATGCCATAGGAGAAGATAAGGTTGCAGCTGAGAGTCTAATTGACAGACTTGTCTCCGTATCGCCAGCTGATGCTTCTGGTCATCAAAAGCTTCAGCGACATAAACATACGTTCACGTGTTACAAGAAAAGAAATTCCACCGCTTGTCGTTTTGAGGCCCCGTTCATGCCAAGTCGCTCAACAATTATATTTCAACCTATGGCAAAAACAGATCCACGTCGCATGCCGTATTCAACGATTTATAAGCGTATCTGGAAAGCACTCGAAGATAATGATTATCCCGATTTGGACGAGTTAACAACATCAAGTCGTACAATACGTACTTGGATATCTTGAGAGCCGGCATAACCACGCCACGAGTAATCCTCAAACGTCAAGCTACAGACAAGTGGGTGAACCCATTTAATCCGCTTATACTCAGTGTGCTAGGTTCAAACATGGACTTGCAATTCATCATTGAGGAATGGTCTTGCGCCGCATATGTGGTCGAATATGTGAACAAAACGAACAGGGGCATCAGCAACCTTCAGCGGAAAATTATTGAAACCGTGGACGAGCACCCTGAATTCGATATAGTAGAGATAGCGAGAAAACTCAGTGTCGATATATTAAACTCTGTAGAACTCACCAGCCAAGAAGCTGCTTGGTGTCTTCTTCGACAAGACAAGTCAAGGAGCTCTGTCAAGGTGGTTTATATTCCAACTTCATGGCCATTGGAGCGTGATCGCGTTCGAAAATCAAACAAGTTATTGGAAGAAGAAAACGTTGATCAGGACTCATGTGACGTTTGGCTAGAAAAATGTTTTGACAAATACCAAAGCAGGCCTCAACATTTAAGTGATATTACTTTGGCTCAGGCTGTTGCATATTACACAGTATCGATAGTCAATGAGTGGAAACGACGTAAGCTTTAGCGAGTCATTAGGTATCGGGACTATGACATGACAGCTGATCCAAATGAATACAAGCGTGAAATGGTCACCTTGCATTTGCCTTTCCCTGACGAGGAAAATGAAATTCTCGCTGAGAAAAAATACGTTCAACTTTATGACGACAACGATGTGCTCATAATGGAACGAAGGCGAGAATTCGAGGCTACTATCGATATCGCTAAAACCATCGAAATCTGTCGAGAATTGTGCATTGATGACGCCAACGAGGACGAAGAACTTTCGAGATACAGACCCTTATTCTGACTTCCTTGCAAACGCTAATACGGATGGCAAAGTGGACTTGACACTGGCTACTCTTTACAGTCTTGGCTCTATAGTTAAAAAACGTGACAACGTCATAGACAAGTCGGACTTTAATCTTCTGATGCGTTCAGCGAATCACCGCCAGAAAGGTCTCTTACTGAATGTCATCTCACATCTCTTAAACAACGAGACTCAGGAAAAATTGCAAATTTTCTTCACTGGCCCTGCTGGCTGCGGAAAAACATTCGTCATCAACTTGCTCCGTGAAATTTACAATCGCTTCGACCATACCGATGCGTATTGCAATGCATATCTCACCTGCGCGTCGACAGGGAAAGCAGCCGTTGCTGTTTATGGAACAACTGTCCAAACCGCTTTCAAAATCTCTATAGGGCGGACGCTGCCTCTATCATTTGAAGTGGCCCAACAATATCGCAGTCTCTTCAAGTACATCCAATGCATTTTAATTGACGAAATCAGCATGATATCAGCGGAATTGAACAAAAAAATTGACTCGCGATTGAAACAAATCACAGCTGTTGACTCTTTTCACGGTGGAAAAGACAATTTTCTCATCGGGGATCTACGACAATTACCAGCTCTCCGCGCAACTGTTATTTATAAGCAATCGAAAAATACCAAGGTAGGTCCAACATTGTGGCGGAGCCTGGGATTCTACGAACTCAACAAAGTCATGCGTCAAGCCAACGTCAGCTTCTCGGGTTTGCTTACAATAGTCGCAAACGGCCAAATATTGGACGAGTGCGAGCAGAATTTGATTGAATCTCGCTTCTTTACTAAAGACGAAGCTGACGAACAATATCCCAACGGAGTACGGTTGTTCTTCAAAAATCACGACGTCGATAATAAGAACAGAGAGATTCTTAACACTGCCTCAGAGAAAGTGTTATCTGTAGTGAAAGACAATTTCGCCGGCTACAATAGCGCTGAACAACCAGCACACGTTCGACAACAGCTACACAAAAAGCCCGTTTTGGATACTGGAGGATTGCCATATAAACTTACGCTCGTTAAAGGGCGGCCTTACATGATATCGACGAATATTGACGTGTCGGATGGTTTAGCAAACGGAGCCGTAGGGTTTTTGCAACTCATTGAATATGAGAACGAGACCCAAGCTGATGACAATAATATCGACGGAGAGAACTTTAAAAACCATAGCATTCGGCAAGACAACGGCACGGTGAAGCGCGTGTGGTTACGATTTCCTGAAAATTGCAAAATTGGTCGAAAAGTGATGAGACTCGCGACAAGATACGTATTACGAAATGATATAGCAAAAGACTTGGTTCCCATCGCACGCAGAAATTCTACTACTTACTTAAACACGAATCGAACAATAACTGCCAAGCGAAATCATTTTCCTCTCATTCCTGCCTGTGGTATGACGATTCACAAATCACAAGGTGGAACTTTCGACCAAGTTGTCTACGCTTACGACAAGTCGCAAGACCAACAGCTCGTCTACGTGGCTCTCTCGAGAGTAACTAATCTTGGTGGACTTTTCATTGTTGCACCAAACAACAATCGACAATTTCATCATGGGGTGAGAATTGCAAGCACCTTGATTCCACTCCAAAATGCATTTGCTAGACTTCCAAATAATTCGTTACACATCTATCAGGACTCGATTTTAGAAATTTTGGATCACAATCTATGTACATCGTTCTTCGTGTTTAATTGTCAAAGTCTTAGGGCATACAACAACGACCTCACAGAAGCGGTCATTCAACAATGTACTTCCTTGATGCTTGTTATGTAAAAATTATTTGGCTCTTTCCAGTATTTGAATCGAATTTATTGCGAAATAGTTGTCCATTTTTTTTAATGGTGTCGAAAGTTATTTAACTTAGTCGGGTGTTCTACCGCAGGAATGAAATGAAAACTTTCTGGAAATGTTCTATTTTTATTTGATTTCAGAACTCTCTGCTTCTCAGAAGATTTCCAACGATATCAGCAAGTAGGAGGGATTTCTCGAAGAATTAATATTGTTTGGTAAAAAATGCATGATCCAAAAAAAACTTACTTATTGCGCTAGTTTGGTTGTTGTTCGGAGTTATTAATGAAATAAAACCCTTTTATATATATATTCGCCTTTAAAATTCTTTATTGTCTTTTAAAAATCACTTAAACTTTAGCTATTGACACTTTGGTATTTTTTAAATCACCCCTTTTTTCTTATTTTATAATCGTTCTTCTTAAAAATATCGTTAAAGCAGTTACGAACTTCTTGTTTAATTAATTTACGACTTTAACTTTCTTCAAAAAAAAACAAAACTTCGTGTATAAACAGTTACGAACTTCTCGTATAATTAACTTACAACTTTAACTTTCTTCAAAAAACAAAACTTCTTGTATAAAAATAGTTACGAACTTCTCGTTTAATTAACTTACAACTTTAACTTTCTTCAAAAAAAAAACAAAACTTCTTGTATAAAAATAGTTACGAACTTCTCGTTTAATTAACTTACAACTTTAACTTTCTTCAAAAAAAACAAAATTTCTTGTATAAAAATAGTTACGAACTTCTCGTATAATTAACTTACAACTTTAACTTTCTTAAAAAAACAAAACTTCTTGTATAAAAATAGTTACGAACTTCTCGATTAATTAACTTACAACTTTAACTTTCTTCAAAAAAACAAAACTTCTTGTATAAAATTAGCTACGAAATTCTTGCTTAATTACTGGCTTTTCGCTTTCTTTTCTTGATCAGCAATTACTATCTCCCGTTCGCCCTTAATTGAATAACCAAAAAATATCTAAATGATCACTGCTCCCGGCTATCCGATATTTTAAAACTGCCTTTTGATTATTCAAAGCAGATATTTTATAGTTGGAAAATTACGTACTTTGCACCTAGTGTTCCAATTAAGTCGCAGAAACGTTGATGAGTTAGGCAACCGTCCTGATTTACTTTCGATTTGGAAGCTTTCCATGAGTCATCAATTTCGAAATGCACCAAATAATGTTAATGCATTTCACAATTGGTTATTTTGCGTTAATTTTATTGCCGATGGTGCAAAGTACAATTTTCGTTGAAGAAGTAAATAACGTTCTGAAACTTTTTGGTTTACAGAAAACATTTCAGGTTTCAGAAACATATTAGTTTCGAGAAACATGTTGTTGCAAAGTGCGTTACTCTTTGGAAGATATATGTAAGGTTTTGTTACATAACATTCCTTCATATTGCCACAAGAAAATTATATTTACTTTTAAACAAAGAAAACGAATACTTTGTTAAAAAGGAGATATAATTTTCTGTATGTTTACATATAAAATTGTTAGCGAGCGACGGAAAATTAAAAAAAAAATTAGTTGTTCTTCAACTACAAATACAATATGAACTTATTACTACTAAAAATTAAATATGCCAAATAAACTAAAAAAAAAATTTACATTTACATTTTTTTTATAACAATAATTTTTATTATTCAATACTAAAATTAAAAAGATTTATTGCTTCAATTTGTTTATAATTTAATTTACTACAGTTGTAAAATAAAAATGAAAAAAATGTTTTGCCAGGTCAGCATTTTCACGAAAGGTTTACGGTTAAAAATTTTTGAATGGGCCATGCAGTTTTTGTTTGCGTACAAACAGTAGATCACTTTCTCAGTGACTCATAAATGATTTTGGTTTTGGTATATGTTTGTTTGGTATTGGAAAGAACAAGAGTAGCTTTTATTCGGCAAAGGTTATTGAAAATGTTCTTGAAAAAAAAATTAACCTAATAGCAAATGTTTGCTTATGATTTTTATTTTTCGCAAACAAATTTTTTATTGAGTGCATTTAATGCATTTGTTGGGGGAAAGTATAGATTATTTTTTTTTACTAAAACTGAAAAATTTAATTTGAATTGGATTGGTTTTAATACAAAATTTTTTCTTTTCGAGTTTTATAATTTTTTTAGATTATGATCTAAAATATTTTGAATTGGTTTTATTTATATTTTTATTAAAAATTCTGCTATTTTGCGATAAAAAAAAAACGAATGACCTATATTTATTTAAAATTTTTTCTTTGGGTTCACGTTTCAATATTAAATGTAAATTATTTCAATGTACGGAAAAGATTTTTCAATTTATGTGTTTGCATTTTTTTTTGGTATCATATTTCAAAACAAAGTAATTTGTAAAAACTTATGAATGGGAAGAATAATCACCTTTTAAGTGATTCAAAATTAAAAAAATTTTTGTTTTGACGTGTGCTATTTAGTAATGAATTAGTTCTATTTACCTTTTAATTAAAGAAAAAATGTTTGCATGTTTGCAAGAAGAAAATGGCACATATTTATATGTCCCAGTTTTTGGTTTAAGGGGCAAAATTTATTGGAACTCATTTAATATTATTTTCTTTTCGTTTTTTTTGAAATGGATGAAGTATGATTCTGTATATAAAAAAAAATTAAATAATATTATGAAAAAATTTTAAAATAATGTGGTTACCCTATACCGCGGAAAAGAAAGTTTTGTATTTGGTAACTTCCGAATTGGTTTTTGGGACTCTTTTTCTCATACGAGTTTTATAGTTTTTTAGATTATGATCTAAAATATTTGCTTTCAGCTTGTTGTGTTCAACTGGGTTTTTAATGTCAGATAGTATAATATTATTAAATGTTTTAATCCCACCGCTATTTGATGAGTTTCTATGCCTTTTGTTTTCATACGTAATTTGATTATCAAGCATATTACTTGTTTTTTGAGGACTTTTAATGATTTTTTGCTCTCTTATTTGTTTTTAAAGGCACTACAAATCCTAACTTTCTTGTCACTTGGCTCAACAAGGGAACTTCCAACATAAACTGTTTTCGAACACCATGGTTTACCTTGTTTGGAATTCATTTTTATCTGAATTAATTTCCTTAGAAGAGAAATGCGAATTTCTTTGTTGTTTGGCAAAACATGTGCTTAAATTGCGTCCTGGTTGCAAGCAAAAGTTGCATTTGATATTATTATTGTTTAAATTTGTTATCATGTTTATTTTTTCATTAATTTTTTGGTCGGAATGAAGTTTAGATGTATTATTGGTGTGTCCGTAGACATGACATTCATTACAATAGGGGGTGTTCATGCGAGTTTTGCACTCATTGAAAACATGACCCAACCTATTACAAAAACCACATTTCGTTCGTTGGTTTTGAAAAGTATTATTATTATTATTGTGATTATTATTTTTATTGTTGTTAAAATTATAATTGATATTATTTTGAAAATTGTTTCTATTATTGTTATCTTCCCTATTTCGGTTATCGTCGTATTAACCGTTAAAATGATTGTTATAATCATTATTATTATCATTATTATTATTCATATAATAATACTTGCTATAATTATTGTTATTATCATTATTATAGTTCTTTGGGGTTACAAGATTTTGATTGTTTATATAATACTTATGCGCACGGCCATGAGGAGAAATTACATTAGGTGTAGAAATTAGTTGAAAATTTTCGGGTGTATTGGATGAGAAGTTATTATATAGATTGGGAGATAATTGAGTGAACTGTTTTTCCATTTGCTCAAGATATTCTGCCTTAGCAGCTAATGTCTCGAAAGTTTTATGTTCTTCATGAAGGAAGAAGAGTCGATGATTATAACTTAATATCCCATTTTGGAATGAAAATATTGCCGTTTCCTCTAAATCTTGTTTTACGGATCCATACGCCTTAGGGTGCCGTTGAATTGCTTGATCTGTACAATCTTTCAGGAGAGATTGTATTCGGCCTGCAAACTCTGAAAGAGTTTCTCCAGTAAATTATCTGGAGTTTTGTAATTCTTTTAACAATATAGCATAAGGTTTACGTTCAATTAATTTCTCTTGAACAGTATTCAAAAAATCTGTAAGATTTCGCGTTGAAGTATTTACTAAAATTGTGGCAGCTCGACCACGGAATCTAATAGGGAGAAGGGATGCGAAATTTTTTTGCTCTTCTGCTGAAAGAATTTTGTGTGCTGTTCGACAACATCCTATAAACATAGATACCTCGGATGCTAGATTAGGACCGATTTCCGCGCTAAAAATTGGAATTGAATTCTCAACAAATTGACTTATTATTTCAATTGACATTTTTATAACCTTAAATATAAAATAAGTGAAAATATATTAATAATTAAATCGTCTTAAAAAAAAATTTTGAAAAAATATCTGCTTCTGTTCATGATTAGTATAATAAACCGCTTCGCGTGCATCCTGATTCTCCTTCTTGATGATTAAGTGACGAAAATTTTCCAAATTGTTGTTGTCAGATGATAGCTTGTTTATTATTTATTTGTTCTCGAAAGTATGTTACCGCTCTTCAATTTAAAATTTCAGAGGAGAGGTTCGTTGAAACATTCGCCGAATTTTTGCGCAGATATTTTTAGTTTATTTTTTCTGAAATTTTTAACGGTTAGCAACTCAGAACTACCATAGCTGCCCCACTGTTATGTAAAATTTTTTTGAACGTACTCACCTTGGCTCTTTCCAGAATTTCAATCGCATTTATTGCGAAATAGTTGTCTATTTTTTTTAATGGTGTCGAAACTTATTTAACTTGGTCGGGTGGTCTACCGCAGGAATTAAATGAAAACTTTCTGGAAATGTTCTCTTTTCATTTGATTTCAGAACTCTCTACTTCTCAGAAGACTTGCAACGATATCAGCAAGTGGGAGGGGTTTCTCGAAGAAGTAATATTGTTAATGGTGTCGAAACTTATTTAACTTGGTCGGGTGGTCTACCGCAGGAATTAAATGAAAACTTTCTGGAAATGTTCTCTTTTCATTTGATTTCAGAACTCTCTACTTCTCAGAAGACTTGCAACGATATCAGCAAGTGGGAGGGGTTTCTCGAAGAAGTAATATTGTTTGGTAAAAAATGCATAATCCAAAAAAAACTAACTTATTATGCTGCTTTGGTTGTTGTTCGGAGTAATTAATCAAACAAAATAATTTTATATATATATTCTCCTTTAAAATTCTTAACTGTCTTTTAAAAATTACTTAAACTTTAGCAATTGACACTTTTATATTTTTTAAACCACCTCTTTTCTCTAATTTTACAATCGTTCTTCTTAAAAATATCGCTAAAGCAGTTACGGGCTTGTCGTATAATTAACTTTCAACTTTAACTTTCTTCAAAAAACAAAACTTCTTGTATAAAAATAGTTACCAACTTCTCGTTTAATTAACTTACAACTTTAACTTTCTTCAAAAAAAAAACGAAACTTCTTGTATAAAAATAGTTACGAACTTCTCGTATAATTAACTTACAACTTTAACTTTTTTCAAAAAAAAAAAAAACAAAACTTCTTGTATAAAAATAGTTACGCACTTCTCGTATAATTAACTTACAACTTTAACTTTCTTCAAAAAACAAAATTTCTTGTATAAAAATAGTTACGAACTTCTCGTTTACTTAACTTGCAACTTTAACTTTCTTCAAAAAACAAAACTTCTTGAATAAAAATAGTTACGAACTTCTCGTTTAATTAACTTACTGCTTTAACTTTCTTTAATTAAACAAAACTATTTGTATAAAAATAATTATGAACTTCTTGTTTAATTACTGGCTTTTCGCTTTCTTTGCATGCACCTTGATTGGGATGCACGGGGTACAGTTTGCCTATCCTAGTTTCTTTCAATATGCCAGGTTGTCCGTCGACTCGCTCTTCTCGCGTGCGTCGTGAAACGATTCTCTACTCGCATTCCATGTGCAATATGTATTGCTTCCGAATATAGCAGTGTTTTCGCCAACGCTCCGCAGACATAACGTAAAGGAAGCAGTTGACGGTGTAGCTGGTGGATTTAAGGCTATTTATTGCCTATTTGTAGCTGTGGAATAAACGCGTTGGCCATTTTCTTGATGTACTGCTAAGTGAACAACAGTTGGTTTTCGTCCATATTATGGAAATAAAAGAATTCGCCATACGGTTTCATTGCTGCTTATGTATTTTCCAGTGTGATACTCTGAGATTTCATCGATATGTATGATCACATTCCTATGAGTTCCTTCTGGTTGCACGCCAAAAACAGGCATGTCGCTTCCTTTATTCACGTACTTACAGATATATTTAATTGATTTAACGGAGCTGCAGTATTCCACGTTTATGTGCGCTTTGCATGTTTCTGATAGCAAAAGCGAATATGGAAGAACCAAACACAAACAATTATTGGATATTGCAGGGCATCCTAGCATCGATGAGTTTCTGAAATTTTCGTCAATTGATCGTTTCTCTGATGAAGAAGGATATATCTACGTTGAAATTGATCTCCCACTATGACAATGCCACTTCATCTATAGTTGGAGCATTGAACCTTCGTACATGTTCTCCAGCAGGCATTTTGTCACCTTGAGTAACAATTTTGTGTGAATCAGATGTCATAATATTAGACGATGTTTTGATCAAACGCACTAAATTGCTTTTTTCGTGAAGAAACTCTTGCAATTGGGAAGCGATGGATCTTCTTAGGCCAGTAGAAAATTCGCAGCATGCATTCCATTCATCACTGCCATCACCGATGAAATAGATTTGTAAGAATTTATGTTGACCATCTGGGAATGGAAGCAGGGAGCCAGGTTTATGATAAATTTCTCCTTTCAGTTCGTAAGTTGGCAGGAATTGAGCTGTTACAATTTCTGCCACGAGCGATATCACTTGGTAACATGAATTGTAGGTCCTGATGTTAAATAGAAAATGGTTTGGTTCGGCGGTGTATCCGACAAGCCACGGTTTTAATAACCCTGGTGGTTTTCCAAGTTGAGACAGTTTAATTTTTCTGGTGGCGCAGCACATTCCTTTCATTTCTCCATTAAATTTCAGAGCCTTGCAATAAGGACACACTTCAGTCATAGTGCCGATTAAAAGATGCCGGCTCAAATTATAATTATCAGATAGGTAGTACCAGAATGTGAAGCGATTGCAATCGCGTGATTGCTGTTAACCAGGTCTTATTTGACGTTGATCTGCAGTCCCTCATTGACTCTGTTGAGAACGAAGCAGATCTGAAGTTGCAAAGCGCAATTGCCGTGCTCGCAATAGTGCATCCTCAATTCTGGCTGCACGTCGCTGTGCTGTTTCCCCGGCATGTATTTGAGCCAACATTTGTCTCTTTCGGTCGTTCACCGATGCTTGTTCTGCCTCAGTTTTATTTGCAATTACTCGTCGCACTACTTCCATTGATATTCTGCGAGGCATTATATATATGAACTAAAGCAGATTGATAGCACTTATTCCAATGATGCCACCAAAAACTAAGAAAAAATGTTATTTTAAAGAAAAGGCGTTAAACCAAGAAAAAATATCGTTTTCGAACGATGCTAATAAAAAGGAAGAGGAAACCCAATTTCCAAGCGATACTACGAAAAAGCGAAGTGAAAACGTAAATTTCCCAACGATGCTAGGAAAGACGAAAAAAAATGTTATATTCGAACAGTGCTACGAAAAAAGGAGAAAAATTATTGTTTTTGAACCACGCTATAGAACGCAACGAAAGGAAATAAAAAGTGTTAGGGCCACTGAGTTTTATGTTTTTTCAGGTCATAAGAGCTTACCAACGTTGTCGCTGTCAATGTAAATTCTTTGAGCGCCAAATTTCCAACGATGACAATGAGGGGAATCTTCAAATCAACGATGCCAAAAAAATTGAAGAAAAAGCGTTAAAGGAAGGAAAAATGTCTTTCCAACAATTGAAATTAGATGGAAAAAAAAACCTCGCGTCACGTTCACAAAAATCACCGTTTCTTTATTTCCACTGAACAAACAAAAATGTCGAAGGAAATCATTAATATATACCCAAACTTTTGCACAAATAATAATTTTTTTTTATTATTTGCACTGAAAAAAAATCTCGAAAAAACCGATAATTCTTTCCAACAATATAAAAAAAAAAATTTTAGCCACTATTTTTCAAAAATATTAAATGCTTACTGGTTGAAAACAAAATATAAACTGAGAAAATTCCATATATACATCATTAACAATTTGTGTATATGCGTGAATTATCACTATTTGGTATATGGATAATGCTTGGTATATTCTCGATGGAAGTGCATTAATTACATGAAAACAAAGTGCATCACTAACACTATGACACAAGCGTGTTACTGATACATTTTATAAAATCTTTTTTTACGTGTCACAAGTGTCACATAGGTATACAAAGATTATAAAAAGCCGCTCATATTAGAAAGGAACGTTTTGTAAAAATTTCAAAGCAATCGGTGAAGAACTTTCGGAGTTTAGCGATTTTGTACAAACGTACACTTACGATATTATTTATATAGATAATGCTTCGGCACAAAGAAAGTGCATACTTCTTAAAATGTGGAAAGAAAACAATTTATTCGGTCTATAATAAAAAATTTCTTTCCGTCATTCTGTTTGGCTGAGTTTTATAAGAGAACTCGATCTACTACGAGAAACTTAATTATCTTAGCATTTTTGTCGTAATGCTCTTTAGATTTTTCCTTAGCTCTATTTAAATTTGATGTCGAACACTCTACATAATTGTTTGAACAACTCCCAAGTGAAATTTACCCCTCGGTCTCTAAGCAAATTTTCCGGTATGACCAAGAATTTTTAAATAATTTTGTTCTAAAAATTTTTCTTGCAGTAATAGCTTCACCATCTGGTACTACTACGCAATTCAGAGTGTTAGTTAGATCATCCCGGAATTGCCTTATAAGAAAAAAACAATTTTTCAAGGCTTTGAGTTAGTTCCTTCTTTGGTTCCGTAATTGTAATAAAATTTTCTATATGCATACTTTTTCTTCTACTTTTCGCTTAACCAGCGCAAGGCAACAATCGATCAAACTACCGAGGGATACCGGCATTGCTATCTACTATTACTGGTCCAAACTATTGATCAAATATTTTTTCGTTGTTAATAACATTAATAAACTCCAATAATTCTATTTCGGTATTTGAAATGTTTAAATCTGGTCAACTGGGTTAATGGAATTTTATTGTATCCCTGTAATGATTTGAAATTGTGTCCGTTAATCGAAAAGTTCGTTTCGTAAAATTTTCAAAATATTCCTGTTTCAAGTATTCTCCTGCAAGTTCAACGTCTGTTAAAAATGTGTTGTTATGTTTTCCCAGTATTTGGGCCAGAATCTGTCACATCTTATTTGGTTTGTTTCTAGTAAGTTCGTTAGCATCGCCATTATTTCTGTCACGCTCCTCCAAACCATTAACCATACATTTTTCTGGTTTGTTGAAGTGGTGATTGCATTAAAATATGTTCCCTATTTATTTCACTTACTTTCACTAAATTTGCGTTTATATAATTTTCCGTGATGCGACTTTGTGAGATCAAAAGGAATTATGTCAGAATTCCGAATTCAGGGTTAGTATCGCATTTCCATGCTTTACCATATACTCAATCTGATAATCATTTTTTGACAGCTTGTGATGGAATCGCGCTAATCGTGTTGTGGGTACCTTAACTTTGAATAACCGTTTTAATTTTTTATGATCGTTATTCACAATAAATTTTCGGCCCTAAATATACACCTAAAGTTTTTTGTCGCCCATGCAGTGGCTGATAGTTCTTTCACTATTGTAGAATAATATCTAAAACTGCTCCTATCGCCTCATTACTTTCATCCGTAATTAATGTTAATGGTTTAGAGAAATCGGGGTAAACAAGCAGTCGTGGTGTTATTAAAGATTTTTTTAGAGAGGTGAAAGATAATTCACACTGCTCGCTCAATTTAAATTACATATCCTTTCTGATTTTTTGAGAAATCTGGTGCGAATTTTCTATAGTATTTCTCTAGTCCCAAAAATGACTAAATTTGACGGATTATTTTTGGTATTGGAAAATCATGAACACATGTTATTTTATATGGATCAGGTAAGGCTCTTTCTGGTGAGCATTTGTTTCCCAAATATATAATTTCCTTTCCAAGAAAATTGCATTTCTCAGGTTGACGTTTTAAGTTATGGTTTCTTAACCGGGAAAACTTGAATCCAACTTCATATGGTCAAGTAAAGTTTTTCCATATATAACGATATCCTCCATATAAACAAAACACAAAAAACCCTGTAGATTTAATATAGGGTTCACAAATCGTGGGAAAGTCACAGGGGCTCCCGTGGGGCCGAAAGCCATTCTTAGAAATTTGTAGTGTTCAAATGGGTTCCTAAATGCGGTTTGGTACAGTCTTCATTACTAACGAAATCATGATGGTATCTACTAGCAAGATCTAGTGCTGTAAAATACCTTGAGTGTCCCAATTGATCCAAATTATCTGCGATGAATGGTAGAGGAAATGCATCGCTGATTGTGGTTTGATTTAATTTTTTGAAGTCAACTACAACTCTCCATCTTTTTTCTCGGTCTGGTCCATTCTTTTCTGGTACCACCAACAATAGGGAGTTCCAGGCATTCTTACTTGGGGCGATTAATTCATTGTCGGGCATTTCCTGAACTTATTCTTGTATTACTGCTCGTTGTTCTTCAGGCAGGCGATACAGTTTTTGGCTCACCGTTGCCTGGTCTTGTTGAATAGGAATTATATGTTCACAAGAATTAGTGTATGTATGTAGGTAGATATTAATAAAAACACCGTATTTGTAGTAAATAGAATTTATTATATCAGAGTTCTGAAGCCTTTCAACTCTTAATTGTAAATGTGCTAAAGTGATATTTTCTCGACGTTGTATACATAATTTATTGGAGCAAAGATTCCTAAGTCTTTTAAAGCTTATATGAAATTATTAACGAAGTAAATCCAATTTCATCACCTCCTACACTCGTTCATCCTGCTCGTCATCTGACCCAGATGATCCTTTAGGCCACTTCTTCATTTTGTCTGCGCTGCTGTATATTACACCTGGTCCTTCACTTTCTCTGATTTTCTAGACTTCATACCGATTATTTTTTCCAATTTTAGTTATGCGATATGGTCCAGAGAATTGAGTTCTTGCCATTGCTACTAACTCATCAGTTTTATAACTTGGTGCTTTCTTTCGACTTTTGTTGTACCCTTTTTTGGTTTCTTGCTCAACTTTAAAAATTTGTTCTCTTCCTGTGTTTCGCAATTCATCTCTACGTTCTTCAACCACCTTCGTTATCTTTAAATCACTTCTTACTCTCATTTTCAACTTTCATTTCTGGTCTTATTTTGGTTTGTCTCCATCTTTTTTTCTTTCATTTTTTGTCTTCTTATCCTTTCCTCCCTTATCATCTTCACCATTTTTATCCTCACTTCAGTCTTCCCCTTTTCCACCTTTGCCTTTATCCTTCGATAATCAACACATAATTGCTTCGTGCCATCCATTTTGACCACCAAAACTACTAGGCTCTAGTAATCAGACATGCTTGGTTGAACAATATAATTTTGAATTCATTGAAAAATTTGTTTCTCTACGATCTTATGTTTCTTCGGTGGTAGAAGTTGTGCTTCAATTTGAACTGGTTCATCATCTGGTAGAAGAATTTTCATTTTGACTTCGGTATCGCTAACCAGGTTTGGATGAAAATTTAAAAATGATTTTATAATTTCATTCCCAATTTTTTTATATTCTGTTTTAGTATTTTGAAATATTTCGTTTTTTTCGTCTTCATATGGTGACTATACTATTGTTAAAAGACATGATTTTTAATCCATCGAATTTACATCTTGTGGTACGTCTTCCCAACTCTTTCGCACTTCTGTTGATTTGTGGTTAATGGTCACATAAGCTTGTGCCAATACATCCATTCCGACAATAACATCGGGTTCCATAACTTCGTCCTGTATTACAGAAATATCTATGTCTTTAAACTGCGACTGATCAATTTTCATGGTAGCTGTAATTTTTCCAATTGTATTTAGATTCGTACCAAGTGCACATATTGTTATTAAAAATTTTAATAAAATTTTTTGGATTGATGACGTCAAGAAATTTTTGCTTCATCAGGGTTAAATCCGCTCCAGTATCTATTAATGCCATAAAATTTTTATTTTTTATGAAAATTTGTTTATGCATGTTATTCTTCCTGACTATGTTCACCGCTGCTTTATTGAGACATTGATTGTTACTTGGGCATGACACGCTTTTATGACCAAATAAGTTAAATTTAAAGCACTTAGGTCCTTTGCTCGCATCTGGACAGTTGTTAGTTTGATAACCTTTTCCACCACAATTGTAACAATTTGTCATCTTACCTTTTTCTTGATTTTTCTGACCAAAATTCTTATGTTTACTTTCTTCCTTCCGCGCATCGTCACTTCGTTTCTTCTTCTAATCGGCTTGTCGTCGTTTTAATCGTTCATAAATTAAAAATTATTATTATTATTATATATTTCAAATCCCCAATTGATTTAGCACTTTCAAGAACAATTTTATCTGGAGAATCGTCAATAATTCCATCAGTAACATAAGGAATTAATGCTTTCGAAATCAATTTGCAATGATATATTATGCATTTCATAAAGGAATCCCTTGCATGTTTCATTTGATCGCTTAATCCGTTTTCGTATTTGTTGATGTACCACACCACTATCGACGTCATCGGAAAATTCTTCTAACAATAGTTTCTTCAATCTTTTCCATGATCTCAAATTTTTTTGGGTACGAACGAATTTTAATGCCGACCCATGAATCATTCGTTTAGCGTAAATTAGCATTTCAATGGCCTTACAACCTGCTAAACTCTTCGCAAAATCGTGGAATTCATTTACCCAATTTTGAATTGAAACTTTCCCATTTTCTGAAAAGATTTCTATTGCGCTTTCTAAATCACGGAATTTAATAATTTTTCCCGTTTCCTCATTTGATTTTTGCCAAGAACTTTGTGAAAACTTTGAATCACTGTTATCTGCTTCACACTCGCTATCACTTTGGTCTTTTGTGCGTAGAAACTTCCTGTCTGTCAACTTGCCGCATCGTATTTGAATTCCCTTTTGTGAAATTCTCATTGAATTCCTCAATTCATCTTTTGTGAATTCATCGTGATCATAATTCTTTGAAGTGGTCTTCTTTTATTTTAAATTTTGTACGTCATTTTCTTCTTCAGTTGTTATGCTATAATTCCTGTGGTTTAGTAACTTACCTTGTACTTTTAAATTGTTTGCAGGCTTCTGTTTTGTATCTGCTGCAGCACGAAAGTCTCTTGCATTCTTCCTGTCATTATCTGAATTACGTGAGTTTTTTCTGGCGACCACAGTATCGTCTTGTCAATAATCTTCATCGTTTTCACTGCTCCCTGCAAAATTTTCTCCTTATAAATTCATTTTTTGTTGCTGCTCTGCTATCTGCTGCTGTTGCTTCAAAATTTGCGGTTATAGTTCTGCAATTTGATTTTTTAGGTCAAATATCATTAAGTTCTTACTAGTCGCTCCATTTTGTGTGGATTCTTGGTTGTAAGAAAGAAGGCGATTTATGAATGCAGCTTTCTTCCCTGTACAGTCTGCTGAGTTCTTATCTAGTTCCTTTCTGAGCTGCGCCACGGTCATTTTTTCAAAAGTTTTCCATATTTTTTTTTATTTTGGTTAAGCTCCCATGTAGGTAGATATTAAAAACACAGTATTTGTAATAAATAGTATTTATAATATCAGAGTTCTGAACCCTTTCAGCTCTTAATTGCAACTGTTCTGAAGTGATCTTTTCTCGTCCTTTTATACATTATTTATTGGAGAAAAGATTACTAAGTTTTTAAAGCTAATATGAAATTATAAACTAAGTAATTCTAATTTCGTCGCCTCCTACATGTAAGCTTATCGTTAGGTAAGTGGAATATGTCATTATATTCCTAACATATCCGAATTATGGAATTTGTTTCCTCTTCAGTTGCATTGTTGTATAAATATAATGTTCTTTTAGCATTTGTTTTCTATTTTTGTTTGCTATATCTTCATTTAAATTAAATAAATATTCTGCAGATTCTGCGGAAAGAAACTGGCAAATAGTTTCTTTGGTTACTTTTTTAAATTTTTCGTACAAGTGTATTAAATTGTATTTTTCGAGAGGGTGATTCGTGATGGTAAAGGGTTTGACTTTCTTGCTAGCTAATTCCGTGCTGACAGTTATTTTTTTTGGCTGGTGACACCAAACAATTTTCAAGAAAATTTCACTCTCATAGTTATTTTGATAAGCAGAGTCTATCTTGCTTGAATGCCACTTCTATCTGGAACAACTTTTTTGGCCTTGCTGCGATATGAATTTGTCCCTGACTCTCTATTTAATATTCCAAATCGCTTTCAAAATTATGGTTTAGAGATGTTTGTCTGTCCTCGCGCCTACTTACAATTTTAGCCTTAGGTACCGATATGCCTGGTGAAATCTACATGGACCTCTTCTTTCGAAATTGTGAACTCACCCGTGAAGAGTGATATGCCGAAATTGGCTTCATCGAGATTGATATCGGAGAAAGTTAATTGTTTGCTTGGGCCTTTGACATTAAAATTGTGAGATAAGAATTCATACCCTAGTATACCATCACATGGAATTGGTGTACTTCCAGTTGAAAATTGTGAAATTGGTGAGGAGAAGGTAGTACACATTTTACCAAACATTTGTCCTGTATTAAATGCAGTTTGTATATTTAGTGATGTGTAAACATCTTTGCTCTCGGTAGGGGCTAGTTGAAAAATCGACTGTGATCATCAGATGGGCGGAGCCATCCAAAATTAAACTTCGAAATAAATATATCGTTGAGCAAAAAAAAAAAAACGATTTTTGATATGTTGTA
This sequence comes from Xylophagus ater, assembly GCA_963422695.1. NCBI lineage: Eukaryota > Metazoa > Arthropoda > Insecta > Diptera > Xylophagidae > Xylophagus > Xylophagus ater. The sequence continues at coordinate 31,463,248 of OY730483.1, forward strand.
GAGAATTAGTTGAAACGTGGAGAAATTTTGTTCCCGGAAATATTGGGGGTCCGGTGGTTAAAAAAGGGGGGTTTGACAGCTCATTCTGGAATACCTCATTTATAATCTGAAATATACATCAGACATGATTCTGACCTGAGACAATGTCATTGAGATTTTTACGGCGCACATTCTGACACCCACGAAAGAGTTCAATTAGCCACCGCTGTGGCGCTGGAGGAAATAGAAATTTAAGAACTTTTTATATAGAAGTCACACGCGAATACAATGTTCACCAAAGTTGTGGAGGTTTTCATGTGGACTATTTCTGTGGAAGACCATATAGTTCTATCTCTCACTACTTTGGCGCTGTAGTCAATATAAACTTTTGAACTTTTTATATAGAAGTCACACGCGATTACAGCGTTCAGCAAAGTTGTGCAGGTTTTCATGGGGATTATTTCTGTCGAAGACCATATAGTTCTATCTCTCACTACTTTGGCGCTGTAGTCAATATAAATTTTTGAACTTTTTCTATAGAAGTCAAACCCGATTACAATGTTCAGCAAGGTTGTGCAGGTTTTCATGGGGACTATTTCTGTCGAAGACCATATAGTTCTATCTCTCACCACTTTGGCGCTGTAGTCAATATAACATCTTTGCTCTCGGTAGACTAGTTGAAAAATCGGCTGTGATCATCATAGGCTCCGCCCATGAAAATTCATTTGAACCTCTGTTGTCTATGTAATTGTGAATTCAATTTTAACAGTCTGCACATAATTCATAACAAACAGCTCGCTGCTAAGTTAATTACCAGAGGTCTCATTTACTTCAAGGGCACACGTTTTAATAGAAAAATGTCAACAGCTGTGTCAATTGATTTAGCGGAGGTCTCATTTACTTCAAGGGGACATGTTTTAAGAGATAACTGCCAACGGTTGTGTGAATTGACTTGGCGGAGGTTCTATTTACTTCGAAGAGACGCTTTTTAATAGAGAAATGTCTCCTTTATACATTTTTGTCTCTGCGCACTACAATTGTCCTCAGATTTTCAAAAATTTTAATTTTATGTTATCATTACAATGTTAACTCTTTCATGATTTTGATTTATATCAACTTCTGCCACATTTACCTGTTAAAACATCCCCACGAAGAGAATCAGGACTAAACGAAGTCAATTCATACAGCGGATCGATCTATAAATATAATGTCTTGTCATATTGCCTCGGAAAGTTGATATTTTAATATATTTATATCAATTTCAGGATTCAGCTTTCCTTGATCTGCTAGTAAAATGTCGGATCCACCGAGGGAAAATTACACTCAACAAACAAAAAACAAAATGAACCAACTGCGAAAAAAGCAAAAGCAGCTGCGTATTCCCGTGCTTATCGAGCTCGAAAAAAGGCTGAGGAGGCTAATGAAACGGCATCTACGAAGTCACTTGAAAGTATTCAACATCGAAGAGCGAAAATTGGTGAAAACACGAGGGCTTATCGGCTCCGACAAAGGACTGCAATAACTATAAATCCAACAGTTCAACTGGCAACCAATGAAACGAGAACAATGCCGTTGATCTCCAATGAGCCCACACCGATGCCAGTGGATTCCGCTTCGACCGCAACAATTCAAGTACAGCCAAACGAGGAGATCTAAGAACAATTGATGCCTTCAGTGCCAACCACCACTTATGCAGTTTTCTTTACACACGATAATGCTTATGCTCAGTTCAGAGAGAAGTTTTTAGAGAATAATTTTGGATTAGCATGTGCCATATGCGACATATTATGGTACAAGAACGATTTAAAGCCAGTTCCGTCTGATTCCACAACTCTTCTCTCAGCAGAATTTGCTGATATAAATGTGTAATCGACACGAGCGTGCGGCACTTGTTATAGTTCATTGCAGAGAGGAAGAATACCTACTTTATCTACGACAAACTGTTTCAAGTATCCTCCACTGCCAGATAATTTGCCACAGCTTGATTGGGTATCTGAACGTTTAATATCACCTCGCTTGCCACTTATGCAAATAAGAAGACTTAGATATGGTCAAGGTCAATACGGAATTCTTGGATAAGTTATAAATGTTCCAGTTTCCGTTCATACCATGGTTCACCGTCTGCTTCGCGAGCTCGACGACGAATACTGCATCAACGTTAGTATAAAGTACAAAAAGATACACAACTCAAGTTACCTTGTCGGCATGGTTAGGAAATGCGTTATTAAGATTTGGCTACGGTATCTTGTCGACACACCAATGTACAAATTCTATGACATTACTATTAACGAGTCCTTTTTCTCAACGAATGTGCCAGCGGTCGATGGCATCGAAGATCTGAGTGTAGAAATGAACATAGAAGAAAATCTACAAGCTCAGCAACAAACTCTTTACTGGAACGAAGATAAATATCTACGAATAGCTCCGGCAGAAAATGAGGTTCCGCGGAGCGTACTGTTCGACGAACACTGCGAGGTTGTCATTTCCCTCTGCTTATCTCGGACAATTTCGTACTTTCAAGGAAGGACTCGTTGTAACACTGTACATTGTAGCAACCAGTGAATTGCAAAGAGCAGATAGACGTGGAGTTACTCCACAGCACTTGCTGTACATGGCAATGAAAATCTTACGAATACGTACACGAGAGGCTTTCAAGTTCATAGGGAAGGATACGAAACTCACCAGAGAACAAATAGAATCAATTGACTTCATCGATGGATGTCTCGAAAAAAATTTGGCGTTCTTGCGGTCGATTCCTAATTCCGTCTACTACTGGTCGCAAACAAAGAGACATTTTTACAATGATTCGCCAGTTAGGAAGATGTACATTTTTCTTAACGATGAGCGCGAATGAAATTGGTTGGCCAAAATTAATGAAACTCCTGTATAAACTCCGAAATAAGGGAGCGGACATCGACTCAGACGATCTCGCGAATATGCGCCAGAATTCGAAAGCTACTCTCATCAACGAGGATCCCGTCACTTGTGCTGTCCATTTCAATAAACTCGTACAAGTCATTATGGGTATACTACAATCGAAACGTTTAAGCCCCTTTGGAAATCACTACGTCATTACTTGAAACGGGCCGAATTCCAGCACCGCGGTAGTCCACACGCGCATATACTGCTTTGGTTGAATGAACCTCCAATCGATGCCATAGGAGAAGATAAGGTTGCAGCTGAGAGTCTAATTGACAGACTTGTCTCCGTATCGCCAGCTGATGCTTCTGGTCATCAAAAGCTTCAGCGACATAAACATACGTTCACGTGTTACAAGAAAAGAAATTCCACCGCTTGTCGTTTTGAGGCCCCGTTCATGCCAAGTCGCTCAACAATTATATTTCAACCTATGGCAAAAACAGATCCACGTCGCATGCCGTATTCAACGATTTATAAGCGTATCTGGAAAGCACTCGAAGATAATGATTATCCCGATTTGGACGAGTTAACAACATCAAGTCGTACAATACGTACTTGGATATTTTGAGAGCCGGCATAACCAGGCCACAAGTATTCCTCAAACTTCAACCTACAGACAAGTGGATGAACCCATTTAATCCGTTTATACTCAGTGTGCTAGGTTCAAATATGGACTTGCAATTCATCATTTAGGAATGCTCTTGCGCCGCACGTGTGGTCGAATATGTGAACAAAACGAATAGGGGCATCAGCAACCTTCAGCGGAAAATTATTGAAACCGTGGACGAGCACCCTGAATTCGATATAGTAGAGATAGCGAGAAAACTCAGTGTCGATATACTACACTCTGTAGAACTCACCAGCCAAGAAGCTGCTTGGAATCTTCTTCGACAAGACATGTCAAGGAGCTCTGTCAAAGTGGTTTATATTCCAACTTCATGGTCAGTGGAGCGTGATCGCGTTAGAAAATCAAACAAGTTATTGGAAGAAGAAAATGTTGATCAGGACTCATGTGACGTTTGGCTAGAAAATTGTTTTGACATATATCAAAGCAGGCCTCAAGATTTAAATGACATTACTTTGGCTCAGGCTGTTGCATATTATACAGTATCGAAAGCCAATGGGTGGAAACGACGTAAGGTTTAGCGAGTCATTAGGTATCGAACTATGACATGACGGCTGATCCAAATGAATACAAACGTGAAATGGTCACCTTGCATTTGCCTTTCAGTGACGAGGAAAATGAAATTCTCGCTGAGAAAAAATACGTTCAGCTTTATGACGACAACGATGTGCTCATAATGGAACGAAGGCGAGAATTCGAGGCTACTATCGATATCGCTAAAACCATCGAAATCTGTCGAGAATTGTGAATTGATGACGCCAACGAGGACGAAGAACTTTCGAGCGATATTAATCTACTGGCAGCACACGTACGAGATACAGACCCTTGTTCTGACTTCCTTACAAACGCTAATACGGATGCCAACACGGACACTGGCTACTCTAAATCGTCTTGGCTCTATAGGTAAAAACCTGACAACGTCATGGACAAGTCGGACTTAAATCGTCTGATGGGTTCAGCGAATCACCGCCAGAAAGGTCTCTTATTGCAAGTCATCTCACATCTCTTAAACAACGAGACTCAGGAAAAATTGCAAATTTTCTTCACTGGCCCTGCTGGCTGCGGAAAAACATTCGTCATCAACTTGCTCCGTGAAATTTACAATCGCTTCGGCCATACCGATGGGTATAGCAATGCATATCTCGACTGCGCGTCGACAGGGAAAGCAGCTGTTGCTATTGGTGGAACAACCGTCCATACCGCTTTCAAAATCTCTATAGGGCGGACGCTGCCTCTATCATTTGAAGTGGCCCAACAATATCGCAGTCTCTTCAGGTACATCCAATGCATTTTAATTGACGAAATCAGCATGATATCAGCGGAATTGAACGAAAAAATTGACTCACGATTGAAACAGATCACAGTTGTTGACTCTTTTTACGGTGGAAAAGACATTTTTCTCATCGGAGATCTACGACAATTACTAGCTCTACGCGCAACTGCTATTTATAAAGAATCGAAAAATACCATGGTAGGTCCAACATTGTGGCGGGGCGTGAGATTCTACGAACTCAACGAAGTCATGCGTCAAGCCAACGTCAGCTTCTCGGGTTTGCTTACAAAAGTCGGAAACGGCCAAATATAGGACGAGTGCGAGCAGAATTTTATTGAGTCTCGCTTCTTCACTAAAGACGAAGCTGACGAACAATGTCCGAACGGAGTATGGTTGTTCTTCAAAAATCACGACGTCGATAATTAGAACAAAGAGATTCTTAACACTGCCTCAGAGAACGTGTTATCTGTAGCGAAAGACATTTTCGCCGGCTACAGTAGCGCTGAACAACTAGCACACGCTCGACAACAGCTACACGAAAAGCCCGTTTTGGATACTGGAGGATTGCCATATAAACTTACGCTCATTAAAGGGCGGCCTTACATGATATCGACGATTATTGACGTGTCGGATGGTTTAGCAAACGGAGCCGTAGGGCTTTTTCAACTCATTGCATATGAGAACGAGACCCAAGCTGATGACAATAATATCGACGAAGAGAACTTTGAAAACCATAGCATTCGGCAAGACAACGGCACGGTGAAGCACGTGTGGTTACGATTTCCTGAAAATAGCAAAATTGGTCGAAAAGTGATGAGACTCGCGACAAGATACGTACTACGAAATGATATAGCAAAAGACATGGTTCCCATCGCACGCAGAAATTCTACTACTTACTTAAACACGAATCGAACAACAACTGCCAAGCGAAATCATTTTCCTCTCATTCCAGCCTGTGGTATGACGATTCACAAATCACAAGGTGGAACTTTCGACCAAGTTGCCTCCGCTTACGACAAGTCGCATGACCAACAGCTCGTCTACGTGGCTCTCTCGAGAGTAACTAATCTTGGTGGACTTTTCATTGTTGCACTAAACAACAATCGACCATTTCATCATGGGCGGAGTATTGCAAGCACCTTGATTCCACTCCAAAATGAATTTGCTAGACTTGCAAATAATTCATTACACACCTATCAGGACTCGATTTTAGAAATTTTGGATCACAATCTATGTACATCGTTCTTCGTGTTTAATTGTCAAAGTCTTAGGGCATACAACAACGACCTCACAGATGCGGTTACTCAATAGCGTACTTTCTTGATGCTCAACGAAACTTGGCTACGTAACGATGAGCATATTTCCGTTCCAAACTTTGATTGTTGCGTGCAGTTTAAAAGAGATGGACAACGAGCTGGTGGTGTAGCGATATATCAGATGCGTGATACAGCACGTATAAATATACCATATGTGACTATTACAGATCGCCAAATTTCGAGTGCCACAATGACGTCAAGAGCAATCGGAGACGTTTGTGCGGCTGAATTTGTAATGCAAAACACACAGAAGATACTTCCAGTAGTCGTGTACATCTCGCTAAAACAACCGTCGACGCAATTATAAAATTCAGTCGTTTTGTTCTTTTACCATACACTCCGGTCGGATCCGCTGAGCTTGAGGCAGACCTCGAAAAATTACCCATGATATTGGGAGGCGACTTCAACATTAACTTCGCCTTAGATGAGGCAGAGCCGCTCATTACATTCTTGCGGGAAAAATTAAACTTGAAAATGAATACGAACAGACACATTCCAACGACGAACACAAAAACGACAATCGATGCGATATTTTCACGGTACATCGATATACTTGAGACGACGGTATACGTCCCCTATTTCAGTTACCACAAATCAATTATTTGTTCACTTAAACATTAAAAATAAATTGTGTCTTTTACATTAAATATATATAATGGCTTTATTTCCATAAAAGACCCAAATCTCTAGCTTATTAAAACCACAACCTCTGCGATATTCCCACATGCAACGCTAACGAGCCTACATGTTTACACATCAACTACCGTGAAAACAGCGTCGCTCACACCTTTTTTATTTCATCATTATCTATTATTATAAAGTTTTTAGTGAAGACTTCTTTATTAAACTTACATCTGCTCCCATATCTCCTAGCAATTTGACAGGACTTTTGGTTAATACACGGAATAACGCCATTGCTTCCTTGACGTGTTGAATATCCCGTACAATCAAATTCGTTGCCCGCTGCCCCAAAGAAGTAAGCATTTCATTTATTTATTGCCACAATTCGAATTCTAAAATCAATTGTTCAACGTTTTGCAGGTAGCTGCAGGCCCACCGATATATGCTTAACCTGCCCATTTCCTTTCCCTTGCAACTCCACCATCGTGCTCGCTGTGCTATAAATTGGATAAAAAGCAGCGAAAACTCCATTTCATTGCACGTATTGCGTGCTTTAAATGTCGTGTCTAACCGTTATTTTCTTGCCTGTAATAAATAAAAAATGGTAAATTGGTACCTAGGAAATGTGAAAATATGTTTGTTATGTTCAACTTATCTTTTTCCTGGCATTAAGCACATTTACACACACCTGCCTATGTATTCCGATACAAATACCATATAGGTCTGTGCAGACTTAGTTGTACCATTTGAAGCATTTCGTTTGTAAACACAAATAAAACCGAACACAAACACATAAACAGACCGATTTTATACTTATTATGTTCGCCGTAGCCGCTTCTAAGAAGTCATGCGCGGATTCATCTCTAAAGCGCAAAACAAAAAAGTTATGCACACGCTTATATACATATATATATACAAGTCTGCACAGACCTGCTTAAACCTACTAGGGTTGACATCCGCAAGCAAATGATACGACGATTACCCAGTGACGAAACTGCTTTGCTCTACTTAATCATGGTAGCTTAATTATTTGAACAATTTTCCATTGACTACATAATCCATATCGATATTATGCATTACTAAATCAATTCAATTTTCTGCTGCGTTGCATTTGTGCGAAAGTAGAATTGCTGCCTCGAATTGAGTTTACTTGGTTTTGGTTTGCAACTAAGGTTTGTATTTACGAGGGGTGTGCGTAATATTTTATTACATTGCAGTGGGGGTAATAGAGTATGTAAGAATAAGAAAGTTGCAATATTTTTGGAAGTTCAATAAGAACATGTTGTGAAGAAAGCGGTTTGTGAATAAGAAATTTATTGAGTTTTCCAAAAGAAATAAACAGTAAAATTAGCTAAAATGGGTTTTTAATTTTAGGCAAGTGAAAAAAGTGATCAAACGAGTCTCGGTTTAAATTAAGCCATCTAAAAAAAATAATGAATTGAAGATAGGTATGATCGCATGACCGTTCCCAGTCGTTATTTTTCGCCACAAGAACGAGAAAGATCTATGCCAATTCTTAAAAAGTGCCGCAGTTTCTGAGTGGGATCCGCATATCCGCTCATACCCAACATGGTTCAATTTGAATGTAAATGCAAATGAATGAATTGTGCAAAAAAAATTGCAACATACGGAGTTCGAAATAGCTAGACGGACTCTTTCAAAAATCACCGCATTTTCTATGTTCCCAAATCGTATGTAATGGAAGCCGGAAATATACCCTAAATCTACTCTTATTCACTAATCTCTGGTGTCTTTGAATTCATAGCGATGAAGTCGCAATTTTCCAAATATTTCCATTTTCAGCTCTAGTGTTGTATTATTTTACCACCGGTATTCTTATATTTCTCAGCGGGGTAGAGAAATGCCCTTCATCGGATTCGCTACTGCATCGCCATTCAAAATTGTGTTACGCATACTTTCAAACTGTATAACTTTCCACGCCGTATAGTTTAAACAAATCCCCTCTACTTTACAAAACAATTTTCGACTGTTGCCCTTCGTTGCAAATAACTGGAATGCATAGTTATTTTTTTTAAATTGCTTACTTCGAGCATTAGAATTACATAAGGGCTTTTTAAATTGATTTTCTTTTATATTAATTTCACGTAGCATTCAAGAAACTGGTTTGTTTTTCCCGTAATCCGATCGATGTAGCTAACATTGGTAATTATTTTGATTGTTACAATATTAAAAATTGATTATTATTGCGATTTTTAAATAAACATTTTTCAAGTTAATAGAAACACGAATTTTTTATTTATTCCAAGACTCCAAAATTGGTAACCCCGTGGTCAACGCAAGAGTATACTTTAGAAGGACCGGAACATAGTCATTAGCGACGATAAATTTAAGTTCGAAAATTTCTAATTTTTATAACATTTTTCAAGAAAATATCAACTTTTCAAGCAATTCATTTCATTTGAGTTTAGTTCATATTTTAATTAATGTTCCGATGTAATGTTATGAATTTTGTTTTTCACAATTATTTGATATAAAATCGAACATGTCTCACTCATCATCGCCCCAGAGAAGTAAGCCTTTCAATCCTACCGTCATGAGAGCGGCAGTTTGCGTTCCTCCATTCTGGCCCAACGCGCCAGAGATCTGGTTTGCTCAGCTTGAATCATAGTTTATAACGGCGAGCATTACGATTAACGATACTAAATTTCATACTGTCGTTGGTTCAATTGAGGCCAACATTGCAACACAAATCATGGATATTGTGTTAACTCCTCCAAGTGGTAAAAATATCAGGCATGTAAACAAAGAATGCTGGATACATTCGCTGAATCCCAACAGAGAAAACAACTGCGACTTCTTTCTGGTGTGGAACTAGGACATAGAAAACCGTCTCAATTATTATCGGAAATGAGGGATTTAGCTGATAACAAGGATACTGCTCTACTCACCACAATATGGCTTAAGAAATTACCTCAAAATGTTTGCGAATTACTACAATTAAGTAATGTTCCGAAAGAGAAGTTAGCAACTATAGCTGATAGAATTTTGGAAATGAGTGAATTTAATAACATTTCTCGGGTTGAAAGTCCTGAAGCACCAGAAATTTCAAGGGTTTCTAAAGTCAAATTGGAAGAATTGCAAAACGAGGTTAGTCAACTCACAAAGAGCGTTGAGAAGCTATCTACTAAAATATCTCGCTCCAGTTTCTCTTCACTCTCAAGTTCACGTGCCAGCAGTTCCAATGTGGACACCAAAGGAGTATGCTGGTATCATCATAACTTCTTCGAGAAAGCGTCAAAATGCATTGCTCTCTGTAAATTCAACCAACAACAAAAAATCAGTAAGGCAGTTTCAGAAGCACTTTGAGACTGTGCAAATTATTCGCTTATATGTTTCCGATCGAAAATCGTCCATCAATTATTTAATAGATGCTGGTGCAGATATATCAGTACTTCCAGTTGGTTCATTCAACATTAGGCATCCTAACAAAAACAATAATTTATTTCCAGCTAATGGTTCCAAAATTTTTACATACCATTCGAAACGTTTGAAGCTTGATGTTGGGTTACGAAGAGACTTTGAATGGAACTTTATTATTGCCGACGTAAAAATTCCAATTATTGGTGTCGATTTTCTCAAAAGGTTTGATATTTTATTAGATGTCAAACATAGCAGAATCATTGACAATTTTACTCAAATTCATTCAACGGCTACTGCAACATCAGTCCAATCCATTGGCATTAAAACATTTAATCAATTGTGAAATGACCACTTTTTCGATTCATTAAATGGATTCAGCGATTTAGCGGCTGAAAATAATGATATTAAGGGGTTAGGGGTAGTCAGAGGCACGAAAAAATGAGAATTTTCAGTACTTTTTTTTTGCTATTAAATCGTGTTATTTTACAAAAGTAGTAATATGGCATTATTATACAATGTTTTGACTTGAAGTCACGAAAAATTCAAAAAAAAAAAAATTTTATTTCCAAAGTTATAGCTGTCTGTGTTGACCCAGTTTCAAAAAAAGGTGCGGTGACAATCATAAGTCCTTGGAGATTCATCTAAAATCAATCTGATAAAAGAAATTAGTTGTATAAATAGATAATCCTGGGCCTGATCGAAGGATTTTTGTTTTTTTCAAAAATTAACAAAATGGCGGCCTCAGGAAATTTTTGTCTAGATTTTTAGGAAAAAATCAACAGTAAATTGGTGTAAAAAAATCGAAATTTTTGAAAAAAGAAAAATCCTTCGATCCAGGCCCGAGTTTATTATGTATTCTAAAAGCTGTATAAATTTCATTAAAATCTACTGAGCGGTTTTCGAGTTACAGTTGTCACCAGTTTAAAAAACATAGTTTTGAGAAAAACGCGTTTAAAGTTTCACCGAGCGCTTTGAAGTGCCAGAGCTCTCTTTGTTATTTGTCGAATAACTCAAAAACTAATGATCGCATCAACTTGAAATTTTCAGAGAATAATTTTAAGATAATACGCTTAACGAAAATGCAAAAAACCAAAAATTAATTTTTTGAAAATTCTGACTACCCCTAACCCCTTAACGCTAAAGTTTCCATTAACACTCAACATTTCATCGAAACAAATGGACCACCGGTTGCATCTAGACCTAGAAAGCTGCCACCTGACAAGCTTAAATTGGCGCAGGAAGAATTCACCTATCTAATTAAAGAGGGAATTTGTCGACCTTCAAATTTCAGCTGGGGTAGTCCTCTTCATGTAGTTAAAAAGTTGGATGATTCCTATCGCCCGTGCGGGGACTGCAAATTGCTCAATGATAAGGCTATTCCTAATCGTTTTCCGATACCACTCATTCAAGATTCACTCTCCCGATATTGCAAAGCCAGCAATTATTACACCATTCGGATTACTTGAGTTCTTACTCGTGACATTTGGATTCAGGAATGCAATTAAAATGTTCTAACACTTCATCAATGAGGTACTTGCTGAACTGGATTTTCTTTTCGTTTATGTCGATGATATTGTCACTGCGTCTACAAATGTCACAAAGAATTTGCAGCATTTAGGAATAGTTTTACAACGTCTTCGTGAATATGACTTATGTTACCCGATAAAGGGGAGTCGAGTAAGAAAAAAAAGAAAGTGGGCTTTTGACCACACTGTAGAAGTGAAATAGTAGCTTTTTTTTATGGTTTGTCAGCGAGTAGCATTTGTCCCGCGTGTTGAGCAAGTTGCCTAGCCCTACATGCCCGCATCTGTTCTGCACCAGTCATTTCCGTACTCGCCGAAACCTTGTCAGCGAGTTACATTTGTTCCGGTTGTTGAGCAAGTTACCTAGTCCTAAATGCCAGCGTCCGCTCTGTAGCAGTTATAGCCGTACCTGTCGGAGACATACTCGTGGAAGGCTAGTCAACGAGTTGATTTTGTTCCGCTTGTTGAGCAAATTGTCTAGTCCTACATGCCCGCGTCCGTTCTGCACCAGTCATATCCGTACTCGTCGAAGCATTCTCAGCGTGTTGCATTTGTTCCGCTTGTTTAGCAAGTTGCCTATCCCTACATGCCCGCATCCGTTCTGCACCAGATATAGCCGTGCTCGTCGAAGCCTTGTCACCGAGTTGCTTTTGTTCCGCTTGTTGAGCAAGTTGCCTAGCCCTACATGCCCGCGTCCATTCTGCCCAGTCCTAGCCGTACTCGTCGAAGCCTTGTCAGCGAGTTGTTTTTGCTCCGCCGTTGAGCAAGTTGCCTAGCCTTACTTGCCAGCATCCGTTCTGCACCAGTCATATCCGTACTCGTCGAAGCCTTGTCAGCGAGTTGCTTTTGTTCCGCTTGTTGTTGCCTAGCCCTATGTGCCCGCGTCCATTCTGCAATAGTCATAGGCGTTCGCGTGGAAGGATTGTCAGCGTGTTGTAATTGAGCAGAATTGTCGACTCGCAAACGTTTCTTAACCGGAGTCATTGTAGCCGTAGCAAGAAGCAATGCGCGCTAATGTATGTAAGATGCGCTAACTGCTTTCCCCGCCAGCCATATGCAGAGAAGCGACGCGATTGTTAGTCAGCTTACACTCATGTGACATGTGATGCTGCGTTACAAAGTTAGCGTTCCATGATTTTTTCCAAATAAAAAGTTAAAAAATTCATATCGACCACAGCGCGACGGAAATATTTCTCAGTATAACTTCCACAATATTGCCGAACATTGTAATCGTCTAGGACGTCCATATAATAAGGTATTTTGTAATGTCATGTTTCATCAAATTGTTATTGAATACAGCGCTGAAGTGGTGGGATATAGAACTATTGCGTCTTCGACGGAATTAATCGCCATAAAAACGTCTACAACTTTGCCGAACATTTCAATCGTGTACGACCTCTGTGTAAAAAGTTCAAACAAAATTTCAAAAATTTATATCGACTACAGCGCCAATATGGTGGCAGACCAAATAGTTCTATAACTATTTGGTCTGTGACGGAAATATTACTCATTATAACCTTCACAATAATGCCGAACATTGTAATCATCTAGGACGTCCATATAATGAGATATTTTGTAATGTAAGGTTTCGTTACACCAAATTGTGACATAATTTTTGCTGAACGCCCCCATAGAAGTATTTCACTTCAAAAACCTTTTAAGGTTTTACAAAATTTAAGTATTCTTTATTTGTTAGATTTAAATTTTTATTATCACCAACTTTACTCTTGAACCTCTTGAGCAGCCTCGCTCAAGGATAATTATGGCTAGGTCCGAGTTCTTTTGTGAAAATTGGTGTGTTTATCGACTGATACAGAGTTAATGACTGACTACTTCAGTTTTGTTCGATATTTCATACTAATTTCTTGGCAGTTAAATTAGGGCATTTGTTCCCACCAAGAATATTCTATAACTTAAACGAAATGATTTTTTCATAACCGTTCTTACAAAAGTATTTCATTTATTATATTTCCTGATGCATTTTGAAATACGGAAAATGCATCGGTCAATATCTAGTATTTGATCCATTATTTATCGAATTCCAAAATACGGAAAATGAAGTGTTTGATTTATAGCATTTTTAAAAGACGAAAAATGTATTGCTAAAATAAACAAATAATTCGTTCTTCAATACATTTCCAAATATGGGGAATGCATCGGCATTGAAATTCAAACCATTACTTAATATTTTCCAATTTTCGATCACTCTCTCAAGCATTTCAACCGGAATCTCATGAATGCCACGTGTAATGTTCGCTTCCAATGCTTGAATTATCACTGATTTATTGGCAAAGACTTTTGACTTTACATAGCCACAAAGAAAAAAGTCCAAAGGTGTGATATCGCACGATCTTGGTGGCCAATTCACTGGGCCAAAACGTGAAATTAATTGCTCACCGAAATGATTTTGCAACTAATCCATTGTAACACGGGCTGTATGAATCGTAGCACCATCTTGTTGAAACCAAATATTGCCGAGACCACGGGCTTCAATTTCAGGTACCAAAAAGTCCGTTATCGTGGCACGATAGCTCTCACCATTGACGGTAACATGGCTTCCGGTCGCATTTTTGAATAAATTCGGACCGATGATGCCCCCTGCCCATAAACCACACCAAACGGTTGTTTCCAATGGATGTAATGGTAGCCCTTGAAACTCTTGTGGATGCTCATCATCTCAAATGTGGCAATTTTGCTTATTAACGTAGCCATTAAGCCACAAATGAGCCTCATCACTGAAGAAAATTTGGCTTGAAAATTCCGGATTTTCTTCGATGCGTTCAAGCGCCCATTCAGCAAACGTTGCTCAGATGTAAGTCTTGACATGATGAATTGCCATACAGTACTGAACAAAAATGACGAATCAGAATGACACTAGTCACGCGTGATCTGTCAAAAAAGCCCTATTGAAAAAAAAAGTACGGTTTGAATCACACGTTATATGTAATGTTCAACTCATAATAACACCATACCCCTTATTTGCGAAAGTGGATATTCGTAGAAAGAAACTTTCGGTTGTAAGAACGGATTAAAGATTGAATCGTACATTGTTTTACTTTACTTGTAGTCTTTATACATTTATTTTTCTGTAATTAGCTAAGTACTAACAATATTTTAAACTGTTTGGGAAAAAAAATAATTTTCTTACGCTTTTTTCGTTTTATTTATTTTTATTAAATTCTTTTGAACTTATTATTGAATAATATTTTGATTTTATTTTAAACTTATTATTTAATAATAAGGGTATTCATGAAATCTGGGAATTTTACCGATCGCGTAAATGTATAATTTTCCGAGGAGTATTTCATGAACGCACCTCGTGTATAAACTGTGTAAATTTTGTCTTATAAATATAATTTTGCCAATTTAATTGTTAAATTTGATTAGTTTCGACTTACCTCCGATATTTTTAACAAAAAATAAGTAGTATTTCTTTAGTTCTCAAAAAAAAATTCTTTTTTTCTCCTACTACAATTGTCAGTTAGATTTGTATAAGTTTACGAGGTTATTTACGCACCAAAATCGTCGCGGAAATTTCCTAGGTTTGTGTATTGGACTTTCCATAGGAATTTTGACAGTTCATTTACGAGGTGGGAAAATTATGCTCTTTACACTATTTACGAGGGTTTTACGCGTTTTCATGAATACCCATAATATTTTGAATTTTTTATGTATTTATATGTTTTTGTTCTTTTTTGTTTATTTCCAATAAAAATTTTCATATAGTAATTTGATATATATTTTTTTCATGTTTGATTTCAAGTTTCAGTGAAATTGGTTGATTATTTGTATATTGTGTTTCTCTTATTTGTTTGTTCTCATGGACAGGAATTTGTAGGTTTCTACTAAGGTATGGTTTTCTCAAATGCAAATATAATAGTATGATAAAGCTAGTTAGTAGTACATACGTCATTGTATAATGATGGTAATCATGGGATGAAAATATTTTTGCTACAGATTCTTTCTCGGAATTCTTTTGTCTTACTAACGGTTTGCAAAGGTTATCTAGAGCTTTATTATCTAAGTAATTCAGGACGAAAGAGTCCCCAATATTGTCAGTAACGTTTTCTAAATGGTTCGAATGACTTATTTGGAAACGTAAATTCATGGATGGTAAGTAAAATTGGTTTAAACTAACATTTTGGGTTGAGATACCGTATAGATTTAGTTCCTTACTGCGAGTATAGGAATTTGGTGCAATTTCGATGATTCCACATCCATTTAGAAGGCTAGAGGACAGTTTATGTCGATGGTTGCGTTTTGATTAAGAGAGAACAACCTTTTGCACGGTTGCGACAATTGAATCCAATATTTTGTGCTGGCGTTTCTTGAATTTTGCAAGTGGCTGGAAGTATATTCTGATGGTTTAATAATTATAATTCAAACATTAGGTTTTCCGAATTAACATTGAAGTTTGGGTGTTTCATTTGGCACAAATAGGCTTCTGGTTTCCTTTTTATTCAGGTGTGGAAATCTAGTTCATTTAGGGAATAATAATGTTATTTGGGGTAATCTATAACTAGGTAATCAGTGGATGGATGGATGTATGCGAATTTGTGATTATAAACAGTAGGTAAGGGAATCATTTTATATAATAAATAACTGGTTCCGGATGGTAAAAGGGTTTTTGTTTCGATTAATATTTATGCCCTATGGTAGGTACTACCAGAGGGTATATTAGTTTTGTCACTAAGTGTGTAACGCATAGAAATAATCATCGCAGAAAAATTTCAAGGGTATGGTTGTGCAGGGAATCAAAAGTTATATCGATTTATGCATGTCCGTCCGTCCGTCCGTCCGTCCGTCCGTCCGTCCGTCTGTGGACAAGATAACTCAAAAACGCGTTATCCGATTTTGTTGAAATTTAGAATGTAAGTTAGTTATTCCTTAACTGCATTTGGTATTGCATTTGAGCCAAATCGATCCACGGGGAGCAAAGTTATAAAGGAAAAACCAGGGTGACCAGAAAGTTTTGTCGTTTTTTTCGTTATGGTTTTTCGGATGTAATTGGAAAATTTGTCAATCGATTTTGTTTAAATTAATTACATAGGTTAACTACATAAATATATGATACCATGTTAAATTTCAGTCAAATCCATGCAAGGGTAGTGGAGAAAGAAATAGTTGTAGCCTAAAATAAGCCTGTTCATAAAGTTTTCCCGATATATTTTAAAAAGTTATATACCGATTTCAATCAAATTTACGAAACGTGTTTATGCTATTAGAGTCCAGCACACCTGTGAATTTGAGCTAATTTGAGAATGTAGAAACGAAGTTATAGAGAAAAAACCTTGAAATTTTGAGTTAAGTAGAAAGTTCGTGGCGTTTTTTTTTCCAATAGATGGCTTTAGAGTCGTATAACTTTAGTAGTTATAAGCCCATCAAGTTATGTTATAGCGCGCTTAAAAGGTGATATTTTATAGAATATTTATGAAAATTGTGAAATTCAGGCAGAACTAATTGGGGTAATTGGGTTTTGAAAATGAGCCAAAATTCTTTAAAAAATTCCCTATATTAATGCTCCATGTTAGGTACTACCGTCCGTTCGTGGACAAGATAACTCAAAAACGTGTTATCCAATTTTGATCAAATTTAGAATGCTACTTGGTTATTGCTATAGTGGATTTGGTATTGCATTTCAGCAAAATTGACTGAGGGGCAGCGAAGTTATTAAGGAAAAACAGGGGCGACCATAAAGTTTTGTCGTTTTTTTCTATAGCTTTTCGGGTTTAATTGGAAAATTGGTAAAGCAATTTTATTTAAATTTGTTATATTGGTTGACTACATAAATAGACGATACCATTGTAAATTTCAGTGATATCAGTCTAAGGATAGTGTAAAAATAAATAGTTCTAGGAGGAAATAAGCTTGTTCAGAAAGTTTTTTTGATGTACATTCAGAACTAATAAACCGATTTGAATAAAATTTGCAAATTGGACTTATACTACCAGGGTCTGGGTTACTTACAAATTAGAGAAAATTTTGAAAAGGGCAAAAAAAGTTATGAAGAAAAAACCTTGATATATTGTTAGTTTTCACAATTTTTCTCTCCCATTTCTACCATAGGGCATCAAAAAATCGGCTATGGGCCGATTTTTAATTACTTTATGTTTTATTTCCAATTTTGTTTTCATCGGTTTGGCTTATCTTGTATAGTTGGATTAGACTATAATCGTCTGATAAAATAGGTAGGTTTAATCCTTGTTTTAGATTTTTTCGGACGATATTCACAACATTTTCGAGTTGTGGGGATGTTATTATGTATGGGCTTGGTTTACCATTTCTTACGTCTATGAGTAAGTCGATTATAACTCGTTGCGTGTGTCGGTAATGTAATAATGATAGCGTAAAAGAAGAAATTATTATTTCAATTTGAATAGTTCCGGATCGCATTTCTCCGCCTCTAATTAATTTATTGAGTATGGAATCGTAACGATCTAATTTCGTTTTTATTGTTTCAAGTTGTTCGGAAATTTGTATTTTGTTTCGTTTGAAAATAATTTTATTGTCTATTATTAAAGTTTGTTCTGAAAGTAGTTTTGAATAATGTTGTTTGTTGGATTTCAGTATGGAAATTTGTTCGCCGTATGATTTTGCGTCGCTTTCATCTAATGTACCAAACAATGCTTTACTTACGGTTCCTGCAGCGTTACATAGACTTCGTTGATGTCTGTCAGAATCTGATGTTAGGATTTCGTCGCTGTCTTGTATTTCCTTTAGTACATTTTTTACTTGTTGTAGTGGATTTTTACATGGTTCTATGAGACTGGGAGTCAAACAGTTAATGTTCCTACATACGGATGATCATTGCTGTATTGTTTCCTTTAAATGAGTTAGTTCGGATTTGAATAATTCCAAATCATAATAAGTAATGATTTTCCATGCATCGCTCTACAGTTGTACATGTGCAAATTGTCCGAAATAAATTCCAGACTTTGATTCCAATTTTGTGATTTGGACTAAAGTAAGTAGGTATTCGGGCGATTGAGCCGTGGGCATGGCCAATAAAGTTCCGGGACTGATTTCCATGTGATTTGTATGGGGTGCATTCTTGGGGTAAATTGTCATGGGTTTGAGGGGCGTGGCGGACCAATGGGAAGACAGTATGAGGGAGTGGGAGATGTAAAGGCGTAGTGGGGCACGTTGTGTGAGAGAGGGGCGTGGTAAATACGGAGAATGAAGACAGTATGAGGGAGTTGGAGGTGGAAAAGCGTGGTGGGGTACGTAGTGTGGTAGAGGAGCATGGTAAATGCGGAGAGAGGGGCGTGGTAAAAACGGAGAATGAAGACAGTATGAGGGAGTTGGAGATGGAAAGGCGTGGTGGGACACGTTGTAAAGGAGCATGGTAAATGTGGCATTTGTCTCTTCCTCTCTGGTGCACCGTGATTTATTATTGCTCCAGCGGTTGGTTGGTGGGGGAAAAAATGGCCACACCCCTAAAAATGGGCTGTCGAGTTTTTAAACATGGCTGTCGACCAATTATTTTTAAACATGGCTGTCGACCAATTATTTTTAAAAATGCCTGTCGACACATGTACACCGTCAGGGCGTGGTATTTAGGGCGTATTTCTTTGACACGGTTATAGCTGTATTAGATTACAAAATTTAACATCTGGTCGCAATTAAGGAATTTTTCAGCATAAGTGCATCTAAATTTATGGAAAACACATTTGGATCAAGTATTTCTTTGACACGGTTATATCTGTATTAGATTACAAAATTTAACATCTGGCTGCAATTAAGGAATTTTTCAGAATAATTGCATGAAAATTTATGGAAAACACATTTGGATCAACTGTGATCATGGCGGTCAGAAAAACGTGGGAAAATGTTTAGTGATAACGAAATTTTTTCAGGGTCCAGATTACAAAATTGAATACATATGGTTACAATTTCGGGGTTAATTTATGGAAAAAATAGTTGGATCATCCTTTAAAAAAACGATCCGAAAACGTCGTGTGGAGTGGGAAGATTTTTATGGTCGACAGGACGTATTTTTTTACAGGGCATTTTTCAATCTGTATTACAAGATGAATTTCCCATCTGGTTACAATTGGTAAACGCATGTAAGAAACAATATGAAAACGTAGGTGTGGGAAAGGGATAAGGGTGTTTTAATCGCTGAAATTTTGGTATAAAAGGGCCGGTTTTTCTGAAGATTAGTGATTCATTAAAATAAATTTCATTGGTACGAACGAAAGTAAAATGTTTAAAATAACTAGTGAACTGAGAATGAAGATCCGACCCGTTGGATTAAATCGGCGATAGAAGGTGTTGCTGTTAAAGCCACAGAAGGTTTGGAATCAGGTGATTTTATTGGTTTCACATTCTGTGGGAAAAACTTTAATGAACGGGGCCCTGGCTGGGTTACGTTTAAACCAGTGAGTGAAATTAAATTTGGCGACATTTGGGAAATGATTTCCAAAATTTTCCAAAGCAATTCCGAGGAAATAAGCACCGATACATTTTGTTTAACTGCAACATCGGTAAGAATGCCTGTAGGAAGGGGGCTCCGACAACGGAAATATAATAGTTTTGATGAGGAAAGTGTAAAGCGGAGAGGTATAGTCCAAATTAAAAATATGGACAATCTCTGTTTACCACGGGCAATAGTTGTTGCAATAGCAAATGCGGAAAAAATTGTTGAGTATAAAAAAATTATACAGAATGACGGGCAAATACAAACACTAACTGTTGAGAAACTATTGGCCGAAAGTCATATAAAAATACCCACGGAAGGTGCTGGAATACCTGAATTAATAAAATTTCGACATCATTTAAACAACTTTAAAATAATCGCCTATCGATATATAAATAACAAAAGTGGTGCAGATGTAGTGTTCCAAGGCAGTAATGATGGTAAACGAATAAACTTATTGTACCACGACGGACATTATAATGTGAGTACCTCTCTAACTGCAGCCTTTTGTTGCAGTTACTATTGTGAAATATGTCATGTGAGGTACCAGGGTAAAAATGAGTATCGATGTGTTGGATCCTGCCCATGTTGTCAACAGACACCGGCCTGTGAAAAAGGTGTTGTAAATAAATATTGTGCAGCGTGCAATCGGTATTTTAGAGGAACTACATGTTACGAAAATCATGTAAAAAGTGTTTGTGATAAACTAAAACGGTGTATGGAATGCCTGAAACTGTGTAAAAGAGACAGAATTCACGTGTGCGGGGAAATATTTTGCAAAAACTGTCAAAAGCATGTCGCGAGTAATCAGCTGTGCTTTATAAGTCCAAATTCGAGTGAAATGGATCAAAGTGACAATTTTTATGCATTTTACGACCTAGAAACGCGTCGAGAAAAAGTTCTAGGTGACGAGGAAGCAATAAAATTGCATGAACCGAATTTGTGGATTTTCTCCAAACGATGCTGCGTATGTATTAATAGCGAAGGACTACAGTTCTGTCCAAACTGTGGGTATAGACTTGAAATTTTCAAAGAAAACGTTATTGGAAGTTTCTTGAAATATTTACTAAATGTGCGAAAATTCCATTAACGTGTGATAGTGCTTGCACATAATGGGCAGGCGTTTGATCACCAATTTATTTTGAATTATGTGCTCCAGAAAACAGATATCACGCCGGAACTGATCATGCGAGGTACAAAAATCATATTGATGATGATTGGGAATATAAAGTTCATAGATTCCTTGAACTACTTCCCGATGGCACTGTCAAAAATACCACAAGCCTTTGGTCTGGGAAACAAACTTAAAAAAGGATATTTTCCCCACTTATTTAATACAGTAAGAAATGACGACTATATCGGAAAATTGCCAGCAGTTGAATTCTGCAGTCCAAATACTATGAATGTTGATGACCGGAATTGCTTCCTACAATGATATGAGGAACACAAGAATGACGAATTCAACATCCAGCGTGATCTAATAGATTACTGTAAGAGTGATGTAGAGATTTTAGCAAAAGGCTGTCTCAAATTTCGAAGTCTGATGCTGAGGGAATGTAATGTATGCCTATTCGCGGAAGCAGTAACGATAGCGTCTGCCTGTAATCTGGTATTCAGACGCAATTTCCCCCGACCGTATATAATCGGTCTAATACCAAAAACAGGCTATCGTGAAGATAAAATTGCATCGAAAGTTGCTATACAGTGGTTGCTTTGGGAGGAAAAACAACGTAATATAAAAATCCGGCACGCGTACAACCAGAAAGAAACTGTTATAAAGGGGGTAAAAGTTGATGGCTACTGCGAGAAGACGGGGCAAATTTTTGAATTTCACGGCTGTTATTACCACGGTCATCCCGCGTGTCTCACAAAAAATAGAGATGGTTGTCTGTATGGAGGCGGAGACGATACATTATATTCTCGATACGAATCTACAGTATTTAAAACTGAGAGGATTCGATCATCGGGATATGTGGTTATAGAAAAGTGGGAATGTGAATTCCGAAAAGAAATGTATGCTAACAGGGAAATGAAAAGGTACGTGAGTAACCATTCTGTACTAGTTAGTGCTCCACTTAATCCTCGTGATGTATTTTTCGGTGGTCGGACGGGTAACGCCAGAACTTATTATAAATGTAAGTCAGGAGAAAAAATTAAATACATTGATGTATGCTCTCTACCCTTGGGTATGAAAAAATGGAAAATTCTCCATCGCTCACCCGAAATTATATGTTGGTAACTTAGAGTGCTCCAAGCTAAATTTAACAAAAATTGATGGCCTGATTAAATGCAAAATTTTACCACCACAAAATCTGTATCATCCTGTCCTACCGATGAAACAAAACCAAAAGTTGATGTGCTCATTATGCTTCACATGTAGTTTGGAAAAAAGTCAAGAGGATTGTAATCGTGAAGAAAATGAAAGGGCCTTAACTGGAACATGAGTATTGGATGAGGTAAATAAGGCCATTGAAAAGGGTTACCAACTACTGGAAATTTATGAAATGTGGTCTTATGAGGTGCGACAAAAAAGAGATGGACTCTTCCCAGGAATAATGAACAAATTCCTAAAAATGAAACAGGAAGCTTCTGGATGGCCTAGTACATGTGTTACAGAGGAGGAAAGACATGAATATGTTAAAGAATTCTTTGAGAATGAGGACATATTATTAGAACCGGAAAAAATAGAAAACAAATCCTGGTTTAAGATCCACTGCTAAGCTGATATTAAATTCATTTTGGGGTAAATTTGGTCAGAGGGAAAACCAATCGAAAACCTCTATAATAACACAGCCAGCTGAATTATATACACTTTTATCGGATCCATCTAAAGCAGTTAACCATATTTTACCAGTTAATGATGAAACTCTGATTGTGAACTGGGAGTACAAAGAAGAGGCTGCGGATACTCTGACTACAATCAATCTATGTATAGCAGCCTACACTACTACACAAGCACGGTTGAAACTGTATTCATATCTGTAGAAATTTTAAGAAAGAGTATTATATTACGATACCGACTCTGTTATATACATAAGCAGAGATGGTGAATGTGACCCCCTTGTTGGAAATTTTGTTGGAGATAGGACCCATGAATTGGACTGTTACGGCACTGGCAGTTATATTGAAGAATTTGTGAGCGGAGGGCCAAAGAACTGTGGATACCACGTATTTTCAACAAAGAACAACAGTCGAAAAATGGTTTGTAAAGTAAAAGGCATTTGTTTAAACTATGAGGCGTCGAAATTGGTAAATTTTGAAAGTATGCGTGACATAATTTTAAACAGCCATGGAGAAGCGAGGCCGATCAAGAACATTTCTTCTAGTATACGGCGCACCGAAGATCATCGAATTATAACGACACCGGTGGTAAAACAATACAACGCCAGATCAGAAAAAAGGAAATTTTTGGAAAATTTTGATTACATCCCCTATGGGTTCAAACACACCAGGCATTATTAAATAAAAATACTATTTTTAATAAAAATATATATTTAAGTGTCAATATAATTGCAAATATATATCGATTGTATGAAAGATTATTTTTAAGTGTAAATATAATTGTAAAATAAAATGAATATTATTTCACATCGCGTCTATTTTATTTCTATCATTATTGCATTATATTCCATACTGTTTTAGCAACTGAACGTTTTGTAGGGCACAACATCCTCTATGAGCTAAACACCTCGAAGCTAGAGAATATCGCGTCCTCAAAGTATTTAAATTAGGACATCCAGAGTAGACTAAATCAAATACCGTTGCTCTATTTCCGACAATTTCACTGAGATATTTTTTCTTCTCCGATCCCTTAACATAAATTACTTTATTTTTCAAATTCGTCTGTAAAAATTGTATCACGTGATTAATTGACGTGTATCCCACGATAACCCATGATGATTTATGGAAAGCCAGGTAGCTTGAGTCTGCAGTGCTGATGGTAGTCTGTTAAATTCAAATGGCGGTTTTAGGGAAAATGACATACTTCATTCTCATTGAATAGGATCGCAATTTCCTTAGGAATGAAACTATTACTTTCTCCTTTGAAACCTTGTAAATCGACGAAACTAACCATGTTTACTGCTTCAAGTACCAGCCTCAACTGATCTTGGAGGGTTTCAAATGGCCCCAGGTGATGTCTGCAAAATAATCATCTTGCGGGCAAAAAGAAATATTCTTGAAGGAAAAAACATGTTTGATCATGTCCTGATTTAGCATGAGGTTCAAGTGGCCACACGTGTTGTCCCACGGTATCTTGTGGCCAAAAAGAAATATTCTCGCGGGGAAAAAACATGTTTGATCATGTCCTGGTTTAGCACGGGGTTCAAGTGGTCACACATGTTGTCTCATGGAAAATAATTCAGTGGCCATAGATGTTGAAGTGAAAATACAAAATTCATGTTCTAACGTGTCCAAGTGGCGTCTCCCGTCCAGAAAATTTTACTATAAATACGTACCGGTTGGCTAACAGAATATAGTCTTACTCAGGTACTTTACGGCAGACAGTCTAAAAAAAAATGTCTTATTTTTTCAACGAATTTCTGGAAGAAGGCGCAGTAGATGTTTTAAGCGAACTCAACAATAATCACGTACAATACAAGCCGACGAAGAAAATGGCAGATATGGAAATAAATACTCCATTTAAAATAAATTCGGCTCGGCGATGTATCACCAAATATGGAGAGATATTAATTCTGGACCTTGGCGATTATCAGATGTTTCTTCCTCCGCGATATGGGAAAACAACAGGTCAGACTTTAATTCAGCTAAATGAGCAGCGATTTAGTATCATTAAAAAACGGGCAGTGGGAAAAGTTTCCATCTTACTTTTGTGCAGAATTAAAGAAATAAAAGAATAATACTTGAAATTTAACTTTTGTGCAAAATTAAAAGAAATAAAATAATAATAATTGAAATTTTAAAATCTTTTATTTACAATATTTCAGTACTGGCGATCCATGAATTATGACTGGTCGAAAATCCCAACTATTTTACAAATACTTTGGACCCTTTCTTCTTTAATATTTTTTCAACAAGATACAAGTCCGGGTATCTGGTTTTTGTTAACTCCTTCTCGTTGTCCAATTTGGTGTGTATACCTTCTCAAGCACACCTTTATACTTGCTGATACGTACAAAATCACCAGTTTTATATTTCGCATTCGGCTTTATTTTGATGTAATTGATGTAACTAAATACAGTGGAAAGTAAACGTTTTTCAATAGAAGGATTGGCATCACACGGCTGCATTCAAGTTGTTCTGTGACGAGTTCTGTTGTATTGATCCGTTAACTCTTTTGCAAAATTAATCCACTGATAATTTCCACGCATACTCAATTCCTTCCACATCATCGATTTCAGAGTTCTATTAAATCTCTCTACAATCTGTGCCTTAAGAGTGGTATACGTAGAATAATGATTAATATGATACTTTAACATTAAATTTTGAAAATTTTTATTGACGAATTCTTTTCCATCATCATTTTGTAGGTTTTTAGGAATACGTCCCTGGTTAAATATTGTTGCCATTGCTTTAGTTATATCAAGTCCTGTTTTACTTTTTACAGGTACAGCCCACGCATATTTCGAAAAGCAATCAATGACTGTAAGAAGGAAACCATAGCCATTATTTTCTGCGGCATACGGTCCCATTTGCACTAAATCTGCTCGCCACAAATCGTTAAAACTTTTTATGATAACATGCCTTCGTTTAAAATTTCTTCGAGCCGGTTTATGTAGCTCATCGACTAACCGCTTTTTACTAGATGGGACTGCTCGCTTTACCATCCTAAGATAAAATGGTGCATTATGCACTTGTCTCCAAAATAAAAAGTTAGTGGTCAGCGCCGTCAACTTCTGTAGCTTTATCAGCAGGTTTAAATTCAGTATAAGACATATCGACGCGATGTTTAAGGTCGGCGATGATTCCTTTTAAAAATTTAATTTCTCTATCGACATAGTCTTTTCTAACAGCATCACTATCACTAATAGGATAGTTCGAATTTACTATGCGCCTTGAATTTACATCTTAATCTCCATCTTCAGTTAAATTAAAACCTATCCCCGGGGCTCCGCGATCACCTTGTACTCCAGGAGCCCAGGAGGGCCTTGTGGGCCACGATGGTTAGAAGACCCAGTTTTCTGTAGGTAACGTCCGAACTTATCAACGGACATGTTTAAACTATAATATTCACTTCTCTCAGCTCTTCGATAATCGATATAATTTCATTATTGTGATTATTATGCCCAGCCTGATGTGATGCTACGAGTGAACGCAGTCTATCAACCAATTCATTCGGATCGTCCCAGTAAATATGTTCAATTTTGTTTCTAGACACTCGCATTAAACTGCCACCTTTCTTGACAAGCTTACTTGTAATCGCCGTGTACTTATGATTTTTACTTCCTTTTATCTGTTTATTCACATCATATTCACGCCTGTGAGCATTAGTCTGCAGTAGGATAGCTTTATAGTTTTCTAAATCATTTTCATTATACGTACACGAATCGGGGTTTTCCATGAAAAGCAATTCATATAACCCTACGGTTCCTTTGTACGGAGTATCATCAACATATATTTTATCGTTCTGGATTTGAAAAACAGAATCCCCGATTTTATACTGCTGTCTATTTGGGGTCAGATAAACCCCATACACAGTATCCACCGCACGGTTTTCCGACGGTATTATTAATTTTTTCAAATAGTCGCTAGCTAGCGTATCAAACTCTTTTTCAACTATAAGCTTATCTACGGCCTTTTGCAAGGCTGGTGTGTCATGCCATGTACCACCATCAAATTTTTTGTAGGGTGTGGCCGGTGTGTCCCTGGACTCGACAAATGTATCTTTGTCATCATCCTCGAAATACAAAGCTTTCGCAGCTGGGTTAGGTGTTACAAATTCAGACTTTATTTCCTGTTTTGGTTAGATTTCGTCTGTCAACTTTGGGTGTTTGGTGAGCTTTTTAAGAGGTTCAGTGATCGACTTAAAAGTATCTTGAAACCTGCTCTCTTTCTCTATTCGTCCTGATTTTACAGCCTAGTATTTCTTACGAATTGAATTCGTCGTTTTTATGATGGCTCTTAGTTATTTTTCTTTCATGTTTGTGAAATGCTTTCAAATCTGCTCTGATCAGTTTATACATCTGGTTTAAACAACTACGGTAGAGGTTTCGAACGGCTTTCAACTGCTTTTTAACAGCTCGGAGTATTGTTTTCATCAGATCTGTTACCTGTTACAGCTTTCGACAGTCAACACTCTTTCACAGCTGTACCGGTATTGATCTGCTTCAGTTGCCAGCAGTTACTTTTATGTAGGTATCAAAACCCTTTCGGTAGCGGCCTTCATTTAAAGGACTATCTTTATCTACCACAATGAAACCGTATTTTTTCTTGCAGCATTCTGAACACATACTTCGAAAGGTGTTGAAAGACATATCTGTATTTACATGATCATTATAAACATGTTTCTAGTTCATTTCATCCTGTTTGAATATAACCAGGAAATTCGTATTGTCTCGAATCAAATGTTTGGGTATATGCGTATACGTTTGACAGAGATAAAAACTGTCAATATCTTTATGTCGACCCATACAAAAATATGCCCGAGTATTGTTCTGTTTATCACAAGCAACATCATCGAAGATAAAAATCGAATTGGCCTCTTCAGGTGGTATAACATCGTTGTTATTAGAAAATGTGTAATAGCCCAGTTCGGATATGGGTGAAACAAGCCTCTTCAGATACTCATATTTCGGTTGCAGTAATGATTTTGAGTACACGTAAACATTTTCAAATTTTAACCCGTTCGGGTCTTCTATTAAACTGATCGTAACATTGGTTTTCCCACAATTTGACGGCCCCACAATAACTCCCCTTACACTATCAGGCAGTAATAAACTGTGCTTTCTCTCTTTACGGATATCGGTTGCAATGTCAACATTTTTCACAGGAAGTGATACGTGCTGCTTGATGAAACGCATTGTAGTGAATAAAGAGTGCTGTCTATAAACACCACCACTTATTCGATTATGGTATTATGAACAAGAAGGTTACGTTCAATCTTAAACCCCAAGTTTACAATATGTATACTTGGGACTTTGCATATCGTGCTAGTCGTAAAGGGCCGTGGCAAATGTACGCCGTCGATAGATTTCGATTCAGTCGAAGAATCCAGCAGTTGAGTGAAATTATATCGTCTATTTTATTAGAAGATCATAGACAACGCATTTTAGTCAGTTTGGTCAGTGCAACATGATTGATCACACCCGCGACATTCGTTCTAATGTAATGTAGTGTCATGCCGATCGCCCCCTAGAAATAAGTAGGTTTTAAGCTAAGTAGGCAAAAATTGCTTTTCGTCGGAACAATTCTCACGGGAAAATATTGTAGATAGTATACTAAGCACGGAAATCGGTCCTAAATTAACGGAAGAAATCACAGTATTCATAGATTGTTGTAAAGCTGTCTATAATATTCTTTCCGAGGAGGAACGCGTAGTGTTCTTACCCCTAATTCCCACCAGGTTTCGAGGTAGAGCCGCCAGCACTCTAACAAACATACTAGTTCCCCGAAGGCCATATGCTACAATGTTCCATGAATTGCAAAACTCCAGCCAATTGCCTGGAGAAACACTCACAGGATTTGCGGGGCGAATGAAAACCTTGTTAAAAAGTGTATAAATAAAGCAATTCAAAGACATCCACAGGGATATGAATCGGTAACAAATGATTTGGAGGAAACCGCTATGTTCGCTTTTAAAGCGGGTATGTTAAATCCAAATCATCGGTTATTTTTTCTTCATGAGGACTACCGGGACTTTAATGCCCTGGTCTCTAAAGCTGAATTTCTTGAGCTGGCGGAGAAACAATTCAGTTTAGCAACTCCTAACACCCTCATACCACACGTACAACCAAACCAACAGTTCAATTTTTCAGCCGAAGTAACACCCCAAAACAATTACCCCAATAACAATAGGAATAAAAATAACCGGAATTATAACAACAACAGAGTTAATAACAACAATAATTTTAACAACAGTAGGAATCGAAATAACAATTTTTACAATAATAGTAGGAACAACAACTATAACAATGACAACCATACTAACAAAAATTACAGTAATAATTATAATGACAATAGCAGAAATAGGGAAAACAACAATAATAAATATAATAGGTTTACTCAATATGGTAATAATAACAATTCTACCCAAAATTTTAATAATAGAAATTCTAATAAATATAATAATAATCCCCCTCCAAACCAAAGAACGCAATGCGGTTTCTGCAATAGATCAGGTCATGTTTATGCCGAGTGTAGAACTCGTATGAACACACCCTATTGCAACCGATGCCGGGTTTATGGACATAACAACAATACGTGCAATTTTCACCCACAATCAAATGCTACTCATCAAATAAACATGATATCAAATAAAAATATCGAAAACAGCAAATCGAAAGAAACGCCAAATACGTGTAATTTTTGCCTGCAACCTGGGCACTCTATGGAAATGTGTTTCGCTAAGAAACAATGGGAGGAAAATAATCCATGCCCCACTAATCCATCGGAAAACTAAAGCAGGGCTGTCATTCTAGACCCAAAACAATTGAGACAAGGTGTCAGCCCGAAACACTCCATTCCAAATAAAATAAATGTATAATCAAAGTACCATTGTCAATAGTATCAAAATGTCCGTCCGAATTATTAGTAGACACAGGGTCAGACATAAGCATAATCAAGCAATCGTCATTAAAAGAAAACATAAATATTAATAAAGACGAAAAAACTAAAATACAAACGGCATTCGGCAAAGGACAAAGTTTAGGTACATGCTTAACACAATTTCCACCTCCCCTGTCACAAAACTGCAAATTCCATGTGGTGGAAAAAGCCACCCCAATTCCCGGTGATGGTATACTAGGCTTTGATTTCTTGTCTCAAAATTGCAACATTGAGGGCCCAAATAAACGATTAGTTTTCCCCGAAGTAAAACTTGACGAACACAACTTCGGAATGCCATTTTTTAACAGTGTGTCCAAAAACCACATGAAGACGGTCCATATAGATGTCGCACAGGCACAGGTTGAATCATATGTACCTGAAGCTAAAATTGTAAGTGGCCCATGGATAGGAAAAACACCGCTGCATCCAAAATCCAACTTGAACGAGTATAAAGTGAAGACTCAGAGAGAAATTTCTATTCCGGCGTGCCCAAGATGATTGGTGCAGATAAAAGTGACATTCAAACAGGAAAAACTCCGCTTATCGAAAGAAATAAGCGAAGGAGTTTATCTTGGAGGTTGTCTGGTCCGGTCTATTGACGGGAAAATTGTCATTTGTATCCTCAATACGCAATTAACAAACAAGAGAATTAAACCATTTAGCTTTAACACCCACCCCCTAGATCAATATGACGTTATAAATTTAAGACAAAAAAGCGAAGAATCTTCCGAGGAAGCTATAAAATATTTATTCAGTATAAACCAGAATCAAATGGATAGAAACAGAGTAGAGGAACTTAAACAACATTTGAAATTAGACGAAAACGCAACACTGGAAGAAAGAAGATCCATAATTGAAATATGCGAAGAATATAACGACATATTCCACTAACCCAATGACAAACTCACACATACCAATTCCTGCGAGCATGTTATCCCAACCAAACAAGATCAAGCGCCCGTGAATCAGAAAATATGTCGGCTGCCTGAGAAACAACGAACAATAATACAAGAACAAGTACAGGAAATGTTGGAAAATAGCGTAATAACACCCAGTAAAAGTCCATGGAATTCACCACTGTTAGTGGTACCTAAAAAGAACGGCCCAGATGGAGAAAAAAGATGGAGAGTCGTTGTCGACTTTCGGAAACTGAATCAGACCACCATCGGCGATGCTTTCCCTCTACCGCGAATCCAGGATATTTTGGACCAATTAGGGCATTCCAGGTACTTTACAACACTAGACCTTGCTAGTGGGTACCACCAGGTTTTGGTTAATAAAGAAGACCGAGCCAAAACCGCATTTAGCACCCCTTTTGGTCATTACGAATTCCTACGAATGCCGTTCGGGCTGACAGGAGCCTCGGCAACTTTCCAACGCCTAATGAACCACGTGCTGTCTGGCCTACAAGGTTTCCTGTGTTTCGGTTATATAGACGACATTGTAATATATGGAAAAAACTTATTGGACCACAACAATAAACTGGAGGAAATTTTTTCCCGATTAAGGGAACATAATCTAAAATTACAACCCGAAAAAAGTAATTTCCTTAGAAAGGAGATAATATATTTGGGTCACCAATGTTCCCCAGAGGGCGCGCTACCCGATCCATACAAAATTTCATGTGTTCAAAATTTCCCTGTACCGAAAACCGTCCGCCAAATTCAATCGTTTTTAGGACTTGCCAATTATTACAGGAAGCTCATTCCCAATTTCTCTAAGGTGGCCGAACCATTGAACAAACTATTAAGGAAAAATGTAAAATTCAAATGGACAGACCGGTGTGAACTCTCTTTTAAAAGTCTAAAAGAATCTTTAATTACAGCACCACTTCTAATCTACCCTGACTTCTCGCAACCCTTTAAACTAACCACAGATGCCAGCAATGAGGCAATTGGTGCAGTTCTATCACAAGGAGAGGTAGGTAAAGACAAACCAATAGCCTACGCTAGGAGATCTCTCAACAAAGCAGAAAGGAACTATTCAACAATAGAGAAAGAGTTACTGGCCATTGTGTGGGCCGCAAAAATTTTTAGATGTTGCCTTTATGGGAGAAAATTTGTGGTCTATACTGACCATAAACCCCTAAAAGGGGTCTTGAACGTCAAAGATCCCACGACACGACTGGTACGTTTTCACCACAAACTCTCGGAATATGACTACCAGATCGAATACAAAGCCGGGAGATATAACACCAATGCTGATGCACTGAGTCGAATCCCTCCACCTGAATTAATACCGAAACATGAAAACAAATCTCCTCCAGAAACGACATTAAACGAATGGGAAAATCCAAGTAACAGCATCAACGCAATAGAAAAAGAATACAGCAAGATAGAAGAGAAAAAAGGGTGGCAATTACTAAAAACAATACTAAAGTCAGAAAAGAGTAACTTAATTTCAAAAAACACAATGTCAATCAAAGGGAACTCAATACCCCAAGGACTATAAATGCGATTACCAGAAATCAAGCAAAACAAAGAAATGAGGAATCAAGCAGTAAACTAACACAGCCTAACATAATGAACAAACCCGAAGAAGGAGGGACGAATACAGAAACTAGAGCAGAACCACAACCAATAAGTCTAAAATCCTCCGACCTCAACAACCTACCAGACACAGAATCAGAATTCTCTGACGGGTCATCAGAGTCAGACGATGAAGGCCAAATAGAGATCCTGACAGATCCCAAGGACATCAAAATTATTTTAAAGGCCCATCATGACTCACCATTAGGATTACATGCCGGTGTTCAAAAAACTTTTAACCGCATCCGAAAAACATACAAGTGGAAAAACATGTTTCAGGATGTTAGTACTCACATACGCAAAAGCATGAAATGTCAAAAGAACAAGAAAGGAAAAACACTAAAATTACCAATGAGAATCACAGACACCGCAAATCGTCCATTCGAGAAAATTTACTTGGACATTGTTGGTCCTCTCCCAACCTCCACGCAAGGCAATAAATACCTCCTGACGTTCCAGGATGACCTGACTAAAATTCTGGATTGTTTTCCAATACCAGACGGAGAAGCCACTACAGTAACAGACTGTTTCTACATACAAGTAATTTTAAAATATCTAGTAATCCCCGAAAAATTGGTAACAGACCAAGGCGCAAATTTCATCAGCGATCTGTTCAAACGCTTATGCAAAATGCTGCACATAAAAAAATTGCAAACAACTGCGTATCATCCGCAGTCGAATGGAGCCTTGGAGCGATGTCACGGGCCACTAATCGAATACCTCCGCAGTGTGGTGGACGATAATACCGACACCTGGGACCAGTGCTTGAGTGAAGCCGCATTCGTGCACAACCACACACCCCACACAGGTAGTAAATATACACCAATACATGCTCTATACGGTTACCACCGGGTTTTACCTACTAACTTAACCAAAAACCCAGAACCAATCTACAATTTTGATGATCACTGCAACCTAATAAAATATAAATTACAAAAGATACATTCTAAAATAAAGGAAAACCTCATTATCGCCAAGAAAAAGTCAAAAGAATTCTACGACAAAAATTCAAAAACTACAAGCTTTCACGTGGGAGACAAAGTATTGTTAAGGAATGCTGCAAGAAAACATAAACTCTCGCCTGTGTGGACTGGACCTTTTGAAATCAAGAAAGTTTTTGACAACCTAAATACAACCATCCAAATTGGTAAGAAATTAAGGCGAGTACACAACAATCGATTAAAGCAATTCGAAAAGAAAAACAAAAAAAAAAAAAACCCACCGCGAAAATCTGCTACGCAAAAACTTAAACTACAAGAACAAAAGAAATAGAGAAAAGATTAAAATTCCTCGATGAAACAATGTTTA
Organism: Xylophagus ater; assembly: GCA_963422695.1. Lineage (NCBI taxonomy): Eukaryota > Metazoa > Arthropoda > Insecta > Diptera > Xylophagidae > Xylophagus > Xylophagus ater. The sequence goes on from OY730483.1 coordinate 31,496,863, forward strand.
CCAAAAAAATACAATATATTGCATAGATAATAACTTTTTACCTATATATAAAAATCACCCGAACTTATAGTAACTAATTTACTTTCATTCATTTTTTTAAATTTTCTTTTTCTCCTCTCAATAAATTTTTATCATAATCTCATTTTTACTTTCCCTATAATAAAGAAGAGAAAACATACTATATACAAAATAATTAAGAATAAGCAAATAAAATTTTGCGAGTAACCCCCGAATATAAAGAAAGCTTAAAAATTTGTTTTTGTATAAGAAATTTTCTGCTGATGATACACAAATAGTTTAACATTGAAAATACAATACAAAAAAAAAATATTCATTTAATTTTTCAAAAAAAACAAACAAAAGAACTTAAATCTCATATTTCAAAAAAGTAAGAATAATCTTGTAATTTCTTTCAAGATTCAAATTTTTGATGAAACAATATTTTAACAGAAAAAAAATGTATTGTATAGATAATAATTTTGTATTTCCATAACATATAGTAACTAATTTACTTTCATTCATTTTTTTTTGCATCTCTCAAATAACTTTTAACATAATTTCATTTGTACTTTCCCTATAATAAAGAAGAGAAAACATGATCAAAGTAATAAAAAATTAGCAAATATAATTTTACGAGTAGCCCCGGAACATAAAGAAAGCTTAAAAAAAAAAAAAAAAAATGCTTTTCGTATAAGAAATATTTCCGCTGACGATACAAAAACATTTACACATTTTTTAGACATATTAAAATACAAAACAAAACATAAATTTTCGTATAACTATTTCAAAACTTACCAGACATACCATATTTCGTGAAAGTAATAATAATCTTAACTAGAGTAATTTCTTTCTATACCAAGATTATAATTCTTTAATAAAAAGAACATTTACAAAAAAAATGAAATAACTTCTAACATAAGTTCATTTTTACTCTCCCTATAATAATGTTCATTCTAAATGTTCATATAATTTATAGGAAACATTGAATTCAATTTACGCATACACCAACCAGAGATAATAAAGCTACCATTCTTCCTGTTGAACAAAAACTTCAATCAAAACATAGAAAAAGATCAATTAGAGGATATTCACTTCAAAACCCATCATTCTTTAAATGCTAATTTACAGGAGGCAAGTCAATCATTACAAGAATTCAACAGAGAAATACTAAGAACTGAACAAAATAGACAAAATGAAAAACACAAGGTAGTTACATACGTAAATACTGGTATAACTTCAGTAATAATCGGTGCGCTGATATTACTAATAATTATAATTCTCCGCTACAAAAAACTACCCAAATTAACAACAACTGAAATACCATTACATACGATAACGGTGCCCGCCCAAACTAGCTTCCAAATTACATCAGAACCCCTAAATTCACCGGAAACCATACTAGGAGCTACAAACAATGTTAATAAAACAAGAGAAAATACGGTCGAAACCCTTTCCCCACCATCAACCAAGATCTCTACGCAAGGAGAAAACGCATGGAACAAAAGAACCTAAATAACATCGGAAGTATAAACTAATCATTAGAATCCTTATCTTAATCCACAATTAACAAAAAAAAAAGTAAAAACAACACCAACAATTTTACCTTGACCCAATTTTTCTTAACTAAGTCAAGTTCAATAGCAAATCTAGAACAAAAAGAAGAGAAGACAATAATTTTTTTTTCTCGGCATTCAAGAATAAAAATATGAGTACCAAAGCAGATAATTCAGAGGGCGAAATCGGTAAAAATGTTTTTCATTTATCTGCTAACAATGAAATATGAAGCAAAATTATAAAATAAACAAAAAAGAAAAGAAAAAGAAGAAAAATTCGAATACAATAAAAACTATTTTATTTTTTATTTTCTTTTATATACAATTGGAATTGATTTCACTCCACACAATGCAAGACATAGGTTAGTCTATCGACACCTCGCCCAAAAGAAATGGACATCCCATGCCTTAGGGTGAAAGACGCCCGGTGATACACCCATCGGTCCACTACATGGGTACCAAGCTCTGCTACCACAAGTAGCTCGGCTTTCTAAAAAACAAAAAAAAAAAATGTGTAAAGTAAAAACAAAATAAAAAAGAACTAATGTACTTACGCATGGACCAGTTCTTTCCAGTATACAGTGGACCTCAGCCACTGCATTCCTCTCTACCACCAAATCACAGAAAGTACCACTACCGATTACGGCCACTTTCTGTAAATGGTGATATACGCCGGTACGGATGTTTTCTAAAAAATATGACGTTCTCTAACTGATTTTTTGAAATTACTGAAATATTAATAAATTAAAACTTACCGTTTACCTAAAAATAGCAGATATAATCACGAACTAGAGTTTATTTTTTGTCAGATTTAAATTACCAAAAAGTAATTTAATCGCACATTTTTTTTCGTGAATAAGAATTTTTGTTTAACTTGCGAATGCAGTAAAGAAAAACAAAAATAATAGGAAAATGAATTTGAATACAAATTGAATTTAAAAGTTAAATAATCAATTAAATTAATTAATTAAATAAAACTAATGCATGTTGGTATTAATTATGAATAAATATATATATATATTTTTAAAATAAGATATATATTCAAAACATTATATTGTAAGATGAAAAACGGACATTTAGAAATAATTAATTGAAAAAAAATTATATATGCTTTTTAACAACCATCCTTTTTGTTGTTGAAAAGCAGATACAATTTTTTTTTGTTGGGGTATGAAGGAATGTAATGTAATGTCATGCCGATCGCCCCCTAGATATAAGTAGGTTTTAAGCTAAGTAGGCAAAAATGGCTTTTCGTCGGAACAATTCTCACGGGAAAATATTGTAGATAAAGTGCTTAATCGCGATTTCGGAAAAACAACGGTGTCAAATTCGAAGGTATTCAAAGAAACTCGAGAACATTCCTCAGACAAAATTCGTCTTCATGGAAATCCGAGTACAATGAAAATCGTCCCACGGGAAAATAGCATGGACAAAATGCTTAATTAGCGCGAATTCGAAAATGGACAAACAACGGTTTCAAATTCAAAGTTGATAACAGAAAAACTCGAGAACATTCCTAAGGCAAAATTCGTCTTCATGGAAATCCGAGTACAGTGAAAATTGTCCCACGGGAAAATATAGTGGACAAAATGCTGATTAGTCAAATTTGAAAATGGAGAAACAAAAGTATCAAATTCAAAGCAAACCATTTTGAAATTTGAATATCCCGAATGCATTCTGCACCCGTAAGGATTTTGTTCCTATAAAAGCCAAGCAACGTAGTGAGATAAGGAATCAGTTCATAGAATCAGTTGATCGAATCAGTTCATCAGCTCAGTACGACAAATCAGTTCAACAACAGAGTCAAGCTCGACTAGAAAGTCCAAATAAAAAGTATTGCTAAAAAGTATTGTAGAAAATAAAGAGTCAAAATATAAAGTATTGTAGAAAATAGAGAGTCCAATAAAAAGGTATTGTTGAAAACTAAGAGCCAATGAATTTAAAAGTATTGTTGAAACGAATTTAATTTAAAAGTATTGTTGAAACGAATTTAATTTAAAAAAGTATTGTTGAAACGAATTTAATTTAAAAGTATTGTTGAAACGAATTTAATTTAAAAAAGTATTGTTGAAACGAATTTAATTTAAAAGTATTGTTGAAACGAATTTAATTTAAAAAAGTATTGTTGAAACGAATTTAATTTAAAAAGTATTGTTGAAAAGAGTTGAATTTAAAAACTCTTGTTGAAAAAAGTTGAATTTAAAAAGTATTGTTGAAAAGAGTTGAATTTAAAGAGTATTATTGAAAAAAGTTGACTTTAAAAAGTATTGTTGAAAAGAGTTGAATTTAAAGAGTATTATTGAAAAAAGTTGAATTTAAAAAGTGTTGTTGAAAAGAATTGAATTTAAAAAGTATTGTCGAAAGTTAGGAATTAAAGTTAACAAGTACTGTCAAAAAATCGAGAATTGAAGTTAATAAATATTGGTGAAAAGTAATAATTAAAGTATTGATAAAGGAAATAATATTGAGCATTGTTAAACATTAAGATTGGAAATTAATAAATATTGGTGAAAATAATTAAGTGAAAGGAAGTGTTTTTATTTCAATACCAGCCATATTAATAATTATTCGGGAGTTGACGTTGCCAGAGGCATTCCGACAAAATATTACACAACACTAAAACCGTTCAAGGGAGAGGTTTATTAAATTCTTTAATTAGTAATTTACCAATAGAATTACATTTGCCAGGATACCAATATTGTGGGCCAGAGGAGATCCTGGAATTAACGAATTAGATAAAGCCGGCAAAGAGCACGATATCGCATATTCAAAATTTAAAACTTTAAACGACTGACATATTGCTGATCGCATATTATCTGGGAAGGCTTGGCAGAGAGGAAAATCTCCTGATTCAAACTTAAGTGAACGCCTGAACGCGTGGTTAAGAACCAACACTATGAAAACTAAAACTAAATTAAGGATGGGAGTGAAACGTCAGCCATCTTTTCAACAGATTATTCGAAATGCTCGAGCAGTATTGAAGGCTCGGAAACCAAAAACTACAAAGGAAGCAGTAAAACTAGCTCTCGCAGCAACAAAGAATGTGATTAATCGTAAGACAAGACGCCCCCGTCTGATTAGAGTACCAAAAGTTGGTGGTATTCTCCCTCTACTACCCATTTTTGCAGGACTGTCGGCATTAGGTGCATTCGCAGGTGGTGCCGCTGGTATAGCTATAGCTATTAACGATGCTAGTGCTGCTAAAAAAGAATTGGAGGAAAAAAGTCGTCATAATCGATCAATGGAATCTATTACTGTCGGCAAAGGGCTGTATTTGAAGCCATATAAAAAGGGGTTTGGTCTATATTTGAATCCAAAAAAACTATTAGAAATGCTGCCCTATAAACCCCTAGATGAACTAGATTTATATAGATATGGGAAACCTTTACTCCATTTCCGAGGTATGTTTATGCGAAATAATTTGCCGAAGACACCATGGCGAAACGAGTGTGGAATTGTGAATCTTGATTTGACAACCGGGGAAGGAACACATTGGGTAGCCTTCTACAAACGAGGCCGTAATATTGAATATTTTGATAGTTTCGGGAATCTACAACCGCCTCTTGAAATTATTCGTTATTTGGGCGATAATATCAAATATAACTACAACAGTTATCAGAACTATGACTCTGTAATTTGTGGACATTTATGTTTATATATTTTGTACAATAAATATATTGATTTTTAATAAAATTGGTTAATTTCATTACAACAGTCTCACCATGTCGTTGACCCTTACATTGAGTGGTAACGAATAACAGCTATCCGCAGAGTATTTTCCTCCACTGGAATTGCCTGAGGGATGCGTATGCGGGCATGTTGATTTTCAAACATATAATTCAAAACCGAATATTGATGTGGTCAATAACAAATTTCATGGAGGTAATAAAATTATAGAGATAGATGTTGGTTCGTACGAAATTGATGATATCTCTAAATATATAGAAAGGAAGCTTGAAGAAAATAAAATTGGATTTTTATTGAGAGCTAATAATAACACATTGAAGAGTGAAATAAAATCTTCTGAAAATATATGTTTCACCCAAAAAAACTCGGTTGGGTCATTATTGGGTTTCAGTAAGCGTATACTCACGAAAAATATAATGCACGTTTCCGATATGCCAGTCAACATTAGTAAGACGAATACTGTCCGAGTAGAATGCAACATTATTTCGGGGTCTTACATTAAAAGTAAGCAGGTACATATATTGCACGAGTTTGCTCTTAAGGTGGGCCCAGAGTATAAAATTATCGAGGTGCCCACGAATGTCATCTATTTACCTTTGAACGTCAAACGATTAAGTTCTCTCACGTTGAAGCTTGTCGATCAAGACGGTAATTTAGTGAATTTTCGTGGAGAAATGATTACTATTCGACTGCATTTAAAATGCTGATATACAATACCCCGCAGAGTAATAGTACTCTCATTCAGAGTATAACCTCAGAACCTACAACAACTAAGCCGCAGCTGTCGCTAATAAATAAAGCATCCTTGAGATCTCTGGTGCTTACATTAAAATAATGAATGATGTATTAAAAATCTCGAGTGGTGTTAGCTATGATAACAGCATTGTGAAAAAGGAATTTCACAGCTACTCACCATTTCTAAACTCATGCGGTAACAGTGATGAAATACGAATTTCAATACAACATCAGGATTTAATTTTTCTACCGTGTGAAAGTTTTATTTACAACGAGGGGGCAGTATATAAAAGTGATGATGGGACAGGCTCTGCTACAGCAAAACTAGGCAATAATGCTATGGCGTATCTGTTTGACGAAATTCGTTATGAATTAAATGGTGTGGAAATTGATCGTAACAGAAATGCACGGTTTACTTCTACCATCGAAAATTATATTTCCCTACATCCCAACGAATGTAAAATGTTACTCAATGCGCGTTGGTCACCATCAGCTCCAATTACATTGCAATCGGGGCAATTCAATTTTTGTATTCCATTGAACATGCTCCTGGGATTCGCCGAGGTTTATCGGAAAATTATACCAAATTCAAAGCATGAGCTTATTTTTGTACGGCCTAGATCTGATGATAATGCACTTATATCATCCACGGATGCTGTGACGGTAAAAATTTTGAAATTAAAAGGGAAGATACCGCATATAGCTCTCGCTGATGAAGAAAAACTCAGTCTATATAAATTAATTGAGAACAACCACCCTATCAAAATGAGTTTTCGCAGTTGGGATATGTATGAATATCCAGTACTACCAGAAACTTGTCAACATACTTGGACAGTTAAAACTTCGAACCAGCTAAAGAAACCTCGATACGTTACATTGCCTCTACAAACCGACCGCAGAAAGGCAAAGATGCGAGTAATTTTGACCACTGTAAACTAACAGATATCAAAGTTCATTCAAATTCTATATCATTTCCGTTGATGACTTAGATCTTAAATTTGATCAGGATCGATTCGCTCTATTATACGATATGTAGTGTAAATTTCAATCGGCATATTATACTCGTAAAGAACAACCCCTACTTTCTCCAAATGAATTTAAAAACAATGCCCCGATCATAATTATCTATTGTGCGCATCAGAACGAGTCAATCAAATCGGGCCCCGTAGATGTTAGATTGGAACTTAAATTGTCGGGGAATATACCGGCTAATACTTCGGCATTTTGTTTACTTCTACACGATCAGATTGTTGAACACAGACCACTAACTAATGAAGTGCGAAAGGTACCTTAGCACCCCGGCGAGAGTCAACATGGACGTACAGAAAACTTTGAACGATATTGAATGGTTTTTACAAGATTACGGCGACTTTATACTTGAAGAACATAGAGAGAAACTTAATGCACACTATGCCTTCTTGAAACCGTACCTCAAAGTTCAAAAGAAAATTGGAAAGCATGGCGAGCACAATGAGAGCTCTTCATGGGCAAATGATAATACATCTTGTGGACCGGATACCTGTGGATGCGGTTATGTCTGTATGAACATTTTAGCTGTAAAAAAACTTATATTATTCTATTTAAAATTAAAAAAGAAACCATAACAGCGATTCAGGCTGCATTTGTCGACATTCGAAGTCACTTTTCCAAGACACCACATATGGTTGATAAAATGCGTCAGAATGGGTGCAAGTAAATATGTATTTAGTCATTGAGTTCGAAACATATGTTTTTATTATTCGAAGAATACATTGTCATTTTTTGTTAATTTTTTTTTTTAACTAAAAATTTTTTTTTTGGTAAAATTATTATTTTTCTAAAAGAGAAAAGTAATTTTATTTAGTTTATTGCTAAATAGTACTAAAGTAAAAATTAATTTAATTGAGAATTAATCGTTAAACAGAAAAAAAATTTTTGATTTAAAATTGACGAAATCTTTCATATAATTTACTAACGGAAAAATACTGACTATCTCCAAAACACGTCAGAAAAATTGGTGGCAAAAAATTTCCCGACAGTATAAATTATTTCCTTTTCGAAATTAGATTTAGCGAGGTGGCAAACCCTTTTTTTCATATAAGGGAAATTTTTCAAAAAAGGTGGCAATAAACGACGACAAATGTATGCCTGAATCGATGTTCATGTATATTATTTTAATAAAGTATTGTTTGAATAAATTATTTTGTTTTTTTCGGATCGGCTTTAATGTCGCAACTGATCCAAATGTTTTTTCAGAAAAATTAATCGAAACCAACTGGTTACATTTTGTATTCTACTAAAAAAAAAGCCGATATACCTGTCGAAAAATATCACACGTTCTGTCGACCGTAAACATCTTGCCACCCCACGCGACGTTTTCGGATCGTGTTTTTAAAGGATGATCCAAATGTTTTTTCCATAAATTAACCCCGAAATTGTAACCATATGTATTCAATTTTGTAATCTGGACCCTGAAAAAATTTCGTTATCACTAAACATTTTCCCACGTTTTTCTGACCGCCATGATCACAGTTGATGCAAATGTGTTTTCCATAAATTTTCATGCACTTTCCCTGAAAAATTGCAACCAGACGTTAAATTTTGTAATATAATACAGCTACAACCGTGTCAAAGAAATACTTGACCTAAATGTATTTTTCCATAAAATTACATGCACTTATTCTGAAAAATTCCTTAATTGCAGCCAGATGTTAAATTTTGTAATCTAATGCAGATATAACCGTGTCAAAGAAATACTTGATCCAAATGTGTTTTCCATAAATTTAGATGCACTTATCCTGAAAAATTCCTTAATTGCTTGGTTTAATTTACCATATTTTAAACTTTATTTGACCTTGACAAGGAGGACTAAAACTAACAAGTCCAACATGAAATGTCAGAAGAATTAAAAAAAAAGCTACTGGACAGGGGCACGGAAACCCAGAACCAATACGTGAGAAGCGAGCGAGCGGGCTCCCGCGGGTCGATATCTTTCGACCGCACAGTGACTTGCTGGTAAACCAGGCCAAAGTCACAGAAGATTCTACTGGTCAAATTCATATTATGGAGGACAACGAAAAACTCCGTAGTAAGGTCAGTGAAATAGAGCTGCTCTGTATGGAACTGAGAAATGAAATCACAATCCTCAAAGCAGAAAAGGAAGAGCTCAAAAGAATCCAACTAGATAAACAGTTGCAAAAGACTCAACAAAATAACCTACCAGCTACAACTAAGCACCCAAATCCATTACCTAATGCAAACACAACATGTACACCACGAAAAAGAATTACACCAGAAACTCAAATTAAAAATAATGATGGTTTTTCAATAGTAACATACCAAAATAAAAATAAAACCAACAATAGCGGTAATGATAATGACGCCAACAATATAAAAAGAGAGAAAGATAGCCCTCAACAAATGCCAAAACCTAAACAAACTAAGATAAACGATTAGTGGCTAAACCTAACAAGCACAGAAAATCGTTTCAGCGGACTTGAAATAGAAAATGATGAAGAACGCGTTGAGAGAATGGTCAAGCCAACTAAACCACCACCAATCTTTATATCAGGAGTACAAAATATGACACCATTGAACAACCTTTTAACAAATGATTGTCAAGTGGAATACAATATAAAAAATTTAGGTGAAGATGAGGTCAAAGTACAAACAACAGAATCTGAAGATTACAGAAAATTAGTGAAAAGCCTAATGGAAAGAAAAACGCAGTTTCATATTTACCAACCTAAACAAGCAAAAAGCTTCAGAGTAGTACTCAGAGGACTTCATCCCTCAATCGAAGTAGCAGACATCAAGCTAGAAATAGAGAAATTAAACCACGAAGTAACGAACATCCATAATATCAAGCAGCGAAGAGGCGAAGTACTAACACCATTGCCGCTCGTTTACATTGACTTGAAGCAGAAAGAAAACAATAAAGATATATACAAAATACACTACATATTACACACCCGTATTGTATTCGAAGTTCCAAACAAAAAGAAGCAAATTCCACAATGCACCAGATGCCAACGATACGAACACACTTGGCAATATTGCAATAGGATGCCGAGATGTGTCAAGTGTGCAGGCGAACATTTAACAAAAACCTGCACGACCAAACGCATGGGTAACGCCGTTAAGTGTGTCCTGTGCTCAGGTAAACATCCGGCCAGCTACAAAGGCTGTCAGTACTACAAAGACCTAAGAGGGAGAAAATTTCCGCATGCACGTAATAGACAATATATGGAACAAAACACAGCACCTAACAAAGAAACTACATCAAACGTACAAACCGTACACCCAGCTGTATCATATGCCCAGGTCACGAAAAATAATGTCAACCAGCAGCAGACTTCCTATCAATTACCCCAACAGCAAAACGGTACTGTAATGCAGGGTACACAACGCCAAGAAAATAGTCAAATAAAAACAAATGAAATAGCAGACCTCAAAAACATGGTAAAACATTTATTAGAACAAATCGGTCCACTAATAATGAATTTATCTACCCTAGTCGAAAACCTTAATAAAAATGGCTAAACTACTAAAAATTGTAGTATGGAACGCTAATGGGCTAACACAACAATTGCAAGAGCTAAACCGATTCATCATTGAACACAAAGTTGACATACTACTAATTTCTGAAACCCATTTTACTATCAAAAGTTATTTTAATATAAGGAATTATAAAATTTACGACACCAAACACCCAGATGGAGCTGCTCACGGCGGTACAGCCATCATCATCAAAAATACAATTAAACACTACGAGCTATCAAAATATGACAGCAGTCATCTACAAGCAACAACTGTGGTAATAGTAGATTGGAATGGTCCGTTAGCCATTTCAGCCGTATATTCGCCCCCAAAACATAACATTAGCAAGATGCAGTATATCGACTACTACAAAACCCTCGGCAAAAGATTCATCGCTGGAGGAGATTACAACGCAAAGCACACACACTGGGGATCAAGAATGATCACGCAAAAAGGTAGACAACTACTAATGGCAATGCAAGAATGCAAATTAAATCATCTATCACCGGGCAACCTACATACTGGCCTACTGACAGAAGCAAAATACCTGATCTAATTGACTTCTGTGTCACAAAAGGTATATCAAGTGATCATATGAAAGCAGAATCCTGCCTGGATCTCTCATCTGATCACACCCCAATAATAATCACTGCGTCAACCAGAATTATAAACATTCAACGAGACAGGAAGCTACACTCAAAACCTAAAAACTGGCATCAGTATAGAAATTTAATTGATAATAACATAACACTGGATATACCGTTGAAAAGCGGCAAGGACATAGCTGAAGCCATCGACAACTTTAACGAAACGTTAGCATACGCGGCAAAGTTATCGACACCAAAGGAACTAACACGCGAGTGGCAGGAAATATGTCCTGCAATCATTAAATCAAAAATAGAGGACAAACGAAAATTAAGAAAACTGTGGCAAAAAACAAGGTCCCCCCAAAATAAAACACAACTAAATCGTGCTGTAAAAGAACTTAGAAATCTAATGAAAATCTTTAGAGATGACGCCATTCAATCCTATCTAAAAGGCCTTACACTAACGGAATCCACAGACTATTCTCTCTGGAAGGCGACAAAAAAATTAAAACGCCCTCAACAACATATACCACCTTTAAGGAAAAACAACGGCTGCTGGGCTAGATGCGATAGAGAAAAGGCAGAATTATTTGCTTCGCACCTAGAAAGTACATTTACACCTTATCCATCGGAAACTACAGTTGAGAAACACAAAGAGATAATAAACTTCCCTGACACCATTGCAATTAGACTTGCCGATAAGGAAGTTAAACACAAAGGAAATAATAGCAACAATTGTTAAAGAAGTCGACCCAAAAAAGGCACCAGGATATGATGGTATAACAGGAAAAATGCTAAAGGAATTATCTTTATTAGGTATGAAATTTATAACACACCTATTTAACTCCGTTTTAAGAACTAGTCTATTTCCGGAGCAATAGAAGAAAGCTCAAATTATCCTTCTATTAAAGCCGGGAAAAAACCATCATGAAGTTAAATCATATAGGCCGATTAGTCTATTACCAGTATTATCAAAGGTTTTTGAAAAGCTACTTGCAAAACGACTAAAACCAGTATTGACGAAAAATAATTTAATACCGGTTCATCAGTTTGGATTCCGCCAAAAACATGCAACAATTGAGAAAATCCACAGAATTGTACACGAAATCAACAACGCAATAGCAACGAAAAAATACTGCTCGGCAGCTTTTCTAGACATCGCCCAAGCTTTTGACAAGGTATGGCATGATGGCCTCTTGTATAAACTAAAACAACAGCTACCACATCACTATTACCAAATATTAAAATCATATTTAAGTAACCGTCAATTTATTGTGAAACACCAGGAAGAATATACAACTACAAGGCAAATAAAATCTGGAGTACCGCAGGGAAGTGTTCTAGGACCTCTTCTCTATTTGATCTACACCGCTGACCTCCCAACAACAGAAAACACTGTTACTGCAACCTTTGCTGATGACACAGCCATATTGTCATCGCACACAAATCCTCGTATAGCATCAAAGAGACTGCAGGAAAACCTGACAAAAATACAAGACTGGCTTAAGGTTTGGAAAATCAAAGCAAATGAAAGTAAATCAGTGCACATCACCTTCACCGCAAGAAGAGAAAACTGTCCTGCTGTAAAATTAAACAACACAGAACTTCTTCATGCTACATCTGTAAAATACCTTGGTATGCATCTGGATAGACGCTTAAATTGGAAAACACACATAATAAACAAAAACAAACAACTAAGAGTCAAATACAATAAACTTTATTGGCTTCTGGGACGCTCATCCCAATTATCTCTAGAATGCAAAATAATTGTGTACAAGGCCATTCTAAAACCCATATGGACCTATGGAATGGAATTATGGGGAACCACCAGTATCTCCAATATAGAAATACTAGAGAGATTTCAGGCAAAAGTTCTGCGATCAATTACAAAAGCGCCCTGGTACGTGCCGGACGACCGTATAAGGAAAGACCTCAACATTTGAACTGTAAAGGAGGTAATATCCAAAAACAGTGAAAAATACTTTATCAGACTGCTTGTCCACCCAAATCAGCTGGTATCACAACTAATATCGACAAACGAAGAAGTCCGGACACTTAAGAGACTTAAACCGTCAGACCTATCATCAAGATTTATTGATACGGATTAATGGCATCCTACCAACAACAACCATAATATAAATAGTAGGACAACACAGGAACTTAGACCACTGGATCTGATCCTTACGAGCCAAATTTCAATGTCACACCTTATTACTTAATATCGTTAGTCGAGATTAACTTAAGATAACGTGTAAAGATACTTAAATAAAAAAAAAAAAAAAAAAAAAATTTCAACCAGATGTTAAATTTTGTAATCTAATACAGCTATAACCGTGTCAAAGAAATACGCCCTAAATACCACGCCCTGACGGTGTACATGTGTCGACAGGCATTTTTAAAAATAATTGGTCGACAGCCATGTTTAAAAATAACTGGTCGACAGCCATGTTTAAAAACTCGACAGCCCATTTTTAGGGGTGTGGCCATTTTTCCCCCCACCAACCAACCGCCGGGGCAATAATAAATCACGGTGCCACCAGAGAGAAGGAGACAAATGCCGCATTTACCATGCTCCTCTACCACACCACGTGCCCCACCACGCCTTTCCATCTCCAACTCCGTCATACTGTCTCCATTCTCCGTATTTGCCACGCCACTCTTCCACACAACGTGCCCCCCCACTACGCTTTTCCATCTCCCACTCCCTCATACTGTCTTCCCATTGGTCCGCCACGCCCCTCAAACCCACGACAATTTACCCCAAGAACGCGCCCCATACAAATCATATGGAAATCAATCCCGGAACTTTATTGGCGTTCCCACGGCTCAAGTGCCACCATACCTACTAAAGTAATTTTCTTCATTTGAAGAGGCAGTATAAATATATATATCAGAAACATCTTTACTGGAATAAAGATAGCAATTTTTATTCTGAAAAGGATTTAAGGTTAGTGTTATGAAGTCTCTTTAGTTTATTTCCAACTCGTATTGTAAAGTTTTCTGTGAATTTATTTCCATAATTTCGTATGGGCATATCCATAATGCTGAGAACTTATTTTTCTTTACTCGATTTTTCAATAGTACCTTGTCACTTATAACAAATGTTTTTGTTTTGCTGCCTATGTCGTAATATTTGTTAAATTTATCCTTATTATGAATAAGATTTTCTCTTGTGATTTTGTAACTGTTTTGAAGACGAGCCTTAAGCTGATTGGCATAATTGTCGTAATTGTAACTGATTTCAGGTTCTCTTCTTAATGAGGACGGTATTGTTGGTCGAAAATCGTGTAATAGTTCGTATGGGGAAAAATTAGTACTTGAATGTGTGGAAGTGTTATATACGAACATTGAGTAAGGTATCCAAGTGTCCCAAGTGAGTGGATCTTTGTTGGCGTAATGACGTAAGTATTCGGTCAAAGTTCTGTGACTTCAGTAGTATAGCTATGTGAGTTATGGGGCACTTACCGTCCTTTCCTATACTTCTACTTCCTCCGTAATTAGAATTTGTATGGTTGTTCGTGGATACAGTCCTTTGAGTCTTAGGTGTGTGCATCTATCGGTAAGTAGATGGTGTGTGTATAAGTTTTCAGAGGGTGTCTGTATAGGGTTATAATTGGTTTGTGTCGTGACTGTGTGGTGATCTTTGCGGGAGTTGGGGGCAGGGCCTGCTCTGGTGCTGGTCCACACACACATCTATGTATGCTAAAGGTCGCCCACACACATTGATATTTATTTTTTTGTCAATGAAATTTTTTTAATTACGTTTAGCAGTCTAAGCATTTTAAAGCTCGCCTACATACATTGGTATTTAATTCTTTACCAATGCAATTTTTTGTGGTTAGAAAATAAATTTATTAAACGGTTTATGGTAGTGGGTGGTCCACTCTATGATTTATTTAGGGCGTCAAGGGGAATGTCCAACGCATCACCCCCAAGGATCAAATAAAACGCAAATATTTTTAAACTCTTAATGACCCAACTTTTTTTTAAATTGTTTTTAAAAATTTTCAATTAAGGAATTAATTGAATTAAAAATTAAAGGATGAGATTAATAAGCAATAAAATATTTATTTTAATTTTTTTAGGTTTTTCTTTGCACTTTCCGATTAGTTCTGAAAAGAGAACTCTCTTTTTCCTGTCCGAATTTTCAACTGATTTAATTTTGTTTTTTCGTCAAAAGGTAGTGTGACTTCAAATTTTACGTTTCAGAATCGTTTCCTAATTTTGCAAGGTGCATTTTTATAATTACCGTTTTCCATTAGGAATTTTTTATGTGAAAACTGACAACATTTAATTTGGTGAAACACGGTCGCCACAGTGAATGCAGTGAACGTTACTCTCCGAATCGGTCAGGAAGTCTGACTTTCCGCCCCGATCGTGTACTCGTTGGTTTAGGTGGTGTATTCTTGTCCTGAAAAGTGACTTTCTTTCTGACTTCAATTTCAGGCTCAAGGATATTTTCTGATTTTACGTGCTGGATTGAAGTAGTAAATGATGTGTTCTCATCACTAGCTTCGAAAAAACTGGATTTCAATCTCTTGATTAAAACGGTCGATTCTTTACCTTTGTTTTGTATTGTAAAAACTTGTCATTTCGACGCAATACTGGGAATGGTCCCTCGTAAGGAGGTTTTAGTGCCGGACGTAAAGCGTCTGTCGGGATGTAGACGTTGGAACAATCTTTTAACTCATTGTAAACAAAAATTTTATCGTTGGAGTGTCGTGACGCTGTTGGACAAATTCGGATTGGATCAGGGGATTGTTTGTGTTTTGAAAAAAATCCCATGGTAGTCGTAAATTGGTACCATAAACTAATTCAGTTGACGTTGCCTTAAAGTCTCCGCGAAAGGCAGTTCTCAACCCCTGAAGTACAGTGTGTAGTGATTTGGTCCATTGGATATTGCCTGCGCACATAATAGCAGCTTTTAAACTTCGGTGCCACCTTTCGATCATACCGTTGCATGCCAGATTGTACGCCATCGTACGAGTCCGCGTAAAGCCAAGAATTTTCGACATTTCAGCAAACAGTTGTGACTCGAAATGGGCACCTAGATCTGTGGCTATGGTTGATGGTTCTCCAAAACGACAAATCTAATATTTGTAGACCACTGTCTCGCTTTTTACGTCAGTTAATGCAATAGCTTCAGTCCACCTAGTAAATCTGTCGATTAAAGTTAAGTAGTAGTTTTGATCTTCCGACGGAGGAAATGGACCGATTATATCCAAATGAATATTATCGAAACGATTTGTGGCTATTTGGAAGTTACCTATTGGACTGTTCACATCTTTCTCAATTTTGGATTTCTGACATGCGATACACGCTTTTGTCCAGTCTCTAGTTTCCTTGTTTATGTTTGTCCAAATGAAGTTTTTAAAGATTGCTTAAGCTGTTGAACGAATGCTTGGATGTGACAAGTTGTTTATGGTGTTGAAAACTACTTTCCGGAAACTTTTGGGTACGTAAAGTCTTGCTTTACCTGCTGACATGTCGCAAACTATTTGGTTCTCTGAGGGAAAGATGGGTAAAGACTGAAATTGGAGGTTGTTGTTCGCACTTAATAAGGTATCTAATTCTTTATCGTTGTTTTGTTCTACAGCCATTTTTTGGTAATTTATAGTTTCGGGAATTGATAATTGAGCTATCCTCGACAGAGTGTTGGCGACTACGTTTTCTTTCCCAGAAATATGTTGAATGTCTGTAGTGTTTTGTGCGATAAGATCTAGGTGACGTCGTTGACGAGGAGAAGCTTTATCTAAATTTTTCCGCAATGCATAGGTGAGCGGCTTGTGATCAGTATACAACGTAAAGGATCTACCCTCCAACCAATGTTTGAAATGTTTGATAGCTGAATATGCTGCTAAAAATTCTCTGTCATATCCGCTATAGCGTTGTTGGGTTTCCGTTAGTTTTACTTAAAAAAACTTAACCATTTCGATGCGTTAGAAACGTGTTGTTGTACAACAGCTCCGATTGCTATGTCTGACGCATCAACCATAACCGCAAGAACCGCGACAATTGAAGGATGGGTAGGATGTGTTGCTTCGCATAATCGTTTTCGCTCAACTCAAAAGCTTTTTCCGAATCTACGTTCCACTCAATTTTACGCTTATGATATACCTTACTTCCCTTTAAAAACGAGTTTAGCAATGCTTGCTGTTCGGCGGCGTGTGGGATTTAAATTCGGTAGAAATTTATCATTCTTAAGAAACGTCGTAGATCTTTTACATTCTCTGGTTTAGTAAAATTTGCTATAATTTCCACTCTTGTTTTGGAAGGTTTTATGCCGGAAGACGAAATGTCATGTCCCAAAAAAGTAATTTTGGGTACAGCGAAGATGCATGTGTTAATATTTATTACTAAACCCGCCTCTTTAAATCGCTGTAAGACGATTTCTTTGTGCGTAAAATGTTCATCCAAGTTTTTGCAAGCGATTAATACATCGTCTATATATAGGAAGCTAAAATTCAGTCCGCGCAAAACTGAATGCATTAAACGTTGGAACGTTTGAGCCGCATTGCGGAAACCAAATATCATTCGCGTAAACTGGTATAAACAGAAATGGGTGCAAATTGCTTTTTCGGGAATGTCTTCTTCGTTAATGGGCATTTGGTGATAAGCCCGTACTAGGTCCAGTGACGTAAATACCGTGCAGCCATCTAGTTGATGTGCAAAATCGGTGGTGTAGGGAATAGAATATCGGTCGGGTTTCGTGATGAAATTGAGACCGCGACAGTTACCGCACGGGCGTCATTCCCCGTTTTATTCCATGGTTGGATGAAGTGGGCTTGACCAGATTCTTTGAAAAGGACGGCAGATTCCCAGATCTAGGATGGTAGTGAAGGCTTGTTTTGCGATAGCAGATTTTTCTACATTTATTCGCCTAACTAGCGCAACACACGGTTGACCAGTGGTTATTATTGAGTGACTGACATTGTGTTTGGGCTGGTTTAGCATGGGTCCTTCCGTAGTGATCCCTTTGAAGTTTTTCAGTAAACGAAAAATTTGTGGTTATAGAGAGGAGGAAATGGTTGTCAAGGCGTAAGAAGCTCCTTTTACCATTTGCGTTAAAATTTCGATTTTGGTAATTGGATCAGTTAACTTTTTCCTTTTCAGATCGATTACTAAACCAAAGTGATTTAAGAAATCTGCCCCTATAATTGACTTATCTACGTTAGCGATTGTGAAGCGCCATTGAAAACGTCTGCGTAGTCCTAAATCGACATTTATTATTTTTTGGCCGAACGTATCTATCATGGTTGAATTTGCTACGAAAAGTTTACCATCGCTTTTTAAACAGTTGTCTCTGAACGTAGGTGGAATTACAGAAATATCTGCTCCCGTATCTCTCAGGTACTGTAACTTGGACAATGGGTCTAAAATAATAAGGCGGCAACTTTGTTGGCTAAAATCGCTGGTCGCCAACACTGTAGCCGGTTTTAGTTTTTTGTTCAGTGTTGGATTGTGAATGCTCCAAGTCGCAAGGTTTAATGCATTTTCGAGCATCGGCTTTGAATTTGTAGTGGTACCAACACGTACTATATTTTGTTTTGCGTGTAGCAGATCTAGAACGCGAGAGTGAGTTGGTGTTGGATTTATTTGGACCATTATTTATGTTCAATGCATCGAGTTTTCCAGTCAGAGTATTGATTTTTTCTTTTAGTGTTGACATTTCCGAACAAATTTTATCGACATGATTCAACTGTGGTTTACTTTCCACTGTACTAATGTTTGCGATTTGATTGCCTTCAGCAATCTTGTCAGCCACGACTGCCAATTTATCGAGGCTGGTATCATCAATGCTAGACAAAATTTCTTGTATGTGTGCAGGTAAACGTTGCAGCTAGAGTATTTGTAAAATTTGGTCTTGTATTTGCCCACTAGGTAGGGTTTGCATTTCCCTTAGCAGTTGTGAAGGCTTTCTGTCACCCAACTGTAAACTCTTTAACATTCTATCGACTTTAGTTCGTGGTGAATCTCATAATCTGTCGATAATTGCATTTTTTAAGTCAGCATATTTGTATATTTTCGGACCACACATATCTTTGTTTTTTATAAAACTTTAATTTAAAAAAAAAATGAAACATTTTTTGATAAGAAATGAGATTGTAAAATCAAATCATATATAATATATAACCGTTTTTCTGTAAAAATTTCATTGATAAAGAATTAAATTTCAATGTGTATGGCCGAGCTTTTAAAATGGGTAGACTACTAAGCGCATTAAAAAAAAATTTCATTGACAAAGAATTAAATATCGATGCGTGTGGACGAGCTTTAAAATGGTTAGATGTGTGTGTGGGTGTATGTTTTTTATAAGCCTTAAAAATCGTAACTAACCCGAAGCACTTTTTGTGATCATTTTTTGATAAAGAATTAAATATCAATATGTGCGGGCGAGCTTTAAAATGCTTGGATGTGTGTGTGTGTCTTTTTAATAAGCCTTAAAAACCACAAAAAACCGCCAACACTTTTTGTCATCATTTTTTGATAAAGAATTAGATATCAATGTGTCTGGGCGAGCTTAAAAATGCCTAAATCTGTGTGTGTATGTTTTTTAATAGCTTTAAAAACCACAACTAACCGGAAACACTTTTTGTGAAAATTTTTTGGTGAAGAATTAAATTTCAATGGCCGAGCTTTAAAATGCTTAGATGTGTGTGTATATGTTTTTTATAAGCCTTACAAACCACAACTAACCGGAAACACTTTTTATGATCATTTTTTGATAAAGAATTAAATATCAATGTGTCTGGGCGAGCTTAAAAATGCCTAAATCTGTGAATGTTTGTTTTTTATAAGCCCTAAAAACCACAACTAGCCGGAAACAATTTTTGTGATCATCAGCATTGTTTTTTATGTAAACTTTAAAATCCTACATGCCATATGTTATATGCTAATAGCGAGAATGTCATTGTTGCTAACCGGAACCACTGCTAACCACAAACACTTTATATGTACATGATTAACCGGAAAGAGTTTTTGTGATCATCGTAATTGTTTTTTCTAAATTATGAGCAGCATTACAGCTATATAAGGAAAGTGTTTTAAACCAATGTATTCATTTAAAATTGAAATTTTCATAAGCAAAGTAGTAATATAAATATTTAAAAAAAAATGTTAAAAATAAAAATAATATTAGTATGTGTTATATTGAAGTTTTAAAAAATGTTCATTATAAATTGAAACAATCTATTTTTTCGCCGGATATAATTGAGGAATCTGACTTAAATATTAGAAAAATTAAAAATGATCTTAAGAACGCTAATATATTTCTTAGGTCGAAACGGTATTTGGAGAATTGTTTGGCACGATTAATAAGTATAAAGAAAAAATGTTGCTATCAAGGGGGAGGAATGTTGCAAACTGGAGGTAATCTTAATAATCTTAGTTGGGAAGATTTTGAGTCAGCTTTTTCTAAAAAAATTCAGAGTGGTGTAATAACAATTTATAATTATATTGACCCTAAATTGTTCTTAAAAGCAGCGTCAAATGTAATCATTCAAAAAATAAGAAAAGGTTTGAAAATTCATCATACAATTAAAGTGAATGCAATTTTATTTTTTTATTTGTATGGTTAATTTTATGTTACACAGAATGATGAAATCAAAGAAGAATGGAAACATTTCAATACACAATACACTAGCATTGATACTACTACTAATTTAAAGGAATGGTGTGATATAAATATTGAACAACCTATATTGAAAGATTTAAAAGAATTTCAAGATCGAGATAGTTGTTGGGGATTAAGTTCAATAATACATCCAATGGTTAATATTAATAAATTTGAACAATTTCGAGGATCACCATATATTGAGCTTCCAAAAAAATTAAAGTAAAACATGCCTGTATAAACATAAAAATGATGATAATGCATGTTTTCCGTGGGCAGTTATATCTGCTCTTTATCCAACATCGATTAGCAACAAACGTGTATCATCATATCCACATTCTTTAAATGTACTTGATTCATTTTCCTATGACCTTGAATCAAATAAACAAATTTGAGAAAGAAAATGATATCTCCATATATGTGTTTATATTAGAAAAACATGCCAAATTTAAGACTGCACCAATTTGTTTGACTAAACAAAAAAGAAATAGACATCTTTTGATGATTTAAAATTACTATGATGAAAATCAAAATGAAAATGATAATTCTCACGGATATGATGAAGCTGATGATGATGATGATGACAATATTTATAATTTTTGTTGGATAAAAAATTTATCACGTCTTTGTTCTAATCAATTATCTAAAAATAGAGCAGTTCAATATATATGTGATAGATACCTTTGTAACTTTCATTCCATGGAAAAACTAAATAATCATATTATTGATTGTGAAAAACAAAATAATAGTAAAGTGGTTCTTCCTAATGAAGAAAATAAGTGGCTATCATTTAAAAATTATAAATATGCAGAGTATGTATCAGTCTGTGTTTATGCCGATTTAGGATCGATAATGAAACCATGTACATCTGATGATATAAACAATACAAAAAAAATTCAACAACATGAAGTGTATAGTATAGGATATTATTTACATTGTTCATATGATAAAAGTTTATCATATTTTAAATCATATCGCGATACAGATCGTTGTGTATGGTTTGCAGCAGAGTAGCAACAAATACTTTAACGCATACAAAATATACTTAATATTATAATTCCCATGAATCTAAATTTTACAGAAAGTGAAATGGAACAACAAGTGTTTGGAAACTGCCACATATGTCCTAAGCCTTTTGTGTTAAATGAGCAATGTGTACGAGATCATTGTCCTTTAACTGGAAAATGTAGAGGACTAGCTCATGTATCATGCAACGTAAACTATAAAAATGTGTTTACAATTCCTGTAATATTTCACAAGTCACCTGGCTGTGACGTACACTTTATTATTAAAGAAGTTGCAACAGCGTTTGAGGGAGAAATTAAACTTTTACCTACTACTACTACTACTATTTAACCAACGATGATTTCATAATTAGCAAAGAACAATGGAGAGATTTAAATGAAACATAATTTATTTTGATAAGAAGCAAAGGTGTATTTCCGTATGAATTTATCGATTCATGGGAGAAATTGGATTATAATGAACTACCATTGAAAACAAATTTTTATAATCAATTAACCGTTTCACGTATATCTGATACTGATTATGAACATGCACGAAAAGTATGGGAAATGTTTCATATTAATACATTAGGACAATATTCTGATTTAAATTTGAAAACCGATGTGCTTCTTTTAGCTGACATTTTTCAAACTTTTCGAAGTGGATTTAAATATACACGTGTAAAATTGGAATTGATAACCGATGTTGATATGATACTATTTGTAGAACGTGGAATTCGTGGTGGTTTAAGCCAACGTTCTAATCGTTATAGTAAAGCAAATAATCATTATATGTCTGACTACAATTCTGATTCAGAAACGATTTATTTGTTATATTATGATGTAAACAATTTATACGAATGGGCTATGTCACATTATTTACCAACTGGAGAATTTTAATGGGTAAATGATAATATTGATGTTCGTGAAATTCCATATGATTCACCTATAGGAATGCTGGATATGGCACCAAAGTGTTATTAGGTAAGCCGAATTTTAAAAATGCATCAATTTTCGATGAAAATCTTGTTGCCGTTGAAATAGATAAAACAGAAGTGTTATTTAATAAAGCATTATTCACAGGAATGGCAATATTAGACATATCAAAATTTGTATATATGATTTCTATTATAATTTTATGCAAAATCAATAAAAAGAAAAGTGTTAATTATTATATACTGACACAGATTCGTTAATTTATGAAATAGAGCAGGAAAACATATACGAAATAATGAAAAAGAATATAAAATATGTTGATACTAGTGATTACAATGAAAACAATCAATTCGGTTTACCTTGTGTTAATAAGAAAATGAGTGGTCTAATGAAAGATGAAATGAATGGTGGAATAATGACAGATTTTATTGGATTAAGATCAAAAATTTATAGTATCAAAACTGATGGATGTAATGATATTAAAAAAGTGAAAGGTATAAAGAATTATGTAATCCATCGAAAAATAAATTTTAGCGATTATATAAAATTTTAAAAAATCGTAAGATTGTTATAATCAACCAAAATTGTACTAGAAGTGATAAGCATCAAGCTTATGCAATAAATCAAACTAAATTAACTCTAAGTCCATATGATGATAAGAGATTTATTATAAGTAATTCAACAGACATCTTAATATGGGGTCATTATAGTTTATAATATATATGAAAATAAAGAAAATTATTGTTAAATTATTATTTAATAAAAACAGTTTGATTTATTTATTTATTTATACATTCTTTCATTTTGAATTATAAACAATTTTTATCGCAAAAATTAATAATGGAATTTTATATTGCTTGATGTACTCAAAGAAACCTGAGGTTCCCACATATTATCATCATCATCATTTTCATCTTCATCCTCACTTATTTCGTTGATACAATCTTTAAGTTATTTTTGTGACTTCAGTAGTGAATGGGTTATATTCAATTATACAAACTTGAAGTAATAAACGATACACTGTGGTTTTATCAGGTATATTGAGTTCTGTTTTAAATTGAAGCTTTATATCAACTGAAGCTGATTTTATTGATTCATTTTGCTGTGAACAATTTATTACTACAATTGCTAGAAATTTCTTAAAATCTGCTCTGGATAATAGAGATTGATACTCACAATTATAATACAATTTTTGAAATTTGCAATACATATCATAAAGCAAAGCATAACGTTGGCTTCCAAATTTAATATTTCAGTCGTCATATGGAAATACTATAGAATTTAAATAAACTTTCATATCAGTAATATTACAATGATCAAATAAACTTGCATTTGCATTTACTTTATTTTCTCGATCTGTCTCTAATGTAACTATAACATAAGGTGGTTTTTTTTCTAATTGAGTAGATGTTTTAATCGGCCAAATATGTTCAGTTGATTTTGGTAATATTGGATATTTATGCATTTCCTAACTGCGGATACAAATTTCAATAGGTTTTCCATTATTTTCTATTTCTAATAATCTAAGTTCTTCTGTATCAGCAACAGTAACATGAGGAAGTCTCCATTAAAGTTTACAAAATTTCAGACTTGATCCTTCATGGATTGAAGCTATTATAGCATCATTGTCTGTCCTACTACCAATCAAAATTAACTCATGTTGAGCTTTTAAAATAATTTTCTTATAATCTTCAGCGAATCCTAATAATATTTTTAATGAAACACAAAAATTAAACATTCCCTTTATGGATATTTCTGGTGACCAACATGCATTATACAATGCTTCCCGTTCATCGGCATTTAAAGAAATATAATTCTGCAATGTTGATGTTATTCCTACATATCTTATTTGATCAATCACTACACCATTTATTTCATAACGAATTTCATTAATCATAAATACTGTAGCATTTTTACCTCACGTCGCTATGTTAGTTTCATCTGGTTTTGATAAAGCTGCTTCAATATAAATAAAATTTTCACTTGGTAGAAAAATATAAATCTTGATGTTGTACAGAAATTCTTATTTCATACCTATTTTCAAATGATAATCAGATTTTATTACACTATTGTCATAACTTCTTCCCTGTGTAATATTCAATATACCACTCATATTTTAAGTCGGAAACCTAATGTTTATAAATATTTCTTATTAGTAGCAGTTAAATA
This sequence comes from Xylophagus ater, assembly GCA_963422695.1. Classification (NCBI taxonomy): domain Eukaryota; kingdom Metazoa; phylum Arthropoda; class Insecta; order Diptera; family Xylophagidae; genus Xylophagus; species Xylophagus ater. Next base: position 31,521,665 of record OY730483.1, read on the forward strand.
TTTTGCTTTTGATAATGATGTTGTTGTCACTGATAAAGTAGTATTAATACTGATTATTGATTTCGAAAAACAAAATAATTGTAAAGTGGTGCTTCCTAATGAAGTAAATAAGTGATCCTCATTTAAAATTTATAATTATGCAGAGTATGTACCATTCTGTGTTTATATCGATTGTGAATCGATATTAAAACCGTGTGCATCTGATCTTATAAACAATAGTAAGGATGTGTTATTGGCATTTTGAGCACTCATTGTATGACGATTATTAAAATAATAATCAATTTTGAAAAATTGGAGCTGAAAGATATTATGAGTCACTTTTGAATTTCTACTTTAAAAATTTTTAAATCTATTATATAATAATATATTTGAAAATTGTAGTTATTAAATTACAAAGTTAATTTATTAATTAAAAACAAATTGTTTTATTTAAATCTTTTTATTCAATTGATTTAGGGATACATTCACTCAAATTATGTTAAAAAATCTAAACAATGCTTAACGAAAAAATGAGAAAAAGCCTCTATATAAAATATGTTTTTCAGATAATTACATTTTATTTTCTTGCACATAATTTCATTATCAGAGATTGTCGTTCTGTAAATTTTTGAACGATGGTTTTTATTCAAAATTGATTCAAATATATCACCTGTTATGTCAACACGATGTTTAAATCGGAATCGATCAAGTGGATTAAACTCTCAATAACGTTTTCCTGCAGCTCGAAACGCAAAATTCGATACATGCATTATATAAACTTCTGATATTAGATTAAAATGAACCTTGTTTTTGACAGTGCACACCGGAATTATCTGAGAAGGAGAATTATCACTCTTAATAAAACAGTAGTTTTCCTATTATTTTCACTAGTTTTCGAATTGATTTTATAAAGTGGAATGGTTCAATTTGAATAATTGACATTATTATATAAAGAAAAATGAAGAAGTTATCTAACCTCTTAAAAAAGCCTAACTATAAAAATAAAAATAATAATAAATAATGATAATTAGTGATGTCAATCGAATTTTCAAGCCACAAAATAATTTAAATCTGAAAAAAACTATCAAACATACGCTCATTCTCTATATTTTCCGGGTGATATAGAAAGAGGTTTGATACTCTCATAATAGGATAAATATAAATATTTTCTTTAAGAGCAGTTCATATACAGCGTTCACCTGAACATAAACAGATCAGTATAAATCAGTACAGATTCTGTTTAAGACCACTTAAAGAGGAATATGAGGCGTGCATTGAAACAACCGGAAATGAGGCGTTGATAAAAAACATTGATATAGATAGCCTTTTGCATAAAGGGTGATATAGAAAGGGATTTGATACTTTCATAATACCATCATTATAAATGTTTTCTTTAAGAGCAGTTCATATAGGGCATTCACCTGAACATAAACAGATCACGTTAAATCAGTACACATCCTGTTTAAGAGAAAAATGAGGCGTGCAATAAATCAACCACAAATGAGGCGTTGATGAAAACGTTATAAAATCATGTAATATCATTAGAAAAAAATACACGGCTTTAAAATCAGGGTAGATCAAAAATGATTCACAGTTAGAGAATGTTCTTAAACCGATTACTTAACCTCTGAAAGATTTTATAAAAAATGTAGAATCAATACCTCATATTGCACCTGATTTGAATAAGGTGAAAACTGAATTGAAGAAAGAAGCATTTGAAGCAGACGATTTTTTACCTGTGACTGAAGAACCTACACAAAGAGTTATTCATTCTCCACAAGGTGTTAAAATTTTTCAACATTATATTGATAAAAAAAATAAAAGTGTTTTACTTCCTAAGTATTTGAAAAAATACACAACTGAAAAATCCCAAATTGATTAGACATATGGAATTTATTATGATAATCAAAGTTATAATTTATTTCAATCATTCTGAAATATGTATCTTCAATTCTAAATATTAAATTAAATGAAAAATCACAAATTGATTAGACATATGGAATTTATTATCATAACGAAAGTTATAATTTACTTCAATCAGTCTGAAATATATATGTTCAATCCTAAATATTAAATTTAATGAATTTTAATGAAATGATGATTCTTCATTTTTTAAAAATAATGAAACGCTTTGTGCGGATATATGATATTAAATCAAATGATGCCTGAATTCGTAATCGACTACAGCTTCTTAAAAAACCGGAACAAACTGGACAAGGAACAGTATCACCAATCAAACTTCAACTAGATTTGTTTTTCGCTTCCCCCATTATTAACAAATAGTGTAATATATGATGTTTGTTTATCTGAATCACATAAGCAAAAAATTTTATTGATAAAGAATTAAATAGCAATGTCTGTGGACGAGCTTTAAAATATCTACATGGGTGGGTATGTTTTTTATAAGCCTTAAAAACCGCAACTAACTGGAAACACTTTTTGAGTTCATCTTTCATAAAGAATTCAATACCAATGTGTGTGGGCGAGCTTTAAAATGCTTAGACTGCTAAACGCATTTAAAAAAAATTCATTGACAAAGAATTAAATATAAATGTGTGTGGGCGAGCTTTAAAATACATAGATGTGTGTGTGTGGACCAGCACCAGATCAGGCCCTGCCCCCGACTCCCGCAAAGAACACCACACAGTCACGACACAAACCAACCATACACCCTATACACACATCCTCTGAAACTTATACGCACACCTAAGACTCAAATCACTGTATCCAAGACTATAACCATACAACTTCTACTTTTCCCTGAGTTGTAGCCTTGGCGTGGTAGAAAAGCTTGCGTACTCCAATGTTCGTGATAGCGATGCCAGCGGGAACATTTAGTTCCCAGTAGGGTCACCCATGCTAGTAAGGTAGACGCAGAGGGGTCACACAAATGACAACTCAAGCACACTTAAGCCAAGGTGGAAATGCATCGTGCCGAGGGCTGCATGGCATCTCAGTGTGTAAAAGGGGAGATGTCGTTAACGATCCCTTGGGAGAACGAGCTGAAACTCCCTCGTAACTAGGCTACTGCATGTGCAGGGGGCGCCGCGTGCAGGGTCTTTATATCCCCCAAACTCGTGGGAAAAAATGGAAGACAAAATAACAACAACAACAACGACGACAACGACGACGACACCGACACTTTCAACATTGACAACAACCAGGGTCAACAGTACACACCGGGGCCAATTCAATGGAACCGGTGTGTACTGGGAAATCTGGTAGTGGTCCCCCAAAAGGAGGACCACTCCGAAACGCCGAGAAGTTGGTGAATGAACTCACCAACCGTATCGTGCAATTGAACACTCCCACCAGCGACAGGAAAAGCCGCAGCGGAGCGAGTAGAAGGCGTCAAAGGAGGGCAAGAGATGCGGCATCGGCTAGTAACCCTCCAAAATAGGGCCCGGCAGGATCCACAACTCTCCCACCTAAAATGCCAACCCCGGCAGGCAACGAGAGGATGGGCACCCCAAATATACGGAGCCCCCTCCTGAAGCTTGCACAACTTCAATTGGCATCGACCTCGGAATAGGGACCGCTTTCCAGTTGGCCGGGACCGATTCCGGGTCCGCTGGAGCGAAACCTCGCAAAAGGGGAAGAGGAAGGGAGCAGGAACAGACAGTGCCGCCGAAAAGGCGCGCACTTCTGAGACTACCTCAGCCGCCTCCACTCCCGAAGCGAGTACCACGCAGGCGAAGAGAGTTAAACCTTCTAACCCCAGGCCTAAAGACACCTCTCACCAAAAAGGACAGAGAGCGACATTTGCGGAGATCCTTAGAACACACACAAAAATTAAAATCTGCCTAAGGTGCGAGACCCCTGTGAAGAGAGACATCACTTCAATGTAGGCGGATCGCATAGAAGCTGCAATCATTGGAGCGCTTATGAGACTTCCCAACGGTGAAGTCCCAGGCATACGTGATTGTAGACTGACGCAAAGTTCTCTCGTCCTTTTATGCGCGAACCAAGCGACCAAGAATTGGCTAGTCAAACTGGCTAAATCCAAATCCCTGGTAGAAGAAATAGACTTTTCGGACCATGACTTCATTCAACCCAAGTTGAGGAGGGTGAGGAACTGGTTGCCGGACCCCGAAAGGAGCGCGACCCAGATACTCACCACTATTAATTTCCTTAACTCAATGAGCACGGAGAATTGGAGGGTCTCCGAATTCAAATATAGTCGGGCGGCGGAAGGTAACCAACTAGTTGTAGGCGTGGATGCCCAAGGACTCAGAGATCTTGAGAAGGTTAATTTCCGCCCCCCTCGGGAGTTCGCCTTGCTACCTACATGGTTCTAGGCAAGCCAGAGAAAGGGGAGAAAGAGGCGGGAAACACAGGACCGAACTAATGCCAAATATGCGACTAAATTTTCGCCAAATAAATGCGCACCACTGCAAAGCGGCCACCGACATAATATGTAGGCAACTTGCTATCGGATGTGCCAACATATGCCTCGTGCAAGAATTTTGGGTTTACAAGGGAATCGTACGGGACTACGACACCCGGTTGGGGTCTGTATTATACAGCACAACTGCGAACAGACCCAGGACATGCATCTACATCTCCAATAATATTGATGCCGTCCTTCTTAAATCCCTTTGTTCTGCAGCCTTACTGCAGTCAAAATAATTTTCTCCACAGAATTGGGCGGAAAGGAAGTAGTAGTGTGCTCTTCATATCTGCCCTACGACGCAGTACGGACATCAAGCAAAGAGGTAGAACACTTTTTGATTACCTTGGTACAACCAATCTGGATATTGCAAACAAGGTACAGCACCAACCTTCGTCACCTCTACACGTGAAGAAGTGTTGGACATAACGCTATGCGCACAGGGCATTGCATAAGATATTCAAGGATGGAATGTGTCTGGTTCTCCTTTCACGAAGAGCTGTTAGAAAGAATCCAGGAAGTCCCAAATGTAGCCCGGAATATTCCGGAACTAGAACAAACAGTCCCTCTAACATCGGAAGCCATTTACTCCTCCTACGAGAGTAATTGCGTCTTACGTACTAACAGACTACCCAAGAAAACGCCCTGGTAGGATACATTCTTGGAGAGCTTCAGAAAAGAAACGAGGAAAGGTTTCAACAGAGCCAAACAGCATGGTTTGCACAGTGAGTGGGAAGCCCAACCCAGGTACAAATCGACTATTCGGAGGAAAAAACGAGAAGCTTGGAAGAGCTCCTGCGGCCAAATTGAGGAATTCCCTCAAGCTTGCAGACTCCAAAAAGCCCCCTCCAAAGATCCCAGATCTAGATTAACGGTGTTGCGCCAGTCGGATGGGAATTTACTCAAGTAATAAGGACACCCTGAAGCAGCTGCTCCACACTCATTTTCCGGAATCTCATGAATCACCGGCATGCTCGTCTCTACAAGCCGAAAGTTCTCGTCCCAAAAAAAACGACTGGACCACGGCTTCAGAGATTGTAACATACGAAAGAACTAACCGGGCAATCAAAACCTTTGCCCCGTATAAATCAGCAGGGCCTGATTGAATTTTCCCAGCACTTCTTGGGAAAGGAGCTGATTTGCTAATTAAACCACTCTGTCAAATCTATCGCACGAGCCTTGCCTATGGCTATATTCCTTCGCCATGGAGGAAGGCACGTGTGATCTTCATACCTAAGCCCGGTCGTACTAAACCGAGGCCAAGAGTGTCCGTCCCACCAGCTTCACGCCATTCTTGCTTATAACACTGGAGAGGCTGGTGGATAGATACCTGAGGGAGAGGATACCAAGTTTCTTCCCTCTCCACCCGAACCAACACGCGTATGAAGAGGGCAAATCCATGGCTTCTGCACTCCATCAACTAGTGTTCAGAATTGAAAAAACTCTAGACACTAAATCATACGCTCTTGGTGCTTTTCTTGACATAGCAGTGGCATTTGACAATATCACTTTTGATGCCATGAGCGAGGCAGCCGAAGTGCACGGCGCGGGTCTGACTGTCACTAGATGAATAAGAACCATGCTGTCCACTCGAACTGCATCGACCAGTCTGGGAAGAGATACAGAATCAATCTCAGTTATGAGAGGATACCCGCAGGGAGGTGTACTATCGCCACTGCTGTGGTGTCTGGTTGGAGATGACCTTCTCAGGATTTTAAACACCTCGGGTTACTATGCTCAAGCGTATGCGGATGACATAGCTCTGCTTGTATGGGGAAAATTCCCCAGTACATTAACTGAGTTGACTCATCAAGCTCTTAACAAGGTTCAAAAATGGGCCCTTTCCAAGGCACTCTCCGTCAATCCTGACAAAACTGAACTCGTTATGTTCACCAGGAATAGGAATCTCGAAGGTTTTGAGGCTCGTTGTCTAGGTGAAACGAAACTGCAACTTTCCGGGTTAGTCGAATATCTAGGGGTATATCTAGATAAAAGGCTGACCCGGAAAAAGCACGTGGAGGTCAAAGAACAGAAAGGGTCGGCGCTCCTATGGGCATGTCGCAGAGCAGACGACAGACAAGCTGCCACTCTGTAAATAGTATACAGGTAATTAGCCTTTTTTCCCATAGGTTTTCTTAGAAAAATTGTGCGATCCTAGGACAGATGTCCAGATTCACCCGAGGGTACAATGGGTCGCAAGTCCCAAGTACGGGGTGCCTTGGCACCCACCTCCTTAAAAAAAAAAATAATACAACTTCTAATTACGGCTGAAGAAGAAGCATAGAATTGGACAGTAAGTGCCCCAGAACTCTCAAGGCTATTCCACTGGCTTCTAATATAAAATTTTTGTGTTTTAGATTTGTTTTACTTTTGAATTGTTTTTAAATTAATATTCAATAATAAATATTGAAATTGTTGGTCTCAGTGAAACAAAATACAGTATCTTCAAGTGTTTTCGGTCCTAAATTTATACTGTGGCATTTTTTTTAGTTTGTTATAATGATAATTTTCACTTCGCTCTTAGAGCATTTTATTTGGTTGTAATTTCATGAAAATCTTGGTAATTTTTTTAAATTCTATACTTTCAAGTTAACTTAAGTAAAAAAAAAATTATTATACAAAATATGTCATTTTTTTTTTTTTGAAAACCTTCAATTATTTAGTAAAAATTTAAGTAAACAATTGTTAAAAAACTTGTAATTCATTTTTTTTTCGTTAAAAAATTTAAACATATGACAAAAAACCCTAAAAAAACATGTTATCGACAACTCAACACTGATCGAATGAATTTTGTACGATCACACTGTAAAATATTTTCGATGCAATTTTAGCCGATACCAAATTGGTTGGTCAAATGCTATGTACGATTCAATTGGGTCAAATCCAAATAAATAATTCATCTTTAGTTCTGTTTTTATGATCACTATGATTTCAGATCGTTCAGGAATTCTAGTTTCCTTATTTGCACACATAGCTCTCGGTTCAGATGACTTTATTACTTCTTCCGTTCCGATTACTGAATTAATTTTTGTATTTTCTCCGATTTTTCCCGGTATTAAAAAAAAATTTGTAGTATATTTTGGTTTCAAATTTTTGTCACAAATTGTAACGGTTGTTTTGGAAGTGCGGAAAAACATAACATTTGCTTCGAATAGTCAATACCACATTTGAATTTGTTTAGGAAACCAAGTCCTAAAATGCCATCGTAACTTAGTAGTAAGTTATCTTTTATTATTTGGAATCAATGTTTGATTGTTTGATTTGATACATTAATACTTGATTCCACCGTACCTATTTTGGAAATGGTTTTACCCGCGATTGATGATCTTTTTATGGTTTGGGATTGATTTATAAAGGCTTTGCCCAATGTTGAAGAGGCTTTATGGAGTGAAATTTCGGCAGCTGTGTCTATAAGAAAAGTACTTTTCCCTGATTTGGATAAGTCATTTTCTAGCGTTACTGTAAAATCTTTTGTAGTAACATTCAGTGGGATGCTAATTGGTTACGTATATTTTATTTGTGGTGCACATCGGTTTCCACTATTATCTGATCAATGCGGGACGTGAAGTGATTCGGGTTTCCATCCCGCCCGTGGGAGTTTCCTGATTTAGTTTGAGGTTTTGCGATACTATCTGTAGTAGTGAAGTTTACTCGTCTATCTACCGAATTTTGGTTCCTTTCGTAATTGTTGTTTCGAGGCTAAAATTCGCGTTATTGTTTTATGGGTTGTTGCTATAAGGTCGTATGTTGTTTCAATGGTTTTATTTCTTTGGGTTATTATTAATTCTCGCATTGAAATTCGTGTTGAAGTGTGTATTTTGGGGTCTTTGTATCCTGTCAGGGGGAGGTTGTTGTGGAATTGGTCGCTGAGAACTGTTGTTGAACATTCTTGTTCTACATTCAGAAACGTGATGATGGAATCTCCTGCAATAAGAGCAAAAAGTGTTTCGAAGTTCATTTTTAATATTTCTGTTTTTTATAGAGACATTGTTCCTCTGCATGTCCATTTTTGTTACATTTGAAACGATGTTTGGTATTACCTATATTCCCTGTTCTATCTGCTTGTTCTATAGCACAATTTACAGATCCTTCCAGGGAGTTTTTGTTTTGAGATTTCGTTAGTCATTTCATGTGTTCATTAACAAGGCCTTCCTCGAATGCTCTTTGCGTTAACTTTTATTTTCGGAAATTAACAGGTTTTGTAAAGTTCCGTTAGATTGGGTATTTAGCGTAACTTGATTGAGTAGTGAAAGAAGTTTTCTGGTTCTGAATGAATAATCAGAAATGGTTTCCTAAGGTTTTTGTTTAAGAGAAATTGTCTCATTTTGTAGAGATAATCGAGATCTTTTTTCTAAAAGCTGGTCTTGGAGAAGTTTTTTTAATTCATCCCAACTGTTCGTCGAATTATATTTTATCACTTCATATGCTTTTCCTGTTAATTTGGT